>JARBWK010000009.1:121649720-122141682 GCA_030556195.1 Anolis apletophallus | reverse complement strand
AAAACAACCCCAAAAAGAAAACAGATTTCAAAATCACTACTCACTTTCTTCAAGGCATTCTTTTAGAGTTTATTAAATACTTCCTTGCAGTGAGAATCTCAATGTTTAACTTGCAAAAGCAAAGGGCAATAGTAGCAGTTTCAAGCCATGCCCCCAGTTTGTGGTCTGTCTTTTCACAGGGTAAGATAAACACAGGAGCTAAAAAAGAAGAAAAAGTAGTTACTTCTAAAATAAACCCTGGCACAACCATTTATGCACAATGCCTCCATTTATATTATATGCTTTTTTGAGAAGCAGCATTGTATTTAAAAAAGCGTTCTTTGGAACTGTTGCTCACGATAACTCTGACGACGAGCCCCAAGACACCTAGGCATCTGTATTTATATCTTGGTGGTTTTGATACATTGTAATTTGAACCATCCTAATGCCAACAGTTTTTAGAAACCACATCAGGGGAGCCATGCTGGATTTTTGATCAAAGTGCTAGGATTCTAAAAGTTGGATTATAACATCCAGCACACCTAGCCAGCATAACTAAATGAATGCTGTGAACTCCACAGGAACATACCACCCCCACCCACCCCTATTACGTCAGCTCCACTGGCTGCCGTCCATTTCAAGCGCAATTCAAAGTGCTGGTCTTGGCCTATAAAGCTCTATATGGTTCCGGCCCAGGTTACTTATCCGAACATATCTCCTTCTACGATCCACCTCAGAGTCTAATATCATTGGGAGAGGCCCTGCTCTCAATCTCACCTCTCTCGCAAGCACGATTGGCGGGGATGACAGGGCCTTCTTGGTGGTGGCCCCCTGTCTGTGGAATTCACTCTGCAGTGAAATTAGGCTGGTTGCATCTATCCTTTCCTTTAGGAAAAAGTTCAAATCATGGTTTTGGGTAGCAGGCTTGACAGTAATTGCGATGATTCATGACAATTGATAATGGACAGGCTTTGGACTGGAACTCTGGACACTGAATTGGATTTGAATAAGGCTAGATTGTTGTTAATAATGTTTTTGAATGGATATTTTATAATGTAATATTTTAACTAATGTTTAATTTATGTTATCAGATCTCGAAGAAGAGGGTATACACACACACACACACACACACACACACACACTATCATACTGATGGCTGCTTGTTCAACTTAAGCCGTCTGAGGGCTCGCACTAAGACGCTAAACTATCTAGTCCGTGAGCTGCTTTGTGCTGATGATGCTGCCCTTGTCACCCATACAGAAGCAGCTCTGCCGTGCCTAACATCCTCGCCACAGGTCAGTGCAAGAGAGGAGCCCCCAAAAAGAGATATAAGGACTCCCTGAAACAATATCTCAGGCTCGGCCAGATTGATCACCAACAATGGTCCACCCTGGCCTCACATCAGGAGGCATGGAGACACGCTATCCACAATGCTGCGGCCTCTTTCGAGAAGTCATGCCAAACGGGTCTCGAAGAGAAACGACAATGCAGAAAGAACCACAACTTGGAAACAACATCACCCAAGGAGACTTTCTGCTGTGCTTTCTGCAACCGGACTTGCCTATCTTGGATTGGCCTTTTTAGTGATCAACATGCTTTTAGAAAGCGTGGGATGAGTCCTTCCTGAATCTTCATTCGCGAAGAAAAGCCAAGAAGAAGAATAATTTATGTTACATTGTGTGTGTTTGTGTATGTTGAAATAAACAAAATAAATTTTCCATTATTAAGAGGACACAATGATAGCATTTTGATGGCTTCACCCTACAGAATCCTAGAATTTGTTCTTAGGTGAAGTTCTTTGAATTCCCTAGGAAACTTCAGTCCACATTCTGCTGAACCACAACACTAGATGTCTCTAGTGTTGAATTCTAAGTACGCCTGACAAACTAAAAATTCCAACTTGTGTTAGTCAGTCTTGCAAAATGATTTTAAATCTTTAACTGCACATTTTTCCCCACACCTTTTCATAGAATAATGGAATCAGAGTGTTGGAAGAGACCTTGTGGGCCATTCAGTCCAATCCCTTCCCAAGAAGCAGGAAAATAGTATTCAAAGCACCTCCGACAGATCCAGCCTCTGTTTAAAAGCCAAAATATATTCTGCAGCACCTGGTATCCTTAGTGATCTCCCATCCAAATACTGACCTTGCTTAGCTTTCAAGATCAGACAGGACCCTGGTGCCTTTAGGGTATACATTCCTTCTTTTACTTCTGCTTTCCTGCTGCATTTGGGAGAGGCTGTTGTTTTCTTTGTTTTGCAGAATGTATCCCCAAGTAGAAAAATGTATACTAAATTGTCTTTCAACTTCTGAGCTCCTTGTTGGGAGGAGGAGGGATGTGGAGGAGGAAGTTTCCTAATTTTGGAGGGGCAGGAAGGAGGCGGGGAGAGACCCTAAAGTGGGCTGATCTGGAGCTGTATGGCTAGGGCAGGCTCCCAGTTTCCTCCAGGGTATATAGAGGTGGCAAACTGGTGGTCAGAAGGCTCAGGCTCGGCCTCTGGGGAAGTGTGCAAAGAGGTGAAAAGAGTAAGAAGAAGGGAGGAAGAAAGAAAAGAAAGAAGGGAAGAGAGAGACACAGACAGACTGTGTGGAAGTTTGACATCATTTCAAGTGCAATTCTTCCCTGTAGGATGAATGAAATGAAAGTAGCCGTTTTGGGCAGCGAAGGGACTGGAAAATCCGGTAAGGCAAGTGTGGATTTGTGTGGAGCACATTAGGACTTCCTCAGCACTGTAGATTTAATGCAGTTGGACATCACTTACATTGAGCCTTGTAGTTTGGCGAGGCATCAAGTGGTGTCAAACTGCATTAAGTCATCTTCGGGCTGGGAAAGGCAGTATATAAATATGGCAAATAAATAAATAAATTCACAATTAGTTTGGAACAGAATTTGGGAGGCCACTTTTGAAAATAATTTGGTTTAGTTATGGTGTTTAAAAAGCATTTTGTTCTTGTTTCTTGCCTTGTTTTATAGTTAACTTGTTACCTCTCTCGTATTCCTTTTTAAACAGAGGCTGGATGGTCATCTGTCAGGGGTGCTTTAAATGCAATTTTCCTGCTTCTTGGCAGGGGGTTGGACTGGATGGCCCACGAGGTCTCTTCCAAATCAATGATTCTATGATTCTACTATTTTAAAAAAACAGAAGCATTGATAAAATTTGGAAATATTTTTTTTTAAATAATAGCCATTCTTTTTAAGAGTAATGTTTAAAAGTGGCTAAAAGCTATACTATTCAAGTAATATATTTTTACTAGTCATATTATTTTTCAAATATGATTGTGCCTGAATTAATAAAAAGTTGTTTGCTATAGCCCACTATATTACTTGCAAATTTTAATTTCCAAACTCTGATTATGACTTTTGGAAACTATGGTTCTATTCAGAGCAATTTGAGAAACTGCAAGTCGCTTCTGGTGTGAGAGAATTGGACACCTGCAAGGACGTTGCCTAGTGGATGCCCAGATGATTGATGTTTTACTGTCCTGTGAGAGGCTTCTTTCATGTTCTCACATGACAAGCTAGAGGTGACAGACGGGAGCTCACCCTGCCTCCTAGATTCCAATCAGCAGTCCTGCTGGCACAAGAGTGTAACCCATTGCACCACTGGGGGCTCTTGATGAGGTCCCAAGATCTGACAAGATCTTGTGCCTTCTAAACCAGAGCCAGCGTTGCCAAAAATCATGTGGCCGGCATGACAGCATGGAGCACCGTCATGTTCCCATCAAAGTAGTTCCTATTGATTGACTCACATTTACATGTTTCTGACCTGCTAGGTTGGCAGAAGCTGGGGTTAACAGCAGGAGCTCACCCTGCTCCTCGATTCGAACCACCAACATTTTGGTCAGCAAGTTCAGCAGCTTAGGGCTTTAACTTGTTGCATCACCAAGCAGGCATGTAGCCAGGGGGGGGGGGCTAAGGGGGCTCCAGCCCCCCCCCCGAAATTCTCAGGGTGGTCCGCGAAAAGGCCTTACTGGTACATTATTTAAACTGTTATGTTTATTCATATCATGATCTGATCACGATGCTCATTATATCCCACATTAATGGGGTTATTGGGATAACAATACAAAAGGTTTGCTAGGGTAGACCCTCTTCCACCCAGTCTCAGCCCCCCAAATCAAAATCCTGGCTACGGCCCTGTCACCAAGGGCTCTTTAAAAGATTGTAGAATCATCATAGCACCATATAATTGAAAGGGATTCAACAGGTTGTCTTGTCCATTCTGCCAGTGCAAGAATCTACTGCTAAAGTTCCCTAAGAGGTGAGCACCCAACGTCTGTTTAAACTATCCAAAGAAGAACAGTCACTTTTGGCGACAGTCTAGTTCATTGGTAATTATCATTATTATCCAAATCTAAGGCAGGATTCAGATATAGATTTTGCAACTGGATGATTGGCCATTGCTGCAGCTTTCCTTGTGGGTCCTAGAATGAAACACATAGTTTGAAGAGCCAACCTGAATTATAATCAGAAAATATTGCACATGATTTCCAGAGGGTGTTTACTTCTCATGTTGGCTATTTGTTCTGTCTTTGCAGCTCTTACAGTGCGATTCCTAACCCAACGTTTCATTGGAGAGTATGCCTCAGACTCTGGTAAGCCTTCATTGCCTTTGGCCATTTGCTTCTGCTTAGTCCTTTTTACGTTTATACAAAAAATGATCTGTTAAGCAGCCAAACCAACAATGTTAGCTTAGGTCAGAAATTCCAAAATCTTCCATTCAAAATGGCCATAGAGATGGAAATGTCTCACTCCTTTTAAATTTATTCACAAATTCCCATTTATCATGAATCCTTTACAGTGATTCCCAACCGCTTTTTGACCAGGGGCCACTTTGACCAGGGACCACACTCCAACATTATTACCAAAAGGGTTACGAATCAGTTTTGGTCAACTTTAGATTCAGTTTGGATATTTGGGGTGCTGATTCAGAAAACTGCATTGAATAGACCACATCAGCTCTAATTTCTGATAAAGAACCTATGTCAATGGTCAGCAACAAGGAAGGAGTGGCATGCGATGTGAAAGGAGCAGAAATAAAATAAAATAATGAGGAAGGAGGCTCACAGACCAGATTTTTGTCCTCTGTTGATCTGTGGCTTACAGGTTAAGAATCATTGCTTTAGAATAACCCATTAATCCCAAATTAAAATATTTTATGGGATGGATCCATTTCAGATGCCCCACTAACCTTCAGTTATTTGAATGTGCTGCAAGTCTGTAGTAACGCTTGTTCCTCTCTTTTTCCCTCACAGAATGCATTTATACAAAGCATATGTGTCTGGATGGGAAACAAATTAATCTGGAAATATATGATCCCTGTTCTCAAGTAAGTTGAGGAATACAGCTAAATGCTCATTCATTTCCAAAGCCTTGTAGGAAATTGTTGGGAATCAGGGCTTAGAATAGTGACCTCTTGACTACGTTTCCAGCAGGATGACCATGATGGCTGAAGGATTCTGGAAATTATAGATGAATTATGAGTAGTTTTGGCTCCTCATTTAGGGCCCCGTTAAGATAAACTCCTCAGGTTTATTTCCTTCTGGATCCAAATCATGGTACTAATATGGTTTGTTAGATTCATAGTGTTGGGCACAGAATGGGAAAGCTTATTTTCAAAACCCCAGAAAGCCACAAATGTCACCTGGGTCTGTTCTCCATCTTTCAGCTTAACCTACCTCCCAAAGTGGCTATCAGGATAAAAATGTTGGAAGTGTGCATACATCCTTGGGCTCCTTGAAGAAAGAGAGAGCTGAAAATACAACCTGTTCTGTGTCTTCAAGTTGACTGTGACTTAGGGTTGTCTTGTCAAGATTTATCCAGAGGGTGATTGCTGTTGCCTTTTTGTCAAATTTACAAAACCCAAGACTTCTATGGCTGAATGCAGATTTAAAATCTGAGTTTCCTGATCCCCACTTCAACAATCAAACCACTATACCATGCCGGCAGTCTTAAAATAACTACTTATATAATAAGAAGTAAATAAAAGCAAGCATTTCAAAGCTGAACTGTCCAAGGTATCTCATTTGAGAGAATGAAACATGGTTATTTGAAAGGTGAAAGTGCTCTTAGAGCCATCTTAATAAAGTGTCTCATGCCAAGTAGCCAGTGCAATTTGTTGTTTTGCTTTGCAGCCTCGGCAAGGGAAGCTGTCCCTTACAGATGAGCTCCACTGGGCAGATGGCTTTGTCATTGTGTATGACATCAGTGATCAAACCTCTTTTGCTTTTGCAAAAGCATTGCTCTTCAGGATACGAGAGTGCCACATGGGAGTTTGCAAAAAGTAAGTTGGAAAATGACTGTTTTAGTAGGCTGGAGAGATCACACTGTTCAGTTGAAAAATTGTGCTGGGTTCAGACCTGTTCTTAATTAAGACTCACTAAAATCCAGCAGTTTTAATTGTCCAATTGATTTCAATGGGATAATTTCTTTTTACTAGGATTAAGGCCGTGCTTCACTGGCTGGTAAATCTGGGGCCAATCCAAAGTAAAATTGCTCCAGACTGGTCCCTGAGGCCACACACCCTCCAAAACCTGCTGCAGTGGCATGTTGTGTCTCTATTGGCCCTACTGAACCATCACTTCATCTTCCATGTCACCATAACCACTCTCAGGCTGCTTCAACACATGACTTTCTTAAACCCAATTGGGCACATATTACAGTCCACAAACCTCCCCCAAAACCCGTGCTTTCCAGGGTGTATGTGTATCTAGATGCTGTCAGACCTTCTGGCAGGGCACCCAGACACCAACAAACCCTCACAAAAAGCCTTAAAAACTACAAATTAGTTACCTTGCTGCCATTACCTTGCTGCCGAACCTCTCCTGGGATGTAGAAAATTGCTCCTTGCTCCCCTTCTCCTGGCACATCATTTCTATGCTCCAGGAGAAGTCTGGCAGCAGGGTAATGGCAGCTGGGTAAATATTTTTTTTCTTTTTATGCAGTTTGGGGAGGAGGTAGCAGCCTTTTTGTGTTTTCTGGGCTGTGCAGAATGTCTCCTCAGAAGTCTCAAAACTTCTGGGAGAGCAGTCCAGACAGGGACCATATTGGATTGGACTCGGGTCTTTTAGGAAGACCCAGGTCTAATCCAGTACCTAATTAATTTAGGACAAAGCAGGGTTTTCCTGCTTTGTTCTGAACTAATTCGCTTTTCCCTCAGGCGTCATTTGGATGCCTCAGGTAAAAGTAGAAGAGAGCCCGCATTTTGTGAGCTGTGTAGATGCTCCCTCAGTTGGCTACAGAGCTCCTGGCCATCATGGGCACCCCATGCTGACATTAGCAGAGGTGTCCACATGACCAAGAAGAAGCAAGGAGGTGATAGCATTGATCCACTGTGTTCATAGCAGGCTGGTCTGAATTGGACACTGCCCCCAAAACTGCTGGATATTCTGGAATTTCAAACAAACTTCAGAGCATCCCCCAATCTTTAAAAACAAAGCTGGATTCACCTGGTTTAATCCTTGCAACTCATCAGAAATGGAGTAATGTTGTGTAGACAGCATGTAACTATCAAAAGGTCAGTCTGAGTTTGATTCAGCATTTGTACTCTGGTTAGTACTAACCAACTGGACCCAGGGCAGTAATAGCAATAGGAAAGTTTTAAACTAAATAATGATACCAAGAATAGGATGAATCTACAAATAATGCTTACAAATGTTTCCTCTTCCCCACTTTTCCCCAGAGTATCAGAATCAACTATTGTATTGGTTGGAAACAAACAAGATCTATGTCATATGCGAGAAGTTGGCTGGGATGAAGGACAAAAATTGGCCCTGGATTACAAATGCCAGTTCTGTGAACTATCTGCAGCAGAACATTGTCAGGAAGTGACAGCCATGTTCACAAGAATTCTAAAGAATGTCACTTCCAATTCCAAAGGGAAAGAGAAGAGGCGGCCCAGTGGTTCGAAATCAATGGTCAAACTGATCAACAACATGTTTGGGAAGAGGAGGAAGTCTGTTTAGCAAAACTCAGGTTGAGTCTGTGCAGAAAAAAGGCATAACAAAAAGAGTCCTAATCATCATGGAGATTTTACCAATGTGTTTGCAGGCAGATGTAGGACTTAGGGTCTTTCCAAAATATCAAAATCCCAAGAGGAATCGATATAAAATATCAATTCCTCTTAGGTCTTTGTCCTCATGTCAATCTTCAAACCCAGGCTTTTCCTCAGGGAGTGGCTAGATGCCATCCTGGATCAACCAAAGATTGAAAAGCAAACCAAAGATTGACCCAGGAGGGCATCCAGCCACCCTCCAGCCCCTCATTCCCTCCCCCAAAACTTACTCGTGGCACTTGCCTGCCATGCAGGCCTCTCTGGAGAGCTCTGTAGTCATGTCAGGATGATGCTTCAGGAGGTGGCAGGGATGGGGTGGGGTATCCTACTTCTCTGAGTTTTTGAGATAGCTATGGGGACTAATGAGATTGTATGCTAATACATTTTTCATCAGATAATAGCCACACTTTCCCACCTTTTTACATCACAAAAGGATGACCCAAGGGAAAAAACTGCCTTCTCTAGTTTCTATTGTTAGCTTAAGGTCCAGATATTTAGAGGTGTTTCTTAAATGTGGATTAAATTCAGTTTATTCCAGGTTGAAACTGATTAGCCTGAAGCCTGAAGCATCATCTGTTTTTAGCCTGAGTTTTAGGGCTATGTACAAGGGCCCTTATTGTCCTTCTTACAAGTAGTGATGACATCAGGCAATATTAAAGTTTTGTCAGTAATTTTTACTCCAGATTCAGATGATAGTTATCATTTTATGCTCCTACATGGCACTTTAATCCAACCATTACATATGATAAAATTCCATTGAAGTTTGAGTTAAAATTAATCCCAGTTCTAGTTGGATCAGGACCAGCATGGGTGAACAAGGCTTAAAAGGACACTTTATAATGTGACTAAATCATCGGGATTTAAACTTTTAGACCTAAATATTATTGTTAGTCTCAACTAGAACAGAACCATTATATCATTTTTTAACATTCTCATGATTCGGTAGGTCTATTGTAGTATGATCTTGGATTTAGGCCTTTGGATTTGTTCGAGCTTTGAGTTTACCTTGTTTCTGGATTTAATTTTGTTTTACTCTATGTAGATTGTAAAATACTTGAGGCAGAGACTGTCTGTAATGAGCTATAAGGCCCAATTCAATTTAACTTTTTTTTGGTATTTTATTGTCAATAATTTATTTCCTTGTAATGTATTTTACTGTCTTTTGCATAGCTAGCTATGTGAGTCAAGAAGTTATTGGCAAGCCAGGCCAATACTTATAGACCTAATGAGATACTCATAAGTAAATTCAAGGAACAAATGTAATGTTTTCCTCTTCAAGGATGCAGTTGTTTAGCATATTCTGAGAAGCAGTGAAAAATAAACCCAGGCATGACTTTGTTTTGAATTTTCAGTGCTTCTCGGTAGCAGTGTTAAGTTTTCAAAGATGCATACAGCTCTGAACAGTTGTATACAATCCACAGTTCCAAAATGTTGTATATTTCCAGAGAAGAATATTGAAGACATGTGAAACTTGCACTTTACACCACTTGTCAAAATATGCAAAGCTGCTCCAATGAAACAAGCTTTAGATGGGCTGCCTGATATCTTTGTTTGTAGAAACATACAATGTCTTTTTTAAACATGGCTCAGCAAAGAATATTTTCCTATTACACAAACCTGAGTTGTGATCCAGAGTGTTCCAAATATACATGAAAAGTCCTTTTCCATCCATTGCGAGTTATATTAATATGAAGCTGCCTGGGGTGTATCAGACCTTTGCTGTAGCTCAGTTTACCACCTTGTTTATGCTGCGGAATACTAGTTGTCCAAGGTCTCACTTGGCAGGGATCATCCAAAATCTGAAGCAGCCTGAGAAAATATCCACATTGCATGCCCTACTTTTTACAATTGAATGGGGCACTTTGGGGTTATTTGGTTTCCTTGACAAACCCTAGGATCTTGGAGCTAATGTTGGAAGCAATTCCTGGAATGAAAAGGGAGTTTGCTGGTTCTGTACAACTCAAAGCTCTGAGGCTGGCATTTCATGATAGTGTATACAGTATATTAATCCAATGGATCATGTGGCACCCAATGAGCCATATTTAATTAAAATAACTGCAATTATCAGTCCAAATCCTATACAAGCTCTTCTGGTCTTATCCCTCTTGCTAAACTTGGTGGAAATATTCACTTGCTCTCCTGTCGACAGTCTTCTATCCATGCAGTAAATGCCCAGTAAAGTAAGTTTGAGGGGGAGTTTTGATTGTACATGAAATTGTTACAGATGGGCTCATATTCATGATAGCTACTTAGTTGATGAAGTAGTCCTTGGGATCCTATATTGCTTCAGCATAGCAGAAATACTCACCAGTGGAGGTATATTGTCCTTCCACTGTACAAGTCCTCTACTACATTATATTAAGAGCAGTGCACAATGCTTTGTAGCATGTTACTTAGTGAACTTTCATGTACATGTACATCCACATGTCCAAGAGTTCTGTATTTGAACCTCTGCTTGCAACACAGTTAACTGGATATGGCCATTTATTTATTTATTTTATTAATCACACATATCTCTCCTTTTCAACTCTGAAGGGGACTCAGGTTGGCCTTACAAAGGCCCAAAAAAACCCTACAACAACCCAAGGATATTGTCATTTGTCTCAAGTAAGAAAGCATCATTGGCTGACCCCTGATGGAGAACAAAACCTGGCCTCCTCAAGTGACACCAAGAGCCAATGATTCATAACCAACAATTCCATTGCAGGGTGTCTTATATGCAGAGACATGTGCTAAATCCTTCACTGAATCTTCATGCATCCAAGCCAATCCTATACAAATGCACAGATGCATACAGTGTCACAGTGACAGGTATTTTCTTAGGAACATCCAGCTGACAGATAAATGCATATTGGCATCTTCTTTCAAGCCACTGGGATAAATTTGCATTGGAGTGTGTACAAAATTATTCATATCTTTTCTTTGAAGAGCTTTAAGGATATTATAGTAGTTCTGCTGCTTTGCTGAGAAGGGCACCTTTTAAAGATAATATAATGTCTTTTACTTTGGGTTGAAGGGGAGTATTCGTTCTTTATTGCTTCCACCAGCACCCTCTTGTGGCCTGTTGCTAACAAAGATATGGAAATAAAACCTATTCACATTGAATGGATAATATCAAAAGCCGGATCTGACAAAAAGAATGTCTTGGGTTTACAGCAAATGGTCCCAGGTCTAAACTTGGCCACCTCTCTGAAATCATGTCAATGAGATTTAGTAGGATTTGCATGAGGAGCTCTGATCAAGCTACACAGTGGCTTACTGCAAGAGATGTAACACTAGAGTGTCAAGTCATGTTAATGTCTATGTGTTGAATCAGTTTTAATAACCATAAAGAAATGAGAAACTGTGTTGAGGATGAGCTTGCAGAAGAAGAAAGGAGCAATATCATATGCAAGGGCAGCTGTTGTAATCCTTTTACTGGCCCCATATACAACATAGCAAAGAGACCCTTTGAACGCAGCTTCCGGATCTTGTATCAGTGGGTAAGAAGCAAACACCAGCAATGAGCCACAAGGCATTTGAGATCCTGATTAATTCCAACTTTGAAGTTCTAGAGAACACCAATCCTCCATTTGGAGCCCAGAGGGGTTAAAGATAAGTATTGCATTGCCTAGAACACTTCTCCTTAAACTGTGGGTTCCAAACCCAACTGGTGTCCTCTTAGCTTAATGTTGAAAAGTTTGGCATCAGTAAAAAGTTTCTGAACACTACCCATTTGCACAAATCTGTTAGCAACAACAAACAATGTTTATAGTACGTAGACTATGCACAAATTGCTTCAGCTGTTCTCCAAAAAGAATATATATATATATATATATATATATATATGTTTAGCAAGCCTTGCAAATGCTGATTTATCACCAGTAAATGATAGATGTTTATACCTATTTATATACTGGGGTCATGTAAAAAAACATCAGGTGGAAAGGAATCATGAGTGGAAAAGGCTTAAGAAGCCCTAGCCTAGAGCACACAGAAATGACTGCTGCAAATGATTGTGCTGTTTGAAATTTCAGGAAAAAGACTGTCTTCTTGGCTTTAGGTTGGGACTGAGCTCTTCCCCTGCTGTGGTTATGAGATAATCCACAGTGGAACATAGGTTTCAGCTGAAGCATTTTGAACCAGGTAAATCATAGGTGCATGACTCTAACAGTCATGATTTGGTAGGGACAATTTCAGTTACTCCTTTGCCATCCCTCCTTTTCAGATGCCACCCTCTTAAAATGTCCAAGACTAAAGAATGCAAAGTATTCATCAAGATAGGGCTAGTGTTGACACTTTTGAAAAACTTGGAACACAACTCACTCGGTGGTGACCAAATGCCTCCTTTTGGAGAGGAGGTCACGGCATTGCCATAGGAATACCTGCTTTCAGCCCCTTTGCCTCCATTTGCTGTGCCCTGCCCTGGTCTAAAGCTGATTCTAAATGGACATGCCAATGCCCGACAGAGCTGATCATGCTGATACAGATCAATGCATCCCACCAGAATTGGAAAGGAAAAAAGTCTGTGTTCATCAGATCAATTTGCAATCTGGATCTTTGTGGTCACCATCTTTTTAAGACAAAGATCCAGCGTTGTCCATAGATGCCTCCTAGGTCATGTGTCTGGCATGACTGCACGGAGCACAATTTACCTTCCTGCCGAGGCGGTACCTATTTATCTACTCACATTTGCATGTTTTCAAACTGCTATGTTGGCTATCAACGGGAGCTCATCCTGTCCTGTGGATTTGAACCACCGACCTTCCACTCAGCGAGTGCAGCAGCTCAGTGGCTTAACCCGCTGTGCCACCATTGCCCCAATTGTGTAGGTACTCCAAAGCAAATTGGTTTTCTTCCTAACTCAGTTTATTTAGTTGTGTAGAAGTGCCTTCAGTTAACTTAGGGGGAGAGGGGGGAGTTGTATTCTTCTTTCCAATAGACTTTGGCAAAACCAAAAAGCTTTGGCCTACTGTGTGTATTTCCCTTCATTAATACATTTTGCAATCTTGACCAATCTGTGATGTTGCTCAGCCAAGAGCCCTAGTTTTCATTCATGAATGTTTCAGTTTACTGTGATAAAGCCCAGGTTCTTAATGGAAGGAAACGCTAATGGCAGTGCCCCTGACCATTTTAATGTTTGCTGGGATGACACTAGGCCTATTTTCAGTATACATGATTTGAAACTCAAAAAGCCTTCTTATGACTTTTTCCTTATTCACTGAGCATTCCAGTTTCCTTTCTAGCCCTACCTAGATTCATTTGGGAGTCTACAGACAACATTGCTCTGAAATTTGGATTGTGGAAAGTGGAAAAATTCTCTACTCAATGCCAGGCAACAAAATGTTTTGAGAAGAATCTGCCCTTCCTTGCAATTACCTTGATCTTCCCGTGCGGTGCTTCCCATGCGTGATTCGATGCTGCCTTTCAAGCACCCCTGAGGCCAAAGCCCACCTTTTCATCTACAGTACGGAAGTTGTGCTTGCCACCAGATGTTTGTCTCCCTTGACTTCAAGATCTATGTAAGATTCTGGGCTTCAGCCATCTTGTATTCTGAGCTTAGCACCACTTTCCTGGAATATAGCTTCATATTTTGCATGGTGAATATCCTCCTTTCAAGATTGCCTCGCACCGCTGTAAATGGAAAGCACCATCTTGATACCGATTACCACATGCTTTAATACATTTACATGGCAATCAAAGCAGAGCAAGGCAGGCCTTCTGCTGCTTGCCTAATGTTGTCCTTTGCAAAGTCTGATTATCATATGGGAATATTGAAGAAACTGTTTAGTCACCTTTATATAGAAATCAAAGCTGGTTTTTAATTTTTTTTTTTACATGAGGATTTCTCCCCTAAGGTGCCTTAAAAAAACTCCACCAAAATCAGTGTATTCATCATCTATATACCTAAACACAAAAAGGAATCCAGATAAAATGTAAGTGGCTTAAATTGCCCTTATTACTGCCTGTACCTTTGAAATGCAAACCTACTGTTCACAGCATTCATCACTCACTTTTCTCTCAGTGGATGATTAACGTTAATAATACAGATTGAGTAAGAAAGTTGCCCCTGCTGAGGAGAACAAGTACTAAGTTGCTTAAAGAATATATCCTTTTCTAGCAGTAACTCTTCGTTTACTTGCTTATCAATTAAATGCACATTTCATCTTTCTAAACACAATGGTTTCCTCTTCCCAGATTTGTGTGTGCGAGTGCATCCATCTGTTTATGGCCAGCATGGAAGCTTGGAATTCTAGGTTGCAACTACATACAGTGGTTCCCAATCTATGGTCCTTGGACCCCCAGTGGTCCGCAAGAAAAAAAATATGGTTCACAACCACACTGTTACTATACTGTTGCTCAAAACGACACAGCAACGAGAGCGACTGATCTCGTGAAACCTTATAGTGCCAAGGCAATGGGGATGTCAGGAAGGAAGAGGCTGACTACCCCCAAAAGATTACTACTACAACATCAGCTCTAGATTATTAAATGTAGTTTTCTGTGGGTAAGCAGTTGACGACTAGTGGATGGCATATGTTCTGTATCAGAAACTAGAGCTGATGTAGTCTATCCAATGCAATTTTCTGAAACAGCACCCCAAATAATCAAGACAAATCTAAAGTTGACCAAAAACTGATTTTGGTACTAATGTTGGAGAGTGGTCCCTGGTGAAAGTGGTCCCTGTTCAAGTGGATCATGGTCAAAGTGGATCCTGGTCAAGTGGTCCTTGGTTAAAAAAAACGGTTGGGAACCACTGACATAGTAGAATGAATGCAACTAGATACCACTTATAACTGCCATGGCTCAATGCTATATTGAGCCATGGAGCTGCAGATTTTCAAAGTCTTGAGCCTTCTCTATCAAAATGTGTTGGTGCCTTACCAAACTACATCTCCCATGATTCCATAGCATCCAGTCATGGTGGTTGTAAAGGTGTCAAACTGCATTCATTCTGCAATGTACGGCCAGCCCTAGTCCCCCAAAAAGTAAACACTGCATGTATTTAACAATAGCTTAAACCATCCCCAAGTGCCTAGCTTTACTCTCTCCCCAGTCTATATGTCTGCTACCAAAACCATTTGCAGAACAAAACAGGTGGAAAAGGAAATAATTACATGGCCCTTCTTTCCCACCAGCTGATTCTCCCTTTTAAGAGCACCCTGCTTCTTGCATTCCCTTTATCTTGCCATATCAGGTTCAGGAATACTCATTTGCCAAGATAAAGTCTAGTTCCGCCCTTTAGCTCTATTAGAAGAGAAGCCCTGCTGAGTTACAGTGGCTCTATGGGAAAGTAATAAGCTAGAGTTGTGATCTTAGCATGCACACATAAATCCACCAGACATCTAAACAGATTGATAAGTCAAGTGTTCCCGGGTCAACTGTTACCAGAATGGAGTGCTTATTTGTCTCAAATTAGAAATTAGATGCTGGGTGACAGATAATAGAGATGAGAGGCATAAGACGGGAGGGAACGTTCCCCCTCTTCTTCTCTTTATCAAACTCACTTGATTTAATGCAAGGCATGCACAGTTAATGATGGGTTTGAGTGATACCTGTATGTTTTATAGGTGTATAAATTGGTTGTAGTAAAATCTTATACATCCTATATCACCGGGTATTGTTTCATCCTATTACAGGCGATATCTATCCCGAGTTGACTGGATTGTATTAATCTGATCCTCGTTTAATGATGCCTTAACATTTTTATGGGAGAATTTAATGTTTGCAATATCCATGTTCCTTATTTGAAAGTGTGACTTATAGATTCTCATCTTCCTTAAATTATGAAATCCTTCAGCTAATAAAGGAAAATGATTATACTTTTCAAAAGAGAGAGAGAGAGTGAAAAGGTAAAGTCATTTAACAAGCCATATAGCTGTCTGTTGTAGGGCTTTGCATAATAATTGTAATTTAGCTATTAGGAATACTAAAGGCAGTTTATCCATCATCACTTGCAATTGTGAAGAGGAAAAGAAAAACTTCAGCACTTAAATAAGACACTATTATCAAAGCGTAGAGGAAAGCAGACCTTGACCCTAAATCAACAATACATTTACCACAGTTGCCATTAACCACACCAGTTCTCTATAAATAGACAATTATTGATTGTGTGGTATTAATTTCAATTCTTTCCAGCATCCAATTTTAAATTGTCACTTTTTTCTGGGAATCCATAACAGAAGAATCAATATGATTCCAATGCACATCACACTGGAAACATCATGTATAGAAGATAGAGCTGATTTTAGGTAGCTGAGAGGATATTGATCATGCAAAGTTGGCAGGTGGTAAAGTCCTATCTGAGCTAAGGTTTTCACATCTCAGAAGTGGGGGAGAATGTGCAAAGTTTCAGTGTTGAAAAAGATGATTGCATTCTTACTACTATCTCAACTCATTTACTGCCTTTTTCAAGGGCTGTTAGAAAGATGAAAGAAAGGGGACACTAGATTTATTGTTTATGCTTAGTCATGAGCCAAGACTCAGAATCTGAGGAGAACCCTGCAATTTTTCCTGTTGAAAGGCAGCCTCAGGAGGGACAATCTAGGACCCATTGGCAAATGACCTACCAGAGGAAGCCACCGAGGAATTAGCAAAGCCTCCAAGTCCAAGGACCCAGTGAGTAGTTAAGACAACATAACAGAAATTATAAATAGGGCTCCTTGCCAGATAGCATGCAAGGGACTCCTGATTAGGAGGAGCTTATTGCAGTCCATATAAGAGCCAATTCTAGAAGGTGATGAATGCTGAAAGCAACCTGTCTACTTTCTGCCTGGTGACTTTGTTTTGTGACTCCTGCTATTCTAACCCTTGAACTGAGCACTGATCTTTCTGAATTCCTGGGTCCTGGATCATCTGAAAATTGTGCTTATCTTCCAGAACATAGACTATGCATTTGCCAAATAGATTTATTCAGGCAAGAATGGTTTATCAAACTTATACTAGCCTTGACTGAACTATGTTTGAGCCAATTGCATCTTCCCTAACTCAGTTTGTGAATGTGTGCTAGCTGAATCAGGTTAATTGCACCTTCTCTTTCTTTTATTTTTTAATAGCCCCTGAAGCAAGGCACTAAACATCACCAAGCTGAAAAGCATTTGGCTAATGTAAACCTGGAAACTTTGGGTCTTCTGCATTTGCCATCAAGTCATAGAATCATAGAGTTGGAAGAGACCTCATGGATCATCCAGTCCAACCCCCTGCCAAGAATCATGGAAAATCGCATTCAAAGCACTTCTGACAGATGACCATCCAGCCTCTGTTTAAAAGCCTCCAAAGAAGGAGCCTCCACCACACTGTGGGACAGGGAGTTCCACTGCTGAACAGCTCTCACAGTCAGGAAGTTCTTCCTAATGTTCAGATGGAATTTCCTTTCTTTTAGTTTGAAACCATTGGTCAAGAAAGGAGATTCCGTCTGAACATTAGAAAGAACTTCCTGACTGTGAGGGCTGTTCAGCAGTGGAACTCTCTGTTGATTCCACATCTCCTGTTTATTCCATGTGACTGCGTGAATTTCGCTACACCCCTTCTACTGGGTGTTACCAACCCTCTTTGCATTTTCTATCTCAGGGCCTGTTCCCCTTCTCCAGTCCACAGGATGAAGAATCTCAGGACAAGAGCTGAGATTCCAAGATAACCTGGAAGTGATGGCTTTTCCTTCATCTCTAGCAACACATGGAGCACAATGCTCCCCCCAAGCATTGCTGCTACCATTCAATTTACCAATCATGTTTTGTTACAAAAACTAATAGTATTAATAATATTTTGAGTCATCACACTGGATGACACCAATCCTAGTATCACCACTGACCTGTCTTCTGTAACATCACAAGGTGTTGTTCCTTTGTGTCCACTTTTAGCAGTGAAATAGAGCAAGTTAAAATTGCTGTGAATAGTGAGCTCTGAGCTACAGATACTGGAACCTGAAGCATGGATACCGAGTTTCAATAAACGACTACCAGTACCAATGACCGGCTGTCCTGAAAGCCTGTGCACCTGGTGAACAAAAAGAAGCCTGATGTTCCAAATAAAGCTCACAAAGTTTAAGAAGAAGCCCCCTAGATATTTTATTGATTGGCTGGGCTCTGGTGATATTAGGGAGGTTTCCCTACAGAGGTGGGACTGTGGCACTCGCTAGCCAATGGGAGAGCATTCCCCGCTCTCAATGCAGATTCCCACTCTCTAATGACTGGCGGGGCGGGGGGAGGGGGGAGCCAGTCCAGAAGACAAAGGTGCTGAAATGGGTCTTGAATGGACTATGTGGTGCCAGCAGAGGAACAAACAAAGGGGGCATCAGGTCCCAAGTAATTTATTGTTACTATGATTGCAATGTGAGTTCCAAGCAGTTGGGTCCAACACCTCTAGCACTGCTGTCCATTGAGTCGAAAATAGAAATATTTTACATCCTGATGGGATTAAGTGGTTGGTTCCTGGGAAAGAGAAAATGTCATTGTTGGAGAATGACACGGCCTTCTCATCTTTGGGAACTGCCATGCCAGGTGATAATTGCTGTTGTATGTCCAAGTAGCTGCACAAAGGACAGGTGATCTGTACTCTGGATCCTGTTGTCTTGTGCACAGCTAAAATCTGTGGGGCTACAATAATAGTAATAATAATTATTATTATTATTATTTATACCCTGCCACCATCTCCCCAAAGGGGACTCGGGGTGGCTTACATGAAGCCAAGCCCAGTAGTGCATTACAATAAAATACAATCAAAAACATAGAACAAACATCACAATAAAATAAATAAAACATAAAAGTACAATAAGACAATGCAAAATAATACAATGAAAAAAATCAAACACAATCACAATGAGCGGGCCACATGTGCAATATACAATGATAAAAAAACTGAGGATGAGGTAGGAATAAAACAGAGATAATTGTGAGGGAGAAACTCATGAAGAACAGAGTAGTGGAAAAAGGATTTCATACAGGCAAGGGGAAGTGCAGTATGGGGACAAACATTATGGAGGACTGACAAAGGGAGATGTAAAGTCACTCTCCAAAGGCGCAATGGAAAAGCCAAGTTTTGAGGTTCTTCTTGAAGGTTTCTAGGGTAGGGGCTTGCCTAATCTCACCAGCCAATGAGTTCCAGAGTCAAGGGCCATAGAGGAGAAGACTACAAGAAATAGACTAGCCCAAAGATGAGGGGTGATTAGGTTCTTCTTATGCAAATAATGGAAGGAAGACAGCTGGATGGCTTCTTGGGTCAGGAGGCATAGGCTAAATGTCCAAGTGTTACAAGCACAAATCCAAAGAAATTAAACAAATATTAATGGCATTATGATAGTTTACACAGATGTAAATTATATTCCCCCTCCCTCTCTCCCTCCCCAATCACAGTATATTTCTACTAATTTTGCAGATCCAGCCACTGGAAGAGTATGTATTTTTCTTTAATGTGATCATTGGCTCCTCCATTTTTCACCCAGTTGAAGTAGTCCTGGTCATGTCTTAACTTCAAGCTAAGTTTCCTAGTCAAGTTTTTCTACCAGTCTTAGGGATTTTACCATGTATTCAAGCTCATGTTTTGTTCCTTGTTTCTTGGACTAATCAAGCTCAAGTTTTATTCCTGGTCTCTTGGATTAATCAAGTTCAGGTTTTGTTCCATGTACCTTGGATTAATGTTCACGCTTTAACCTTTGCATTGGAGATTTATCTCTGACTTTTTGCAATTCTTTTTTTTTTACATACTTAGATTTTTACTCTTTTACTATGTGTGTTTTATCAATAAAGTTTTTATTACTACATTTGGCTTCCTGGTGAGTGCTTGAGCAAGATGAACTCCAGCTGAGGTACAATAGGGGCAACCCCAGCGGGTTTTGGTATCTGCAGGGATTCAGAGTTAATGCAGTGTTATTGGGGGGGGGGGGGGAGGGATGCATACAGGAGGGAATTGGAAAGGGGACCCCTGCTCCCAGGGCCATGAGGGGTCACAGAGGCCATGTGGCCTGGATCAGCTGCCAAATACAAAGCAGGAGAGAGAGATTTAGAGAAGGTGAAGGGAGAGACATAGAAGCAAAAGTTAAGGGCAACAATGTTTGTTAAAGGGTAGGAAACAATATATCTAATATGGGGAAATTATGGCAAGAAGTATCAAAAAGTTCCCTGGGCTCTGATAGCTTCTGCTAGTCCCCTCCGGACCACTGTTTGTCCACAAAAGCGGATTTTGAAAATAAAACGGTTCCTTCCATCCACGGCTTGGCCCTGCTGTGGCTCCAACAGGAGAATTTAATAATTTAGACCTGGGGGTGGGTGTCTCATGCTCAGGAACATTGTCTCTTAGCTTTCTCTTCTCCAAGCTAAACACACCCAGCTCCTTATACAGCTTAGCTTCATGCCCAAATTGAGACATGTATGTATTTTTTTTAAAGAAAACATGGTGATAGGAAGTCGGGCTCATTCTGCTTCTTAAAAAGTGGCTAATACCTTTCCCCCCCTTTTCCATGTTCACAGAGTTGATCACTTTCAAAGATACCACAAAACTATCAGTAATGACAATGTGCATGGGTCCAGAGTTACTATACAGTTTATCCCCACCAACTCCAAGCAAGTGTACACAGCAGTATCCGATGATGCAGGAGGTCAGCAAGGCAGGCCTTATAAGCCTGTACCACAAAACGTTTTAAAGGTATTGTCAAAACTTTTCCAATTAGTTTTATGTTTAGCCACAATGGAAGAGATAAATTTCCAAATTATATTGGATGAAGCCGAACACCCTGGGAAAAATGTGAGCCACTATGCTCTGACAGAGGATACATTATCTTCATGAATTACTGGCGCCCTTTATAACTCACTTAAAGACGGAGTAATGCACAGAGCCACCAGTGACTTAGTAAAGGTCTGGGGATAGTAAAAGAGAAGATGAATATGTTCTTATGCTGCCAGTGGGTACCACTCAGAATAAGCAAATGCAGCTTTGGAGAGAGAATTTCAATTAAGTTCTTCCTTATTTTACCATTTGATAGAACTTATGGCAGATTGTTTCCCTGCTCTGTTTTACAGATGGCAAAGGAAACAATCATTTGAGGATGCTATAAGGGTACCTCAATGGCACTTTGCCTTAAGGATGAAACTGAAAGGAAGATTCATGATTTTGAAAGTTAATTGGGAAATATATATGCACAAGGTTATGCTTTGTAAATATACATTGCTGTCCTTTGAACATCTGGTTTCTGCAAGAAATGTTCCTACAATATATTCAGATATTTGTAAGAGCTACAGCAATTCCCAGGGAGGAGAGTTAGGAAGAATGTAAGAAGTTTACTTATACTTTATTTTTTTTAACTTATTTTTACCATCAGGCCATCTAACTTAGTATTACCCACACTACCAATGTATCTCAAAGGCTTGAGAATCCTTTCCAGGTCTAGGTGGAAATGTTTACAAAGGTGGAAACCAGTGCATGTTTACCCAAGTAACATCAGAATGTGATTAAGATGGCAAACACTATTAGAAAGGAAAAACACGCAAGATAAAAGAGGTGGCAGCAGTTTGCTTTTGGCTGAGTCTACAGAAATGGTTCTCAACCTTCCTAATGTGGTGACACCTTAATACAGTTCCTCATGTTGTAGTGACCCCCAACCATAAAATTGTTTTCATTGCTGCTTCATAACTGGAACTTTGCTACTGGTATGAATCATAATGTAAATATCTGATACACAGGACGTATTTTCATTCACTACACCAAATTTTGCATAAATACCTGATATGCCCAAATTTGAATTCTGGTGGGGTTTGGTGGTGGTGGTTGTGTGTGTGTGTGTGTGGGGGGGGGTTGATTTTGTCATTTGAGAGTTGCAGTTGCTGGGGTTTATAGTTCACCTACAATAAAAAAACTTCTAAATTCCATCAATGATGAAAATTGAACCAAACTTGGCACACAGAACTCCCACAACCAACACAAAATACTGGAATGGTTTGGTGGGCATTGACCTTGAGTTTTGGAGTTGTAGTTCACCTACATCCAGAGAGCATAGTGGACTCAAAGAATGATGGCTCTGGACCAAATTTGACATGAATACTCAGTATGACTAAATGTGAACACTAGTAGAGTTTGGGGAAAATAGATCTTGACATTTGGGAGTTGTAGTTGCTGGGATTTATAGTTCACCTACAATCAAAGAGTATTTTGAACCTCACGAATGATAGAATTGGGCCAAACTTCCCACACAGAACCCCATGACCAACAGAAAATACTGTGTTTTCTTATGGTATTTGGTGACCTCTTGCAACCCTTCCCCGGGGGTCCCAATCCCCAGATTGGGAAATGCTGGTTTACAGGGAAGGGCAAAGCTTCCCTCCACCTCTCTGCAAATAAATGTAAACTACTTTTGCCCTTCGAACTCACTTTGCAGCAACTGAAGTAAACTGAGGACAAAGGAAGGAAGTGGAAGGAGAGAATGAAATGATTTAAAAACAGTTGAAAAGTGAAATGGCAGAGGATTAATTGGGATTGTTGAAGGGGATGCTGATTGTGGGATCTCTTCGGATTCCCAGGGTCTAAAAAGGGCTTTAAAAGTTGGACAAACAAGCTTTGACCCTGGGAACAGAGGTAAGGTCTTCCCACATGCAGGAAAGCCTTGGATCTCTATGAGAAAGAGTGCAGAACTCAAATAGAGTGAACCAAAATAGGATTTACTGGATTACAATCAGCAAAGCTGATGGTTCAAAAGCTTGAGTTGGTTGCAAAGTCCTTATAAGAAAGGGAGTCTATCACAATGCCTGAATGTACAATGTGACGATACCTCTATTAAATCCAAGGCGTCCCGTTGTCCTCTGGCTTGCAGGTCCGAAGTCCTGTAGGAGGCCCCAAAATCCCAGCCTCTGGCAAGAGCAGGCCCTCCTATAGGCCCTCCACAAGGTATCATCCATAGTCCAAAGTCTGTGTATATATATATCTTATGAAAGTCCAAACTGTATAATTGTATGTATTGTCGAAGGCTTGATATCCTTGATTCATGGCCAAAATCAAGGAAAGATAAACGAGCAGGCTGATAACGATAAGCACAAAACAACAGTGTGTGGTTTCCAGATGGTTATAGACTCTGTATCCCAATGCAAGTAAGCAATGACACAACCCCCACAAATATGAAAATAGCACTCTATTGGTGAATAAAGAAGGTACATAAAACATACAATAATGGCATATTCATGGCAGATACAATTAAGGCAAACAAGGCGCAGAAAAGCAGCCCCCCAATGTACTGCACGGAGTTAAGGGCTGTGCCTGGCGGCGTCTGTGGATGGAAAAGGCTGATGCAAACGTTGCTGCTGGAGTGCGGCGTGAGCCGTCCGGCGTGGGCGGCACTCGTAGATGACGTAGGCCCGCAGAGGGCGTCTTGGGCGTGCGGCGATGTGGTATGGCGTCAGCACGTGCGGGCGCAAAGGAGCGGCGGTGGATGACGTGTGTAGGAGGGAATCCCTGATGGGGAAATCCCTGGTGCTCCCTGGCGTCTGTTTGCGAGAGTTCCCAACTCGTCCCCCCTCTTGCCGGGTTGATGGCAAGGCGCGTCAACGGAGGCTACACGGGCAGGAATCCCGGGAACCAAGACACGGAAGGGGATAGTGGGATCTCCAAAGGGGTGGGTCGGATTCACAAACAAGCAGTGGGTAGTCTATACGAAGGCATGGGTGCCTATAGAGGGGAAATTTCCCCAGGACTCGTGTGCGGGAGGAGGCGGTGTGGCTCCCTCTCCTCACATGGGCTTGGTGAGTAGCAGAGCCGACGGCCAGCTTAATGCTGAATCAAGCGCGGCCACATTAGACCGTTTCGGGCATCATATGTGGGCTCCTTTCTCAAGGCTCTAAAGGCTAGGCCCAAGCAGTAGTCACATATCAGGTGTGCAGATACACATAACCCCACTCGGTGGAGAGTAGGGTGACCCAAAGGGTCTAATGTGGCCGCGCTTGATTCAGCATTAAGCTGGCCGTCGGCTCTGCTACTCACCAAGCCCATGTGAGGAGAGGGAGCCACACCGCCTCCTCCCGCACACGAGTCCTGGGAAATTTCCCCTCTAGGCATCCATGCCTTCGTATAGACTACCCACTGCTTGTTTGTGAATCCGACCCACCCCTTGGAGATCCCACTATCCCTTCCGTGTCTTGGTTCCCGGGATTCCTGCCCGTGTAGCCCGTTGACGCGCCTTGCCATCAACCCGGCAAGAGGGGACGAGAGTTGGGAACTCTCGCAAACAGACGCCAGGGAGCACCAGGGATTTCCCATCAGGGATTCCCCCTACACACGTCATCCACCGTCGCCTCCCTTGCGCCCGTGACGTGCTGACGCCATACCACATCGCCGCCCAAGACGCCCCTCTGCGGCCTACGTCATCTATCTGACGCCGCCCGTCACGCCGACGGCTCACGCCGCACTCCAGCAGCAACGCTTGCATCAGCCTTTTCCATCCACAGACGTCGCCAGGCACAGCCCTTAACTCCGCGTACATTGGGGGCTGCTTTTCTGCGCCTTGTTTGCCTTAATTGTATCTGCCATGAATATGCCATTATTGTATGTTTTATGTACCTTCTTTATTCACCAATAGAGTGCTATTTTCATATTTGTGGGGTTGTGTCATTGCTTACTTGCATTGGGATACAGAGTCTATAACCATCTGGAAACCACACACTGTTGTTTTGTGCAAAATCAAGGAAAGCCAGAGAGCACATTAGATATGCTTTCCCGGTCCTTAGCTTTTCCAAATTGTGTGTGCCTTGGAACAGTTTCTCCCCGTAGAGATGTCCAATGTATTGTCGAAGGCTTTCATGGCCAGAATCATTGGGCTATTGTAGGTTTTTTGAGCTGTATGACCATGTTCTAGAAGCATTCTCTCCTTGAGAATCTGTGTCCCTGCAGCATAGAAGGAAAGCCAGAGAGCAAAGTAAATGTGCTTTCCTGGTCCTTAGTTTTTCCAATTTTCATGTGTCTTGGAATGATTTCTCCATGTAGGAGAGAATGCTTCTCGAACATGGCCATACAGCCCAAAAAACCTACAACAACCCTGTATAATTGTACTCACTGCTTTTCAAAGCAAACATATAGTAAATTGTTCCTGCATAAGTCCAAAATGACATCTACTTCCATTGAAGTAGAAAAGCATACGGTTTCTATTGAAAAGCAAAAACATAGTGATAACAAAGTGGAGTCTTGAGTCTAAACATGCTCGGTACAATCACATGTTTGTAGCTCCTCCCACACCAAAGAGATCAGTCAAACTGGCAAGTCAACATATACATACAATACATACAATACAGATTAGCATATATATATATATTAACAAACAAATAGAGAAGGATTGGATGGTTGCTATTTCTAACAGTTTGTGCCTAGACAACTAGAAGTCTATGGCTTGGTTTTCATTTGCCATATGCCACCAGTCTGCAAAACAGGGTGTGCTTGGAGACTTTTTCAATATTATTTTCTCACGATCCACCTGGAATTATCCATTGTTCCATCAGAATAAAACAAACACTTTTGAAATCTTGTAGGGGCACTTTATGGTATATATCCTGCTCACTATCCGGAAAATAGATTCCTTGAATCAAAGGGAATATATGTAGACATTGATTTATCAAGTTAGTGGTAAATCAATTCAGTGGGTTTACTCTAATATGGTTTATGCCGAACATGTAATTTGCCACAGCTTTGGGGCTTTTAAATGTTGTAATATTGACAAATGTCTGTCCCCATACTCTTAAAAATAAATCTTTATGCAGTTATGACCATGTTAACATTTTTTCAGGGGGAAATGCAGGGTTTTACTCTATCAATGAGGAAAAAAATGTTGTGCATTCATAAAAAATGCATAAAGTGATCAAATATGAAATCATAAGTGATTTTTCTTTACAGCCTATTAAAGCTGACCAATTCTACCAGCTACAATTTCACAATTAATTATATATATTTTGAGTTAAATTGGAACTCAGAGAAATAGAATTCAGAACAGAATAAATTAATGGAATGTAAAGCAACTAGCAGTTTGAAAACATGTAAATATGAGTAGCTTAATAGGTACCACTCCAACGGGAAGGTAATGGCACTCCATGCAGTCATACCAGCCACATTACCTTGGAGGTGTCTATGAACAACGCTGGCTCTTTGGCTTAGAAATGGAGATGAGCACCAACCCCCAGAGTTGGACATGACTGGACTTAATGTCAGGGGAAAACCTTTACCTTTACCTAAAGCAAGAAAAGAAAGGAAATCTGGAAGTTTCATATTTGGAGGTAGTATGCCTTAAATTAGCCTTCAAGACCTAAAGAATGACAAAAATATAAAAAGCACTAAATCTTATCAATGAAATCAAGCAGTTTCATTAAGTTGCCATGGAAAAGTAATCCATGACCCAAAGACAAATTAGGACCTTAAATTTATTTTCTTTTTACCATATTTACTGTGTAATAATATGTTTATAAAGCTAACACAGATGCTTTCAAAATCCAACTCACCAATGATTTAGACTAATGTAATACACCATTTGCCATTGATTACCTTAGCTAGTTAAGCCATAAAGTCCCTTTTAAATATGAATGGCAAGAACCTGGGCCATTAATAATTATTATGGCAAATGTCAATGATTTCAGATTATAAAACTTAATAGACTATCACCATTAAAACATGTGCTTATTATAACGAGCCTGTGCGCAACCCGTGCTTGGTCTTTTTCTTGTCCACTGCACTGCTTTCAGACAGCCATTGTCAACAGCTATGCACACTAAAGATACTGGACCAAACAATAATTCACATTTACTCTCCACTGCCTTTGATTTGCAGCCTGATCTTTTATTACCTGTGAAAAAGGACAAGAGTCCTTTAGTTCATTTTTGCCACACTCCCTTGAGCTATCTGTGAAGTCAAGATTGTTCTAAAATGAGGCATTATTACCTGCCATCATAGGGTCATCACTACATCTTAGAGAGGCGTTGTTAAATGAGTTTTGTGAAGTACAGTGTTTCCTCGCTACTCTGCGGTTCGCTTTTGGCGGACTCGCTGTTTTGCGGTTTTCAAAAAAGATTAATTTAAAATATATATTGCGGTATTTTTGCTGTTTCGCAGGTTTTTGCTGTTGCCGCTCTCTGAGGCACTTTCCCTCCTCAGTCCTCCCTCCTTCCAGCCTTGAGCGATTTTTCCTTCCTTTCCATCACTTTATTTTAAGTGGATAAAGACTTAAAATAGAGTATAAATATTAAAAGAATGTATAAATATTAAAATAAATATAGCAGTTTTTCACTTATTGCGGGAGGTCCTGGAACGTAACCTCCGCAATAAGTGAGGGAACACTGTATTGCCTCCTTTGTTCTATCCTGATTTCATAGAATCATACAATCATAGAATAACTGAAGAAAACCCGTGGGCCATCCAGTCCAGTGGAATCTCCTTTCCTGTAGTTTGAAGCTATAGTTCTATGTCCTAGTCTCAAAGGCAGTAGAAAACAAGCCTGGACCCTCCTCCCTATGACTTTCCCTCACATGGCCCTCATCATGTCTCCTCTCAGCCTTCCCTTCTTCAGGCTAAACATGCCCAGTTCTTTAAGCCACTCCTCATAGGGCTTGTTCTCCAGAGCCTTGATCATTTTAGTCATCCTCCTCTGGACACCTTCCAGCTTGTCAACATCTCTCTTCAATTGTGGTGCCCAGAATTGGACACAGTATTTCAGGTATGGTCTGACCAAGGCAGAAGAGAAGGGTAACATGACTTCCATGGATCTAGACCAGGGGTGGGCAATTACCGGCCCTCCAGGTGTTTTGGACTTCAACTCCCAGAAATCCTAGCCAGTTTACCAGCTGTTAGGATTTCTGGGAGTTGAAGTCCAAAACCCTGGAGGGCCGGTAATTGCCCACCCCTGATCTAGACACTAGGCTCCTATTGATGCAGGCCAAAATCTTATTGGCTTTTAAAGCTGCCGTATGACATTGTTGGCCCATGTTTAACTTGTTGTCCATGAGGACTCCTAGATCTTTTTCACATGTACTGCTGTCGAGCCAGGTGTCCCCCATTCTGTATATTTGCATTTGAATTTTTCTGCCTAAGTGCACTGTTTTGCATTTAACCTTGTTGAACTTCATTTTATTAGTTTTGGCCCATCTTAAGATCGTTTCGAATTCTGCTCCTGTCTTCTGAAGTATTAGCTATCCCTCCCAATTTGGTGTCACCTACAAACTTAATGATCATGCCTTCTAACCCTTCATCTAAGTTATTAATGAAGATGTGGAAGATCAGGCCCAGGACATAGCCCTGCAGCACTCCACTCATCACTTCTTTACAGGATAAAGAGGAAGCATTGGCTTGAGTTTCAGCTTGTTCACCCTCATCCAGTCCATCACTGTCCCCAGACAGCGGTTCAGGTGCAGAACTGCTTCCCTGGCATCAGGTGAAAAGCAGTAGTAGAGTTGGACATAATCTGCGTACAGATGATACAGAACCCCAAGAACTCTGGGTGATCTCTCCCAGCAGCTTCAGGTAGAAATTAATTAACATCGAAGATAGTCGTGAGCCCTGGAGAGCTCCACAGCCCACCAATCATGAGGTTGAGCAGAACTCCCACAATAACACCTTCTGGGAATGGCCCGTGAGGGAAATGTGTTCCAAGTGTAAAAGTTATTATAACTAAAGTAATTCAGAAAGGAGGGTGGAGGAGAGCAGAAAATCTTGACCACATTCTGATATGTGTCCTGGTTTTCATCTGTGAAATGTTCATCATGAGAACCCCATTGTGACTGCAAGATTCAGGGAAAGCCCCATTTCTAATATCCTATTTCCTTCTATTTGATGTGTGTTACTTGTTGTGATGACATTTAAGGCATACATTCAATTTGAGATCCTCCACCCTCCTCGTCTCTCTGTCTCATACATACACATCCTGCCAACTCTTTAAACAATCGAGATATTTAAGGTGAAAAATGTTATCATCTGCCAGTGAATGCTGTCATCAGCTTTCAGCCAAATTAATTTTGTTATTTGCTATCAACACTGATCCCTTGTACCTCTCTGATTAATCTCTACTTTATGCTTCAGGCTACAAATAACTCAATAGCCATGATTTTGAAAGGGGAGGGAAGACTTTGTGGGGGAGAAAGAGTCAAGCTCTTCTCATTTTATTTAATTTCTCCTCTTCTTTTTCTTTTTTTTCTGACAAGTTTCAACACAAAGATAAGAACCATGGCACGATGCTGAATAGCTCTATCTGAGTTGGATGCCGTTTCCAACATATGGCTTGAAAATTCAAAACAGATCTATCATTTGGCCCAGTCCACATAATAGATTCATAAGTCAGCTGCATCAGGCAGGTTTTGATGGTATCTTTATAAATAGGTTGCCGCTTTCAAAAGTGCCTGATGATATCTCCCATATTGACATGAAAGGCATTTGGAGGTTGGAATAGGCTATAATTACAGGTGCTCTTGGACTCAGGGATGAGAGCCAGTTGCGGCTGTGTGAATGAAACCAGTGCCATATTTTGTTTTTGAAAATTTACGTTTCTCCATCGTATCTGTAAAACTTTGAAGAGACCTGTTAGAGGAGAAGGAATGTTGTGTTTCAATTTTGTTATATTTCATGCTCAAGACCTGTTGCTGAAAGCAAAGAACAAGATTCTATTTCTACTATTATTCCATCTGCAAAAATTGACTCACAGTTGAATGATGCCTTCACCGTGGTGATATTGCCTTTACCACAATTTAAGCAGCAAAGTATCTTAGCAAGCAGAGAATAATACATTGGGAACCCATGGCTCTCTCTTTCAGTAGTTTGCTGTTATTCCCTACCATCTAACAGTCTTCCTCCTGAGGCAACTGCCTCATAATAGGCTCAACCTTAGCATTGCTCCTGTCACATATTCTCCTATTTGGCAGTAATAGCTCTGGTTACTCCTCTGCTATTCCACTTCCTCAGCTGTTTTTAAAATGTCCCAGTTTCTCGCACTTCCTCCCATTTCTCTCTCTTGTTGTCAGCTTACTTTCAAGTCTGAGTACTGGATACAAAGTTCAAAAGTCATTTGTAATGAAATAATTCAGCAGAAGTGAGTAAAGAAGAGGAGCAGTGCCTTGCAATTATTTACTTTATTTACTTTATTTCTACCCTGCCCTTCTCCCACAGGGGACTCAGGGTGGCAATATCTGATTGGTTAATTGGTTTTCCCCCTCCTTTTCTCCAGTGTTTCCTAAATACCAAAATTCCAGATTTCTTATGATTAAAATAATATTTAAACTGTGTTCTTCCTCATTAATAACCTTTCCCACTCGTTCTCTGGCTTTTGGCTACATTCTGATGTTGCTCTGCTAAACATATGCTAGTTTTCATTTGTAAATTGTGGATATGCTGTTATTTTTTTTAACACAGAGAGAGCTGTATCCTCCAGTGGAATAAAACGGCCAGTGGTCTGTTGTAGTTTTGCCATTTCCTCCTCTTCCCCCATATCACACTACTGACCATCTGTCGTCTGATGTCGTTGTTCACTTTGCCTGATAGTCTGTACTTCCTTCCTGACTAAATACACTACATTCACAGGCATCACCCTCGATGGGCTTGATTATGCTTATTCCAGTGTATTGGGGAGCTGTGTATTGGAGAGCTGAAGTCCCCATACATTCTTATCCACGGGTCCATCTGCACAGAGCACAAAATCAAGGGCTGCACTGAAATATTGCTGCTTTAGACCAGCCCTGGATCCTGCCATGCATGGGGTCTGCTACATTCCCAAACAGTAACAACAGCAAGAACTGAGACTTCATTGACCAGTCAGGCTGAATCCGGTTCAGCCTCACTAGACAATCACCCTTATCTTTATTGTTGTTCATCACTGCAGCAATGGCCAAAGAACTATGGAGAGCTCACGGCCACCACTGGCCACCTTTGCCAATGTCAGCCTCTGTGACTTGAAGAGGGGAGGGAGAAAGAAAGGGGGTAATCCTCTTCCTCTCTTCAAGTCGCATAGGTGTCTTTACAGATATCAGCAAAGATGTCCAGTTATGGCCAGGAGATCTCTGAACCTCTCTGGCTGTGATGACAAAAATGAAAAAATAAGTGCCACCCCCTTCCCCTCCCCACATTGCAGATGATGGTGAAAACAGGGCGGTGGCATAGGGCCATGCAAACAGTGGGCTGGTGAGATGGAGACATGAATGAATGAAACATCACATACTCCTCAGAAAGTTTTGACTCCAGAAGCCAATACTAAAGATGTAAGAACTCACCTGTCTATGGTAACTCTTCTTTCTTCTGTCCCACAACTTTTTAGGATTTTTAGCTAAGATGGAAGTTGTGCAGAGGGCTGTGGGTAAGCTCCCAACTCTTTGTTTTCCTAAGCTTCCTCAGGAAAAGTTAAGAAAGGCTGCATTTTTTTCTGAGAACACACTGTGACAGCTTGAGGAAAAAAGAAAAATGAATTAATTATGAGGTGGGCTGGGAGGAGCGCATCCATTGCTGCCCTATGATTTAGTTGTTTTAGAAAATGTTCCTGTCCACCCCCACCACATATTTCTACTTGGCATATTGCCTAATTCTCCTTGAATCCTGTAGTCGTAACCATGTTGCTTTGCCTGTAGGAAATGTATTTCTGTGCTAAAATGAATTAAAGGGGGAAGGACAGTTCAAAACATTCAAAATATCCGCCTCTACTGCCGTGATGAAAATAAAAAAGGAATGTTGTGTATGATTTAAGAAAACTGTTTCCTGGTAGTTATGCTGTTTGATGCATTGCATCAACACTTCTACTGACCATGTTTAGAAACATTCCTCTTCAGATTTAATGATATTTTCAGTTATGATATGATGTAGATGAACATCACATCTGGAACATGTCAGCTTCTATCTTACATACTGACATTTATATCGGAGTCATCCACTTCTCTTGTTAAAAATTACTGCTAGAAGCTTGTACCAAGTTTTCCTGGGTTTGTGTTATTTTAGAGCAAAATGTGGACTTACAGAGAGAAAGACACTTCCAGCTGGAAGTGTACTGTATGTTTAGTATGGTTCATAGGATTGCCAGGTGAGGATCATCTTATGCACTGAGAATCCTGGGCCAAAACCTGAGACCTAGGGATAAGTGTCATCCATAAAGTATCAACCAATAGCTTGTCAAATAAACACAAAGAGAAGTTTTGGGAAAATCCCAGAGCATTCCCTGACTTCTAGCTGCTGCTTTGATGGCCAAAAGTTCTTTTTCCCATATTGTATAGTTCTTCTCTGGGGCCGTCAATTGCTTGGAGAAATAGGCACAGGGCAGCCAATCCTCCCCCCGTGGTTGAAACAGGTTAGCTCCCGGAAGGGCTTGGCTGGGTCAGGGTGCTGCAAGATCAGTTGAGTCACGAACAGCTGCTTCAATTGTTGGACCCCCCCCCCCCCTCTGCTTCAGCAGTCCAGTGGAAGGGGGTCTTCCCTCGGAGGCACTGGGTGATCGGTTCTGAGCACTTGGCAAACCCAGGGATGAATTTTTGGTAGTAGTTGGCAAAGCCCATGAACCGCTGAATGTCTTTTCTGCTATTAGGAGACCCCATTGCACCACGGCCTCCACTTTCACTGGGTCCATAGAAATCCCTTGGGCCGAGGTGAAGTGTCCCAGAAAGTCTATTTTCTCCCCTTCAAAGGAACACTTCTCTAGCTTGGCATACAGGCCGTGGTCCTGGAGCCTTTGCAGGATGGCCCTCACATGGCGCTCATGGGAGTCCAAATCTTCGCTAAAAATAAGCAAATCATCCAGGTAGCAAAGGAGAAACTGGTCTAGATAGTATCTAAAGATGTCATTCATGAAATGTTGGAAGGTCGAGGGGGCATTACACAATCCGAAATTCATCACGAGGGTTTCGTACGCTCCATACTTGGTCTGGAACGCCATCTTCCACTCGTCCCCTGCCCTAATCCACACAAGATTATAGGCACCCCTTAGGTCTAACTTGGTAAACACCTTGACACCCCATACCTGCTCCAGCATCTTGGAGATCAAGGGGAGGGGGTACCTGTTGCGGATGGTGATGCTGTTGAGGGCCCGGTAGTCATGGCACAGGCGTTGCTCGCCGGATTTCTGCTTCACGAACAAGACTGGGGCTCCAGCAGGGGATTGACTTGGGCGGATGAATCCCTTTTTTTGTTCAGGTTGGTACAGTCCAAAAATTCTTTTTTTAAAAATATATTTATTGGATTTTATCTTGAACAAGTGCCTTTTGTTCAGGTTCCGAGAGGGAATACAGTCTTCCGCGAGGGATTGGAGCATTCTTGACCAGGTCAATGGCACAGTCATAGGGTCTATGGGGCGGAAGCTTGTCCGCTTCTTTTTCACTAAACACTTCCCAAAACTCACGATACTTGCAAGGGAGGATGGTCACAGTTCCGGCCTCCGTGGCCGCTCCAGCCTGGCCCTTTAAGCAATGTCTTTGGCAATGCGAAGTAAGAAACTTCACCTCCTGGTGCACCCAAGAGATCTGGGGGTCGTGCTGGGTGAGCCACCCCACTCCCAGGATCACAGGGAAGTGTGGCAGGGGGGAAACTAGGAAGGAAATGTCCTCTTGGTGCTCCGCCACATTCATTCTGGTGGGCTTGGTCCATTGTTCGATGGGGCCCGACTTAATCAGCCGGCCGTCAATGGTCTACACAGGTCAGGGCTCTTTTAAGTCCAGGCATTCCAGGCCCAAGTGCTTGGCAAAGCCCTTATCAATGAAGTTGTTAGTGGCCCCGGAGTCTAGCATGGTGTGGATCATGGTGGGGCCTTTCTCCGCGGACCACATAGTGACCAAAAGCAGGAACAGGACCCCAGTTCGTGGCTCTGAGGGGGGGGGGCTGCCGACCGAGCTGGCGAGCCTCTCTACACCCGGTCCGCGGCTTCCCCTGACGGTGCTGGGTCTGTCTCCGGGTTGCCGGGCTTCTCCTCGGCTGCAGCCAGGCGAGGGGTCACTTTGGGCTTGGATGGGCAATCCTTGGAGAAGTGGCCGGAGGTCCCGCAATACCAACACAAATGTAGGGGCTGCCGCCGGGCCTTCTCAGCATCGTCCAGACGCTGGCGGGCATGTCCCAGTTGCATCGGTTCGTCCTCCGGTCTCGGCGGGGAAACATGTGGCTGCGGGCGGGGCCCCAATGGGCCTAGCTGGTCCGGGGCCCCCTTCCTGGGGGGGAATGCTCAGGCACCTTCCAGTTCAGCATCCTTTGGGCCCAGAGGTGTGCCTCAATGCGTAGGGCCATTGCAATCACCCCATCAAGGGTGAGGGGAACATCAGGGGTGCGGGCGACTTCCAGCTGGATCTCCAGGTGCAACTCTTCCAGGAACTGCGAGCGCAGAGCGTCCGCGTTCCAGGTCACTTGGTTGGCCAGCACTCGGAACTCGGCTATGTACTGGCCTATAGGGAGGTCCCTTTGGAAGTGGCACCTCATCTTCTTCTCTGCCAGGTCACGGTTTATTTATTTATTTATTTATTTATTTATAGTTCAAACTTGCTATACCGCCACTCCCCGAGGGCTCGGAGCGGTTTACAGTTTGACATAAAAAATACAGAGCATACAACAAGACAAACAACATCGACAGGGAATGACAAAACTAATGAGAAGGGGAAGCCAAGCTCGGGCCCATGTGGGTCGGAGCTTTCTAAGGTCAGCTATCAGGCTCGACCTCGAATGGGGAAGCCTAGGAGGGTCCCACAGATTGAACAATGTCCTCAGGGACTCGAGATCCATACGGTAGCGATCGTCGCAAGCCTGTGGCTCCGGGTTCGCCAGCATCGGATTATCAAGCCTCCTGGGGTGGGGGTTCATCAATGGGGAACCCGGCGCCTGAGGTTGGTGTTCCTGAAGGTTCTGGGGCGGAACCCTCTGGGTGTTGCAGAGCAGGGCTGGGATTTCCTCTGGCCCCACCCCCTGCCCCATCTTCGGCCCCTCCTCTGTTTCGTCTGAGGTGGCAGAGGGTTCTTTCGTTGTTTACTAGTCCTCTCGCCATATCTCGGACCGTGCCCCGTGGCGGCCACCGGCTGTCCATGGCCTCTAGGCGCTCCATCGGGGCACTGGGGGGGGGGAGGGCCAGCCTCAGGGCCTCCAGAGTTAGCAGTGATCCCGGTCCCAGGGCCACCGGTTTACAGGGTGCCCCCAGGTATCATGGATGTGGTCCAAGAACCCTTGCACAGTCTGAACCTGGGGTGCATTAGTGTCAATCAAGGTGGTGGCCCATGATGCCACAGGGCCATCCAGCAGGGTATACACGAACGCCACCCATTCCGCCTCTGTCGCAAAGTCGGCCGCTCTGGCCACCAGGTAAGCTTGGCACTGTCCGCGGAACGTGGTCGCCACAATCGGATCTCTGGTGAAGCGGGCAGGAAGGGCCACAGGAACCCACTGTTGCGCTGGATGCTGCGGCTGGATCACGGCGGCAAACTGCTGTTGGAGAGCAACCATGTTGGCTTGCAAACGTTGGAAATCTGCGGCTGATGGGCCCCTTGCCATGGCCGGCGCTGCTCCGGCTGCGCCTGGTGGCGTCTGCATCCGGACTTCGGTTTACCAGGGGGTAAGAGGTCTTGTACCAAGCTATCGCCCTCTGAGGCCTTGGCAACCTGACCCCCCTGGATAAACCACACAGCAGCTGAGGTACTACGGGTTTTATTGAGAATAGGTAAATATAGGAAAGAGGTTGAAGGCAATCTTTATAGTGCCTTCAACTAGCAACCAAACAGGAATCAGCAAGGGTGTGTGTGCTCCAAAGCAAAAGGAGAACAAGCGGGAACACAAGCCAGATGCAAGAGTCTCTTGGAATCCCAGCCGAAGCAAATGAGGCTGGGATCCGTTGATTATAATGCAAGAGTTCAAAAGGTAAAAAGAGTCTTTCAGGATCAAACACTGGGTCTCGACGACGAACTGGAACAAGGCAACACTGGAACAAGTCAGCCCGAAGCAGGCTGGCTGGCAAAGCTTGATGGAAGGCCCGATTGGCCTAACCCGCAAGATCTTCTCCCAAATGCGTTGTTGGTACAAGACATCAGTTTAAGGGTCTCCAGGGCAGTTATAGTATTCCTAAGTTGCGTCGCACATCAAAAGCTTAAGATTGATGATCCCTTGAATGTTTTGTGAACTCAGTCCTCTTGGAATGCGGTGCTCGTTAGCTAGTGCCATCTGGGCCGGGGAGTCAGGCTCTCTACTCCCGCGGCCCGCTTCCATTATCAAGGAGGCGAGATGGTACGGCCTTGAGAATCTTATGTTATGCTAGCATCCCTAGTCTTCTCACGGGAAAGGCACGGGAGGCCCAAGCAGGGTTTAAGAGCAAAGCAGGCTGGTTTGGAAATTATACTCTGGTTACCTTGGCTGGAACTTCGCCCAAGCGAAAGTGACGCCTGAGGCCCTTGAGGTGTGACAGCCCCCTTATCTGAGAGCCATGCGGATCTGCGATCCTTTGCGCAGGCACTTAAGACCTGGCTTTTTAATAGCGCCTTTGTTTTATAATTCTGTTTTTAATACTTGTCTGTTTTAATGCTGTATCTTTATGTAAATTGACCGGAGCATCTGGGATGGAGGGCGATTAACAAATATTAAATTGAATGAATGAATGAATATTAAAAAAGTATATTTGTGTTACTTCTTGCAAACAGACTGGTTTACAAATATAAGCCTTTTTTTGGAAACAAAGTAGACTCAAAACTTCCTTTCCAGATTATTTGCAGAAAACTGCAATATCTCTCATAAGGCCTTTTGTTCTTTTTATTGCTTAGATCACTCACACCCTCTAGTGGGGCACTGAGTGATTGCATCTGATTATTGACTGGCTGAGGTTCCTGTAGCCTTTTGTATACAGAGCATCACCATACCAATATACTGATCTTCAATCCAGGAAGGAAATTTGGGCAGGTTTTGCTCTGTAAATTTTCTCATGCAATCCACAATCTGTAGATTTTTATTTTGAATCACAAGAGTTCCAAAAATAATCCCTCCTTAGACTATCTGCCTGAAATCTCACATTGTACTTTTATAGGTTAGCTTCTTATTAGTGGCATACAAATATGTGTGTATGTGTTTACCTTAAATATTCATATGTCTTTCCTAGGTGCTGTGAAGGTTGGTGTTTCCTCCCTCCCTCCACAGTCCCCAAAGTTCTCTCCCTCTCTCGGTTTTGCCATAGGGCCCCAAAAGTTTTCAATTACATGAGTATTCTGTGCCTTGTGGGGAGTGGCCAGGGTGAGGGAAGCATCTGGCTATGGCAGACATGAAATAATTACAGCAACATTAAGACATCCAAAGAACCCTAGTGAATCTCAACAAGTCAGATCAACACCATAGAATAGGAGTCTCGGTTCTGCAATGGGTTAAATTCTTGTGCTGGCAGGACTGAAGACTGACAGGTTGGAGGTTCAAATCTGGGGAGAGCATGGATGAACTCCCTCTGCTAGCTCCAGCTCCCCATGTGGGGACATGAGAGAAGCCTAACACAAGGATGATAGAACTTCCAAACTTCAGGCATCCCCTGGGCAGTGTTCTTGCAGACGGCCAATTCTCTCACACCAGAAGTAACTTGCAGTTTCTCAAGTTACTCCTGACATACCATAGAATCAAATGTTGGAACAAACCACAAGGGTCATCCAGTCTACCCCCATTCCGCATGCAGGAACACACAATCAAAGCAATATTGAGAGACAACACCATTATGGTGATGCAGCTATCAGAACTCATATGGGGAGGCTATAGTTTTAACAGTCTCCTCCGGGTTGCTTCTCCTGCAAAAACATTCAGTTTCATGGGATGAATAGACAGAGGAGCACCAAAAGAGGATCCTTGAATGCTTTTGCCTCCCAGTTTTCACCTGACTTCTTACTCAGCATCACAATGGTTAATGGGACCCAGATAATTGCTTCCTCCTTGAGGCCTCTTCAAAGACTGCATAGTTTTCAGAGATCAGGTAGTGGTGAGAAAATAGATTACATTATTGCTTTACCGTGTGAGAGAAGTTATCTTAAGCACAGCACATGCCTCCTGGTGAGACATTGATGGACTAATACTCACAAGAAGCCATACCACTGACCAGGCCGTCTGCAATTGATGGCAGCTGGCATCCAATAACAAAGGAAGGGTCATTGTTTTACATAGGTCTTTCACTTACAAGTCCTTTCCAACCCCACCTGCAGATACACATAGTAAAAACATGAACGAGGAGGTGAAAGACAACACCTTCAGCCCCATCTAAGCATCTACAGGTTTAATACAGCATCAAGAAAAGGAAAACTTACAAACATCTGGCTATATACATGTAGTAAACCAACAATCTACAGTAGGATCCCCAGCCCTTCAAAGTAGGTTGATACGAAACAAGATCGCAGAAAATAAGGGGATTTTTTCCCCATCCAAAGCATTGGGATTTAAGAAACTAGCTACTAATTATCATGGAATTGTGACAAAATATTTATCCATTTGGTGCTTTATTCCTAAACTTTATAAACCACATCCCCTCTCTCTGATGGGAGGTCCAGGATGGAAAGGTTAGAAATATACATATCATTTCACACAAAGGTGGCCACAGTGGCTTCTGGGAGGCGCAGTCGCAAAAAGTATAATTCTCAAGCTGTGGTTATAAGCATAGCTGCACCATTCATTAGTATGGATGGAAAGCAAAGAGAACAGATTTCATCTGCTAGTTCATGCTTACGTTGCTGATATCACCTTGCTGGAAGCCACATCTTTATCTGTTTGATGTCTTTTCCCTAAATCCTGCAGATAGAAACTTCACGATTTTCAGATGTTAGGAACTAGATGGCGAGGAAAGACACAATTGATTTAGAGGATAATTTTTCAGGAAAGGTTAATGACTTGACTTCTTCACTCAGCCTAAAGTGAAGTCCATTTCTTTTCCTGATCTGTCTTCTCTTGTCCTTTCTCCCTGTCTGTGACTCTGAGACATTGTTTCACCTCATGAAAAGAACCAATCTCCTTCCCTTCTTCCCATCTTGCTCTTATCAGAGGACTTCTCCATCACATAACTGGAGGCATTCACTACCTATTTTTGATCTCATTGTTAGTGGCCTATTTCAGGAGAGCTCCGGGGATACACAATGTTATCTTTTTGGTCTATGCGGTGAACTTTGGCCAATTGACTTACTTAGCAGCTCTTCTGAAAGTTTTGACAACTCTTTCCAGTCTCTCAGAAAATGCTTCTTAATTTTGGGAACTAGTTAATTTCTTTGTATACCATGTGTGTATATGATACAAGAAGCTGCCACATCTAAGGGAAGCAAGGATGTTATTATCTGTCACTCAAATGCAAAATCATAAAATCATAGTCAATCACTCAATCAATTGCCTTTATTTCAGTTAACAAACCTTAGGCAGATACAGAAAACTATAATAAAGATAAAAGTCACATATAAAACACAATACAGGTTATCAAATGTACACATATTAAAATCGCTGGTCTTAAAATTTATATCTCTTAGAAGCTAATAATACGTATCTAGGGCTGTGCAGTTTTCTACTATTTAGTGTACTACAGTTATAATCGCATAAAGACTGTAGTTAAATTTCTCAGTTTCTCTTTGGTTACCTTTCTTTAGATAAAATGCTCTTTCGGGTCTTTGAGGCATGAGCAAAAAATTTTGCTATCTCCTCTGTAACTTTTTTATTTGAGTCCCCCAAAAGATACTTTAAATACCATTGTAAAGATCTTCCTGGCCAATGACAGATAAGAGGCATAGTATAGTATTTTTCTATGGCAATACATTATCTGCCTTTTTGTTCTAAATTTTGTTCACAATTTAGAACAAAATTTTGGTACAAATACTACTATAGCCCTATGAAAGGATTGTGTTTGATGTGTCAACTTTTAAGAATTAGAAGAATTGAATCCAACGTTTGAATCTTTTAAATCCTACTTTTAAGTGTCATAGTTTTATTATATTTATTTTGTTTTGTTTTCAAAATGCTTCTTGACTCATTCTCATGCTGGAGGTGAGTGGCAATCTTGGGAGAAACAAATGAATAGTAGGGTTATTTGTTGACAGGCAGTCTTGATGTGTTGCAATTCCATCAGGAATAAGACATTTTGTACATACCCGTATTTTTCGGACCATAAGACACAGTTTTTTTCCTCCCAAAGTAGGAAGAAAAATAAGCTGCGTCTTATGGAGCGGGGGCGCGATGTACTTTACGCTATATTCGCGCCCCCTCCGGCGGCCGGTGGCTCCTGTGCATGCCCATACTCTCGCCGCCGTGTCGCTGCAGCCAGCCGGCAGCGCGGAGGAACGGGGACGGAAGAGGGGACTCGTGGGGTGGGCTCGCCACTCACGGACCCGAGGAGGAGGGGGGAGGCCACGAGGGCGGCCCCCACGGTGATGCAGCGGCAGCCGTAGCAGCAGCTGCAGCCGCAGCAGCAGAGGAAGGGCCCGAAGCCAGAGGCGCTTCTTCCTGACATCAGGAAGAAGCACCTCTACCGAGGAGGAAGGGGAGGCGGCGGCGCTGTAAGGCCTGAAAGAGAGGCCGCAGGGAGGGAGGGAAGGAGGAAGAGTTCCCTCCCTCCCTGCGGCCTCTCTTTCGGCCTCCTTACAGTGCGCGCGCTCCCCCTTCCTCCTCGTCAGAGGCGCTGACGACAGTGACGTCAGGAAGAAGCGCCTCTGCCGAGGAGGGCCTCGCCAGCCGCGCGCTACAGCGTTCTTACAGCGCGCGGCTAGCGAAGCCCTCCTCCTCGGCAGAGGCGCTTCTTCCTGACGCCACTGTCGCGCCTCTCTGACGAGGAAGAAGGGGAGGCGGCCGCGCGCTGTAAGAACGCCCAGAAAAGAGGCCGGAGGGAGGGAGGGAAGGAGGAAGAGTTCCCTCCCTCCCTGCGGCCTCTCTTTCTGGCCTCCTTACAGCACGCGGTCGCCTCCCCTCCTTCCTCTGTCAGAGGCGCGACGGTGACGTCAGGAAGAAGCGCCTCTGCGAGGAGGGCCTCGCCAGCCGCGCCGCGCAGCAGCGTTCTTACAGCGCGGCTAGCGAAGCCCTCCTCCTCGGCAGAGGCGCTTCTTCTTGACGTCACTGTCAGGCCTCTGACGAGGAGGAAGGGGCGCTGTAAGAACGCCCAGAAAAGAGGCCGGAGGGGGAGGGGAAGGAGGAAGAGTTCCCTCCCTCCCTGCGGCCTCTCTTTCTGGCCTCCTTACAGCCGCGGCCGCCTCCCTTCCCTCCTCGGCAGAGCGCTTCTTCCTGACGTCACTTCATCGGCCTCTGCCGAGGAGGAAGGGCGACCGCGCACTGTAAGGAGGCCCGAAAGAGAGGCCGCAGGGAGGGAGGAACTCTTCCTCCTTCCCTCCCTCCCTGCGGCCTCACTTTCGGGCCTCCTTACAGCCGCGCGGCCGCCCCTTCCTCCTCGGCAGGCGCTTCTTCCTGACGTCAGGAAGAAGCGCCTCTGGCTTCGGGCCCTCCTCTGCTGCTGCGGCTGCGGCTGCTGCTACGGCTGCCGCTGCCGCCGTGGGGGCCGCCTCGTGGCCTCCCCCCTCCTCCTCGGGTCCGTGAGTGGCGAGCCCGCCCCACGAGTCTCCTCTTCCGCCCCCGTTCCTCCGCGCCGCCGGCTGGCTGCAAGGACACGGTGGCGAGAGTATGGGCATGAACAGGAGCCACCAGGAGCCGCCGGAGGGGCGCGAATATAGCGTAAGTTCATCGCCCCCCTCTGCTCCAGCGCCTCCCCCCTCCATGTTAGTGTAACCAGCCCCCAATTTTTTTTTCCCAATTTTCCTCCTCAAAAATCAAGGTGCGTCTTATCAGCAGGTGCGTCTTATGGTGCGAAAATTACGGTATATTTAACTTCCTAAATTTGTAAAATCTCAGGTTTCAAGAAATATTTTTTTTGGATTACTGCTCCCAGCATTCCCCAGACAGTATCTGCTCCTCTTTTCACATATTCATCATCACATAATCACCAAGTTGAATTGTTTGATGAAGAAGTGGAGGGATGCCTCTTTGTCATCCAGATCCATCTCAGCAATGCACTGCTCCTTCTTATTGCAAAATGAAAAGATTATACGGCAGTGGTGGTCAGTGTACATTTATTTCTTTGTTTGCCAAATATGTTAAACTCTAACATTCCATGTCTTCTACTCCCACTTTCCCACTTTATCCTCACTTTATTACAATTGCTGCCAACTAAGGCACCTCCAAACAGTGTCAGAATACGGGACAAAGACATGGGTTTTAAAAATGTGGGACCTCAAAGGGAGTTCAAACACAGACTTGTCAGTCCTGCTGCATAGTCCCCACTGTCCTCACAGCTGTTTCTTTTTAAGGCAATTAAGATGGAGGGCAGGGGGACATCCAGTAGAAATTGCTTTACATTCACTCCAGAGATGCGCATATGCACATATGCGCATATACGGTCCAGTGCATAATTTATTTATTTATTTATTTATTACCTCAAACTTGTATACCGCCACTCCCCGAAGGCTCGGAGCGGTTTACAACAGTTTAAGTGCCCAGTGGCACATCAAGACAACATAATACATAGTACACAAGGGAAAAACAAGAGGGTGGGGAAAGAGGAGGGGGTGGGGTAGTGTCAACAGTGGTGCCATCAAAGGAGGGCAGGCAAGGACGTCCCAACAGGAGCATTGATGCCACCGCACCAGTAGGAAGCGGGAACCGCTGGCTTCCAGCTGGAGGTCTGGGCTGAGAGACCTGGCCCATCAGCGCAGTGTCCTTCCTGTCCGTTGTAGAAGACCAGTGGGGCCCTTGGAGCTTCAGTCGCTTGTAGCGAGAGCTCCAAAATGTCCTAGTTGAGAACGTCTTCGGGGCTGTCACTGGTCTCGGTGTTGATCGCCCTTCTGTGGTCGAGACCACAAGGGGGCCAGTTCCGGGGGTGCGGTCCCGTCGGCCTCTCCAGCAGGGGGTTGGGCCTGACCTCCAGTCCCAGGCCTGTGACGTCAAGTGGGCACCTTCCGCTTCCGGCACCGTGTCCTCCTCCTCCTCTTCCGGGGGCCTCGTTCCGGGTCAGTGCTAGGAGCAGAGTCTTCCAGGGGCAGGACTTCCGGAAGTTGACTGCTTCTGGGTGGCGTTTCTTCATGAGGCCCCAGCACATGAGGTAGCTGGGCGTCCTCAAGGCCACCCACCATGAGGATTTTTTTTAAAAAAATCTTCCATTCGATCTCTGTCTTTCCCCAATTATTAATTCAATATCTGTTTAACATTACAAAGTGTAAAAGAAAGAATTTGAGAGGGTTGTATTTGCTTTCTACTTGTGCTTCCCTGAGCCGCTTGTGTCTCTGTTTGACAGCTGATCTGCTGATCACCTGTTTCAGGCGTTTCAGAAAGGCATGTGCTCTGGAGGAGTCTACATAAGAGGGAGGGAAGGAAAGCATGTGTTTTCACAGGCATGGAAAGGTGCATGTTTCTCAGGAAGAGTTGGGGTTAAACACATGTTTTCTAGCCCTTAACCCAATTCCTGCTGATTCCTTCCGCACTTTGACTAAATGTCATTTTGCCACCCCACCCCTTTTTAACCTATTTCCTTTTTGGTTTTAATGTATGTGTAGAAGGGCCCTAAGTTCACATGCAAAAGGAAGTTTCACTATATTAACTCAGCAAGGATGAGAAGAGATGATGAAATCTTGTCCTTCTCGGTAGGAGCTGGCAAGATCAAACGCGGCAGCCCCTCCTAGCTCATATGTTCTTTCTCATTGATAACACATGCCATCTTGACCACACTCTAATGTTGCTTAGCTACAGGTGTTCCATTTGGAAATATGCCATGGGTATGCCATGTACATGTTCTATGCAGATATCCCCCTTACTCTGTGCAGGGATAATTAAAGCATGGGTTTTGAATTGCATGCAGCTCATAGACCCCCTTTTGTGATCCCTGAATTCCCTTGTGATTCCCTAAAGCCCCACAAGCCATCAAGTTTCTCATTAATTGGTGTGACACACACAAACACACACACACAATATCCCACCCCCAAAGTACCCAAAAGCTCAATTTTCCTCAGTAATTGCTCACAATATTGTAAGAATACTGTGATGTCAATTTGTTCAACCATTTTGTCAAGGGTAATAGAGGAAAATGAAGGTATTGAGGCCTTCTATATGAGTGGGGATGTGTAGCTGGATTGGGAGCACATTGGCCCATTGCTTCTATGCTGTTGCCCATTCATGCTCTACTGCTACAGTGTAGATTTTTTCATGGCACAGGAAATATATCTATAAGGATATATGTCCATTTTTCTACCATAGTCAAGCCTTCTTTGTTTTTTCTTGCCAACAATCTTACAAACATCTCTGACCTGTAGCAATTTGATTTCAAAGTATAATAAAAAGTTGTTTTAAATGTTGATAAAGAATAGAAAACATATGCCCCTCCAGATCTTGCTGGCCTATATTTTTCATTCAAATCACCCTGGACAGATGGCCTCCAAAGAAGGAGCCTCCACCACACTCCAGAGCAGAGAGTTCCACTGCTTAACAGCTCTCACAGTCAGGAAGTTCTTCCTAATGTTCAGATGAAATATCTTCAATGATGTATGAGCAATTCACTGAATAGTATTCAACCTTCACCTCAATCAAATTGTTCCAGTTTACTGTTTCTCTTGATACTTAGTTCTCAGGTAGAAAATTCTTCATCAGTAGGAATTCTGACCTTTTTTTCAGGCTGGGATTCAAGGCAGCTAACCAAAAGAAAGGTAATATGATAAAATGCACACATTCGTTTGTTTTGTTGTTTACATCTACAAGATTTCGTAAAAGCATGACAGACTGATGATACTGGTAACAATATATTATATCTCATTCTCATTACACTAGAAATGTCCAGCTCTTTAGTCCCTCATCAATTCTTAGCATGCAAATCCCCATTGCAGGGGCTGTTTTGGGAGGCTGTCCCACACCAAGTCATCCAACTACCTTAGCAAAGTTTGAGACATGATTAGAAGTAATAAACAAACTAACTGCAATATGGGACTGTGTTTAGTTAACACTAACACACACTGAGTCAAAATATAACAAATATATAATTTCAGCAATATGCATCAATAACATACAGCAGGTATATCATATCTATGCAAGAGCAATCAACATAAGATTCGTCAGTAAACAGCAAACATATTTGATAATCCAGCGGTCAATGCATGAGCCAGGTGGGCTGTGAGTTTAAGAATAATCCGTTACAAGAAACAAGGAGTCAATGTTTGAAATGAGCAAGTCACTTATCCAAATGGATTAAATCAACATCGAAGTGGCTCCAAGAAAAATATATAGTCAAAACTCACATACAGCAGTGTCCCACTCTAGGCATAGTATGGAAAATGAAAGTAAATCAGAGGGTATGGTGTACGTTCCTGATGTTTCAGTATATCATCAGCTGCTGGAAGAGAGATCTAGTATTCCAAAGGTCTAAGCGGCTGAATGCTATGGTCAGGCAAAGCGCCCAAGTTTGGTAAGTCTTTACTGTTCGTGCCGCTCTGCTGAAAGAGAGACCTAATATCCCAAAGGTCTAGTAAGTCTGTAGGGATCAAATGGAAGTTGTTTGTGCCACTCTACTCATGAGTAAAAAATAAAAAGCAAGCCGCAAAAGCCCAATGGTTATTCAATGAATGCTGTAACAGAACGAGTATTGGATACCAAAAAGGAAGCCTCACACCTATGGGATTTTCGTAGCGGATCCAACCTGTTCCGGACCTCAAGGGACCTTCATCAGGGCGATATATAATACAGCATCGTCTGTGGCTTCTTTCAGTAATAATATATAATCATACAAGTCTGGATACATATAATCAGTAGCATCACAAAATAAGTATGACCGACATACAGAATTTGAAAATGGGGGTGTGCAGCCCTCTAGCATCATACGCCACACTGGCATCAGTAGCATGAGAGCCTTAGTTAAGCTAGTTATTAAGTTTAGAGAGCTAGAGAAGGGTCACCAGGCATTTAAGGGGAATCATTGAGGCCATATCATGGGGAAGACCAATTAAGGGTTTGAGGATCTAGCCATAAAGGACTCTTGTTAAGGGGACCACATAAAGAAATAACCCAGATCTACTAATAATCAGAAATATTATTATTATTTCTCAGAGAAGGGAATTGTTCTTATATATATATATAAGAGTTAAAGTATAATGATCACATTGACCCCTGGATAAGTCAACCCAGATTTTTGGGTGGATTTTTTAAAACTAAATCTACTCCAAAATAGATGAGTGCATAGGGTATGTCCTGGTTTATATCTATGGAATGTTGGAGAACATGTATGCATGATACCCTGCATGCATATGCAAACTGTGTATAAGGGGGGGGGGGAATCATACAAAGACACTTTCCTTCATGGAACACCACATAGGAAAAAGGTATGGAATGGAAAATGTATACCAAAAGTGTGTACACTTTAAAAACATGGACCATAAAAACAACACAGACTGGCATGTGGGGAGAAAAGTTATCACAATCTGATGCAGAATGAAGACAGAATGAGAATATCAATGGGAAAACAAGACTATCAAGGAGAACAAAGCTGACAGATTGACACATCTAAAGTGATTTCGGTTTCAAGCATTACAATTTCATGCTCTGCAATAGGAAAAAAAGCCAAGATGGGATAGCATTTCATTTATACCCCACCACATCTCCCCAAAGAGACTCGGGGTGGCTCACAACATGGATAAATACAATAAAATACGTAGAAAATATAATTAGACAAAATAACACATCAAATCAATATACAACAAAACAAATAAGCCAAAGGACAGGTAAACAAGATGAAACAATAAGCATTATAAAACATTAGTTAAAATCACAATCATACCTATATGTTAAATAGAAAGTCCTACTACCCAAATTGAGGTATATCCAAATAAAGACACTGTCCACATTAGGAAGTGTTGACTAATCATTGCCTGTTTGAACAGCCATGTTTTCACCTCCCTCCTAAATGGGGGCAGTTGCAAAAAGCTGTGGCAAAAAGCAAGAACTTGGTCCATATTGGGGGAAAGTAAAAGAAGCAGCAACCCACTTCACTGTCCACCATGGTGCCACATCCAACCTTTTTCAATGCCTGGATGATGGTCCCCGGGGCAATTCTCCCCTCTCCTCCTAGGTAGCATTGGTGCTTTCCCCTCTTCAAGGAATGGTTCTCAACTTTAACCATGGGCCATATCAAAATCCATAATATTGACCCCAAATCCTGCCCTCAATTTATATATGAAGTCAACTTACCGTATACTCAGTTTTAATGGAGGCTTACTGTTTTTCAGTTCAGTTTTTAATGGAGGGCTGAATGGGGAAAGGTTTGCAGAGAAATAGTTAAGCCCTGCAATACTTACACATAAAAAATGGTGACTGCTGCTCTGCTTCACGTCAAATAACCAAAATGGTGGGGAGCAGAGATCTCTTTGTGCCAGCACTGTCATCATCTGGTTGCAGCACTGACCAATGGATAATTAGATCCACACATTTGGGGATGATTGTTTTGGTGACCCCCACCTCTAGACCTCGACTTATGCACAAGTATATATGGTAATTTAATTTGGTTCTGAATATTTTAAAATAATATTACATTAATGTATTTATATGTTACTCAGAGATCCTTGAGTATAGGGTGGGAGATGACTATTTTCCTATTCTTCCTTTTCCATTGTTAAGTGGGCAGCAGGATAAATGAGCTCCTGTATTGATTCCCCTCTCAGCCAACCAGAGGACTAGAATATATATTATTTCTAGGTTTAAATAATTTATTTTTATTAAATACATTTCTAAATACTCATTCCCTCCTCTATTGTGCTGCTCAAGGCAGTGCACACGGATCTCCTTAACACCATGTGGGGCAGGCCAGACTGAAAGAGAGTGTGGTTTGAGGTCACTGGGGCCCCTTCCACACAGCTGAAGAAAATCCCACATTTTCTCCTTTGATCTGGGATATATGGCAGTGTGGACTCAGATAACCCAGTTCAAAGTAGATATTGTGGGATTTTCTGCCTTGATATTCTGGGGTATGTGGCTATGTGGAAGGGCCCTGAGTACCATCATGGTTCGCTTAGAATAGGCATGGGCAAACTTTCTAATTTGGGGGTCACATGGCGAGCTGGAATGGGGTGGATGGGCTTGGAGGAAGGGGTTTTTTTTTCGCAAGCTCCCTCCTTGCCCTTTCATTCTCTTCCTCTTCTCTTTTGGAGGCAGAAGGAAAGACAGGAAAACATTTGGATTCCAAAAGGGTTGGTGGATAGGAGAGAAAAAGTGTATCCATTACACCCATATTGCCTACTCCTGATATATAATCCTAGAATCCTAGAGCTGGAAGAGACCCCCAAGGCAGGGCCGTAGCCAGGATTTTGATTTGGGGGCTGAGTTTGGTTCGGGGGGGGGCTGAGACTGGGTGGAAGAGGGTCTACCCTAGCAAACCTGTTGTCGAGACTGACAGCCTTCAAGCCGCAGGTCGTTCCGTGAGTGAACAAGTCCCAACTTCAACACGCACGCCTGTTCCCGGGTGGAAACCCGTACGCCCTCTCCCTTAGCCCAGCCAGAGCCTGTCCAAAAGGTTCCTTCATTTTCTGACTTTCTCCCCATTTCTCCTGGATTTTTATATATATATTTTTCTCTCCTCCTGCTTCCCGGGTGCCTTAAGACTGCGAGAATAGCTGCATCCAAGGGAAAGATGCGATAGCTCAAGCGGCAGGGCCAAGGCCGCTTGGGACGGGGTTCCCGGGTTCGGGACCCCCAAGGGAGGAAAGGAACTTATTCTCAATTTTACACTTTTATCTTTATTTTTATCTTTCCCCTTCTCTCCTCATTCTTGGGACATCTCTGAGCTCAGAAGGAAAAGTTTTGAGAAAGGAATTGGCCTATGAAGCAGGGGGCCTCATCTGTTTGTGTTGGGCTGACATCAGGGAAGCAGAAATCATAAATATGGGTTCATCTCTGTATCTGTGTATCTGTACAGTATTGCTCCATGTCTCCCTTGACCCCTTGTAACCCTTCCCTTCCCCATCTCGCCCTTGTTAGTTAAGAAAGACTGCCTTGAAAGTGTTTTGTTGTGTTTGTCAAGAGGAAATGCGACTGAGCCCTGTTCCAAAACCTTTATGGATCACCATATTCATATTGCATGTGCTTCCTGTTGATGATCTTGTTATGGTAAAGCTAAGCTCTTGTCTTGGCCCCACGCTTCATCAGTCCTGAGGCGGTTTAACGGTCGGATTTCTAGTCTAACTAAACTAGCCTTTGGAACTTGGACAATAAATGTTTGTTCTTCACAGCGGGTGACACACCTGGCCTCGGAAACCAAGGTGTGCCCCAGAATAAGTTCTTTTGTCACCAAAGGGTCTGAGTGAATCACCTTCATCAGGCCTTCTTCCTCTTCTCCCTCATTCACACATGGATGAGACACATCAACCCAATGATTTCATCACTTCCAGTTGCTGCCCCAGGTCGTTACCTGGCCCGGACTCTTTGTTTTCATTCATATGCCATCCTGACAGTAATCTCCGCCTAAGCCTTCCTTCCTGGAACTCCATATATTGTTGGAGACACCTGATTGGCTGGACAGGCAGATGGAGAAGGGCGCTGATAGGTTGCCAACGCTCTGCCCATCAGCTGGTCCGACCAATCATCAGCCGATCAGCCGGGAGGAGGTGGGCGGGAGATTCAATTGTTTTGACAGTTCTGTAACCTTTAAAAGCCAATGTTTTCAATGTACATGCATGCGTTCTTTGCGGGAATCAGGGTATTGCGGTTCGCATCCTCTCAGCTGAGCAGAATAAACAATTTCATGGCATCTACCTTGCAGTATTGGTGAGCATAATTGGATCTATGGGAGGCGGGTAGGCTACGAGGACCTAGTCGCTCCGGGCTCGCCAGGTTAACCGAACCCTCGCGGCCTCTGTCCCGCAGTCGGTCTGCGGGACTTGTCCGGTTGTTCGACAACCGGTCTGTGGGATTTGTCTGGTTGTTCGACAACAAACCTTTTGTATTGTTACCCAATAACCCCATTAATGTGGGATATAATGAGCATGGTGATCAGATAATGATATGAATAAGCATAACAGTTTAAATAATATACCAGTAAGGCCTTTTCACGGACCACCCTGAGAATTTGGGGGGGGGGGGGCTGAAGCCCCATTAGCCCCCCCTGGCTACATGCCTGCCCCAAGGGCTGCCCAGTCCAACCCCTGCCATGTAAGCAGGCACAATCAAAGAGACCACAGAGACCGAATAGACCAGGGGTGGGCAATTACCGGCCCTCTAGGTGTTTTGGACTTCAACTCCCAGAAATTCTAACAACTGGTAAACTGGCTAGGATTTCTGGGAGTTGAAGTCCAAAATACCCGGAGGGCCGGTAATTGCCTACCCCTGCAATAGACGGTCTCTGTGGGAAAGCCTCCAGAGGAGACTCCACTACACTCCGAGGGACCCTATGCAACTAACTCTCCAACAGCTATTACTCTCAGAAAGTTCTCCCTAATCTTTTCATTTGAATCTCTGCCATTTGAAACCATTGCTCCCCTTGAGCCCTGATCTCTAGATTAGCAGAAAGTCAGTTCCCCCCCCCCCCTCGTCAATGGGACACCCTTTGAAATCTTGAAACATGGTTCTCGTGTTCCCTCTCTATCTTCCCTTCTCCCAGCTAAACATCCTCCAGGAAGAATGGAGGAAGGAAAAAGAGAAGGAAGGAAGGAGTAAGAGAGAGAGAGGGAAGGAGGGAGAAAAGGGGAAGGAAGGACAGAAGGGTAGAAGGAGGGAAAAAGAGGGAGGGAGGTAAGGAAGAAGGAAGGAAAGAGATAAGGAAGGAAAGGAAAGGATAGTGTGAAAGTGGAGGGCCTAAGAAAAGAGCCCAATGGTCCGCATCTGGCCCCTGGGCCTGGGTTTACCCTTACCTGATTTAGAAGCTCTCAAATACTACTGTTCACTGTAACCACCACACTACATTGCTTTGTATTGGGTCTGCACTTTTTCCTCTTCTTGATTCTCCCAGGGACAACAAAGGAGGGTGTAGTTTTTAGTGGGACAAGCCTATTTATATTTTCCTATCTCATGCATAGTGTTTTACTGGTCTCAGTGCCTATTTTATTTGATTGTATTTAAACTATAACATTTTCTTTCCAGATCTGCCTCAATGAGCCTTTTGACACCCTGGTGCGGATTTCAAGCTTTCAATCAAGCTCCAGCTGAAACACATTTTTGAAGAAGTTCCTAGTATCCCTGCAATCATTCCATCCAACTTGAACAGATAAGCAAATGCCCCATAAGCATTCACTCTTTTAATCAGACTCATACACCCATGATTCAATTTCTTTCTCTATAGGAATCTCCTGCACACTCCCATTCACTTCTTTATCAGAAAACTTGAATTCTGACACTTAAACCCCAATTCCTTACAAGTATCCCTTGGGTATGTTAAAATGATTATCTTGTCTCAAAGAAAGAGTCTTCAATTACCTGGAAATCCTAGATAAAATGAGGAAAGTTTATATAAATCCTCTCCCCCCCCCCCCTCCAACATGCAATTTCTTGTTTCTTGGGCCAGTGGTTTTCAAACTTTCTGATTTTAGAGAATTATTCCACGTTGATGTTTGTGCTAAGGCAATGATATTCTAAGTGAAGGCCCACAGACTTCTGCCAGTAGTAAAAAAAACAAGCAAATATAGTCAAAGGGCATATATAACAGGTCGGTCCTTGCTGGGCAAAAATTATTCTACAGGGTTTGGGGAAGAAAGAATGACCTAAAATTCACCTTTAGGTTATACGCAGTGCTAGCCAGGCCTGTTGGCATTGATTGTGGTATGAATTTACTGTAGTAGCTGTCTAGTGCCCCTGTCATTTTTGACTCATACAGAAGGTTGATAGTGGTTCACAAGCTGCATCCTTTCTGGGAGCACATTACAATGAGCACTTAGGTGGGATGGACTTCAAATCAGCTCTATGATAACTAAATGGTTTGCCCCACACTAGCCGAAGTCAGCATAGCCTGAATTCTGGTTCAGAATTTGGATTACTCCTAACTTTGGGCCTGTCTAAATAGTTCTCATTACCATCTGCCACAACTGTACAAAGTTGCTCTCACTGCCATTCTGTGTTCCCCAGGATCATAAGAACATAAGAAGAGCCATGCTGAATCGGACCTCAGCCCATCTAGTCCAGCATTCTGTATCACACAGTGGCCCACCAGTTGTACACGGGGATCTCGAGCAGAAGGGAGGGCAAAACCCTGACCTGCTCCCAACCCCCACAACCAGTTACCCAGGGAAATCCTGCCTACCTCAACCAACTCCGAGGTGGCACTTGAATGTCCTTTTCAGTAACTACCGATACACTTGGTATCCATGAATCTGTCTAATCCTGCCTTGAAGTTGTTCAGGCTGACAGCTGTCACAACCTCTTCTGGAAGTGAGTTCCTCTGGGTGAAGAAATATTTCCCTTTATTAGTCCTAATTTTCCTACCTTGGAGCTTCAGGGAGCTTCAGGTGGCCTGGGGACATGGGATGGCAGTTACTGTCCCCTCCCATCCTCTGTGTTGTGGTGGTGGGGGTAGAGATTCCACCTTTCCTTCTTGCCCCTCCCTTGTTGCCACATCACTCCGGCTGACATCACTGCAAGTGGAGGCTGACAGGAAGGACCCATGTCATAAATGGAGACTGCTACGATATAGAAACCCTGATGGCGAACCTATGAAATGTGTGTCAGCACTGACACGCGTAGCCATTTTCGATACGTGGCTGCATGTGGCTGCATACAGAGAAATATGGGGCCACATGCCAGGTGCAGTAGCCAACGATGAAACATTTGCTGTAAACACTCTGTGCCGGAGGTCTGGAGGCCAAAACAACAGAACGCTGGCACAGAGCATCTAGTTCTGGGAATTCCGGTTAGGCCGCTAGGGGATCTTTGACCTCCCTTCCAGCCGGCAGAGCAGGTAGCAGCGGATTACCGCGGGGGACGCATCTCTGGGGGCCCTGTTATCGCCATTACCAGAAACCACATAGCCACAGCAACCATCATCCAATCTATTGTTCTGGGGTGTCATGAATTTCTAATTGACCGTCAATACTGAGATAAGTGAGGGGGAGGCTGGGAGAGGCAAGGGCATGTGCTATGGGTGCCATTTTTCGCCATTAGAAATAGTGGCAGCCATCTTAATTGACATAAGGAACACCATCTTGCAACATAATGCAGACTCCATTTCACCACTATTACTGCTGTGCATCCTTATGAACTCCTATTTCTGCTTATTATCACTGCCCTTTTCTAAAAGACAGTTACATGTGTCATCTTGTGTTCAGTTAGGCTAGGTAACACCTTTTTCCTAAAGTTATATATTGCAACGATACATTTTTGTTATTTAAACTTTAAATATCATGAAATTATGGGGGTTCTTTCTCGAAGTGACACACCACCCAAGTTATGCTCGGTTTTTTGGTGAATTTTGACACACCTAGCTTAAAAGGTTGCCCATCACTGATATAGGAGGATGGGAAGGAATGGTAATGTTGACCACTTACTGGTGCCAAACTATGTGGTTCGGACTCCCTCCCACTTCCACAGTAGAGAAAGGTATTTCTGAACCATCCTAGAGCCAGTTTGTCCTACGCCATATTGGATGAGCCCATTTAGAGGGTTAGTGTAAATTAGCGGTGTCCAATTTTTAGTCCTCCGGGTGTTTTGGACTTGGAATTCCTGACCATTGGACAAATTGGCCAGGACTTCTGGGAGTTGGAGTCCCAAATACTTGGTGGACAAAATATTTGACACCACTGGTGTGGATCCACTTTGGGTTTTAGTCCAAAAAATGAAAGTGTTATCCAACAAGTTGGATCTGTTTTTGGAAGGGGGATCCAATTCCTTTAAAGTTCAGACTAAAATCCAGACCACCACATTCTCAAAACTTTCACTCACCTTGAGCATATACTGGTCACATTGAAGGCAGGTGTGCAAATATCTGCCTACATCTTTCTCCAACAAATGCCTAGTTCTTTTCATATCATATATGTAGAAAACTGTGAATGCTGAGAAATGTTTCAATGGTAAACCACTGTAAATTGAAAAGATTCCAATGGCCAAGTTCAATAATATTATTTATTTATGACATTTATAAACAATTAAAAGCAATTAAACAATGATTTTAAATGACATTAAAACAACATATGTAAACATTAGACAACTATTGTGCAAAGTTCCAAAGCCAGATAATGGCTAGGCCCAGCATATGGCCCAGCATAAGAAGACCTGTCGCAGCACACGCCAGTTTAGAGAGCCAACCCCAATTGAAGTGTAACTAGTTGTTTTAATATTCACAGAGTCTCTGGAAATAAGCATTTGCAAAACAAAAGCACTTAATGGTCAGTGAAAATGCTAACATAAGGAAGCCTTAACCGGCATGAAAACAAACAGGGAAAAAAAGCCTGCATTCAAAAGGCAAAAAACTCTTTAGCAAAATCAAAGCAAAACAAACAGGGAAAGGAACGCTGAGGGCAACAGAGAAGATGTCGTTGTCAGAATCAATCCAAGGTCATCACCATTGAAGTCATCAAAGGGTTGTCCAAGAAGGTATCCAAAGGGACGTAGGAGAGACGTAATCCAGGAGCCAGGCCAAGGTCAAGAGGTGGAGATAGACATAGAAGCGAAGACACCACCCACAGTCCAACTGGAGAGCAATCCAGTGGAGTTCAAACCCCAGTACAGGAAGCAGCAGAATCAGTCTGGAAACAAGGCTTCAAGATGACAGGATACAAGATGCAAGAGTCCTAGGATCCAAAGGCAACTTCTTGCTAGCCGCAGAGGTTAGTCCCAAAATGCCCACCTTTTAAGCTCACTACAAGTCAGATCCACTTGACGAGGTCGATGGCCTATCATCATCCTCAGGTGTTACTCTCCCAGCAGCTGCTGCTCTTTGACTGCCTCTCCAAGATTTCCACCTGTGGTTAAGACTTAGAACACCCCCCCCCATTGTCTGGGGACTCTGAGGGCCAATCCTGATCATCAGTTAATCCTACCCAGGTGTCTGAATTTGTGGGCTCCTCACAAGCCCTCGGAATTTCTCTTACTTGAGTCCAATCCATTTCAGTAGAAGTGTCCTCTGTACTCTGACTCCCATCATTCCCAGAGAATCCCTCAAATGTCTCAGAGTCTGTAGGTGCTGTAATTATTTGCTTGACTCTCTTGAGTTGCAAGTGATCCTCTTCACTTGACTCACTTGACTCTTTCTGTAAACACCAGTACTCCTGTTACAAACAGCCCCACCCAGTTCCATACTCTCCCCAGATGCTGAGCCACCAGAGTCTTCTGAATCACTACTATCAGTAGCAGCTGGAGGTTCAATCACAACAAGACCACTTTCCAGATTCCAACTGCAAGTGAACTGTTTTTGGAGAGAAGTGCAGCTCCAATCTGCTGGACTTACCTTCTTTCCCCACTGTAATTCCCCTTTCTTTATGTGCCCATGTCTTATTTAGTTTGCAAACCTGAATGCATGGAACTATGAAATTAATTATTGGTAAACCACCCTGAAAGAAGGATATAAAAATAAATAGTACAATTGAAGAATCTCCTGTCGAAAGAGAAGAAATTCTTATCCTTCCTGACTAGATTTGGAGAAATTTGTGCTATCCCGAGAGTACAAGTGCTAAAAGGATAATGAGAGATGGCCTAAACGTTATAGAAATTAACCAACCAAACCTTTACCTGCAGATTTCTATTCAAAGAGAAGTGCAGTAAAAATAATTACATTTTCAGCCACGATATTAACATAAATGAATAAATAAATAAAAACTACCATTTCCTTGAAACAGTATCTAATAAAAAATCCCTAACTGGTTTCTAAATTATTTCTTTTTATGGTAAAAGCTTTATAATTAACAAGCTAGACATTGATTTCCAGTCATTACCAATTTCTCTGGGATTATTATTGCTTCCATAATCATCTTCACTGTATTAACATAGATTAAGCAGCCCTTTAAAACTGAGCAGCTTCATTAGCTTGAAGCATGGGAAAAGAGCAGAATCACTCAGCACTTCAGTTAAGCGTTACCTGGAAGCTGAAAATGGGACTTATTGAGGCCAAGTATTAAAATGTATTGCCTGAAGAAAATGGGTAGAAATATCCCAATTTGGTGTGCTTCCTCCCACTTTGGAAGCTATCATTGAAAATGTGGCCCATCTCATTAATTGTGGTTCATTTTTTATGCTGCCTTACACTCCTCCAATAAAAGTTTCCTGGTCCAGTAAAAAGGCAGCTACTGATCTACACCTGGGGAAAGGACATTCAAGTGCCACCTCGGAGTTGGTAGAGGTAGGCACGATTTCCCTGGGTACTGGTTGTGGGGGGTCGGGAGCAGGTCAGGGTTTTGCCCTCCCTTCTGCTCGAGATCCCTGTGTACAACTAGTGGGCCACTGTGTGACACAGAATGCTGGACTAGATGGGCTGAGGTCCGATTCAGCATGGCTCTTCTTATGTTCTTATGTTCTAAACTTACATTTCAACTAAAGTTCCACAAATCCAAGAACTGAATGGGTCTAGAGCAGTGGTTCCCAAACTGTTTTGGCCCACCACCCCCTTTCCAGGAAAGAATTTACTCACCCCCCCACTAGAAATTAATTTTTTAAAATGTAAGAGCAATTAAACAGAAAGATATATGTATTAATGCATTGGTTCTCAACCTTTATAATGCCGTGAGCCCTAAATAAGGTTCCGCATGTTGTGGTGACCCCATCCATATTTTCGTTGCTACTTCATAAATATTTTTGCTATTCTTATAAATTCTAACGCAAATATCTAATATGCAGGATGTATTTTTATTGTTACAAATTGAACATTTTATTTATTTATTTATTTATAAATTTGATTTGGTAGACCGCTCTCTCTGGAGCCCAGAGCGGTTTACAACATAAAATCAATAAAAACATCAATAAACAGATAAAAGACGTATACCCAAGAACCCCACTCCCCACAAATGATCCCGGCAAGCAACAATATGCAGAAGCAATACATGGCAGGACGGTATGTTGGCAGCTGGCAAACTATAGGAGGCATCAGTTGGGACCAAATGCCTGCCTATATAACCAAGTCTTCACAGACTTGCGGAAGGCCAACAAGCCCAGTAGTGCTCGTATCTCCTCCGGCAGAGAGTTCCAGAGGGTCGGAGCGGCCACTGTAAATGCTCTCTGCCGGGTGCTCGACAGCCTACAGATCTTAATACTAGGGTCCTCTAGTAGATTAAGCCCCTCTGAGCGCAGTGATCTTCTGGGTTTGTATGGGGTAAGACGCTCCCTCAGGTACACTGGCCCCAAACCATGTAAGGCCTTGAAAGTTAGAACTAACACCTTGAAGGAGACCCGGAATTCAATGGGAAGCCAGTGCAGTGCACGCAGGAGTGGGGTCACATGCGCAGATCTTGGGGCTCATCGACAGCAGGCGTGCTGCTGCGTTCTGCACCAGCTTAAGTTTCCGGATCGCCGACAAGGGTAGGCCAATGTACAGCGCATTACAGTAATCAAGCCTCGAGATGACCGTGGCTTGGATCACCGTGGCCAGGTCGCAGCGGGAGAGGTAAGGAGCCAGACGTTTTGCCTGCCGCAGATGGTAGAACGCTGTCTTGCAAGCGCAGGCAATCTGCACTTCCATCGACAGTCGGGTGTCCAGGTGGACCCCAAGTCTCATAACTAGGGGCTGTGGGCGAAGTGCCACACCATCAAATGTCGGCAACTGGGTCCCTACTACCCCGGGCGGCCCAGACACAAGATCTCCGTCTTCGCCGGGTTCACCTTCAACTTACTGGCTCGCAGCCATCCAGTTATGGCTTCTAGGCAGAGATGGAAATTATCGGGTACAGATTCCACCCCGGGGTCCATCCTCAGAATGAGCTGGGTGTCATCAGCGTACGGATGGCACTCCAGCCCAAAACTCTGTACCAATTGGGCGAGTGATCGCATGTAGATGTTAAATAACAGCGGGGAGAGAATGGCCCCCTGAGGAACTCCACAATGTAAAGGGGAGCCCTCGGAGACCACCCCTCCCCACTTCACTCGCTGCAGGCGGTTTTGGAGGAAGGAGGACAGCCAGTTGAGGGCTGTCCCCCTCACCCCGCCACTGCCAGACGGTGTGTCAAAAGTTGGTAATCGACAGTATCAAATGCTGCCGTGAGGTCCAATAACACGAGCAGCGCCGATCCGCCTCAATCCAAGTGGCATCGGAGTAGGTCTGTGATGGAGACCAGGACGGTCTCTGTCCCATGGCCCGAACGGAAGCCGGACTGGAAGGGGTCAAGCCAGGTTGCATCATCCAAGAATGTCTGCAGCTGGTCCATTGCTGCCCTCTCAATTACCTTGCCCAGGTACGGTAAATTGGACACTGGGCGGTAATTGGAGGGAGCTGCGGGATCTAACCCGGGCTTCTTCAGCAATGGATTAACCACCGCCTCTTTGACCTCCTCTGGAAAAGCTCCTTGCTCAAGGGAGCAGTTGACTATATTCAACAGAGGGCCTCGTAACCCCTCCATGCAAGCTCGAATCAGCGTGGAGGGGCACGGGTCGAGGGAGCAGGTGGTTGGTCGAAGGGCTGCGACAATCTTGTCAACATCCTCTGCGTCCAGTGACCGGAACCGGTCGAAGGTGGACCCGGCGGAGGGCCACGGAGTCTCAAGTTCCTGTACTGTATCAACCGTGGCAGGGAGGTCCCGGAGGAGCGTCGCAATAAGAACATAAGAACATAAGAAGAGCCATGCTGAATTGGACCTCAGCCCATCTAGTCCAGCATTCTGTATCACACAGTGGCCCACCAGTTGTACACGGGGATCTCGAGCAGAAGGGAGGGCAAAACCCTGACCTGCTCCCAACCCCCCACAACCAGTACCCAGGGAAATCCTGCCTACCTCAACCAACTCCGAGGTGGCACTTGAATGTCCTTTTCCGTAACTACCGATACACTTGGTATCCATGAATCTGTCTAATCCTGCCTTGAAGTTGTTCAGGCTGACAGCTGTCACAACCTCTTCTGGAAGTGAGTTCCATAACCCAATGACCCTCTGGGTGAAGAAATATTTCCCTTTATTAGTCCTAGTTTTCGTACCTTGGAGCTTTAGGGAGTGCCCTCTAGTCCTAGTGTTTTGTGAGAAAGAAAATATTTTTTCTTTATTCACCTTTTCTATCCCATGCATGATTTTATACACTTCGATCAAGTCACCTCTTAAACGTCTTTCAAGGCTGAAAAGACCAAGGCGTTGCAACCTGGTTTCATAAGGGAGCCGCTCCATCCCTTGGATCATTCTTGTTGCCCTTTTCTGTCCCTTTTCCAGTTCCGTTATATCCTTCTTAAGGTGCGGAGACCTGAACTGTACACAGTACTCCAAATGTGGCCTTACCATCGATTTGTAGAGAGGTAATACAACATTTGCTGACCTATTTTCGATTCCCTTTCTGATCTTGTCTGCGAAATGATTCTGGAAAGCCTCGGCGGAAAGGGCCCAATCATCATTTTTTGGGATGGTAGGGACCATCGTCAACTGCCGAATTATCCTGAACAATTGGGCCGGGCGTGAATCTGCAGACGCTATCAAGGAGGCATAATGGGAATTTTTCGCCTCCTTGACCGCATGCTCATAAGCCTCACTAAAGAGCTCATAAGCTGATTGTGAAGGCCCGTCACGGAGCTTCCTCCACATGCGCTCCAGCCATCTCTTCTCCCGCTTCATGGCTCTGAGATCTTTGGTGAACCATGGAGAGCAACGCTTGCGGGGTTTGAGAGGGTGCTTAGGGGCAATCTCGTCGAGAGCGGTGGATAACTTACAGTTCCAGGTGGTGACTAGCTTCTCGAGCGAGACACTGACAGGCTCCAAGTCCCTCAGGGCGTTCAGGAACCTAGTTGGCTCCATCAGTCCCTTCGGGCGAACCCAAATTGGTTTGGCATCCTTGCCGGGGGGTGGTGGCGTCTCGACCCGGACTCTTAGAGTACAGTGATCCGACCATGGCACCTCAGTTACAGAGGTGACGGACACTTGGACACCTGCAGAGAAGATCAGATCGAGAGTGTGTCCAGCCCGATGTGTGGGGCCCGAGTTTAAGAGGGAGAGGCCCAGTGCCGCCATGGTCGACACAAGGTCCCCCGCTGCAGATGGAAGGGAGGCTGTGTCGGCGTGGACATTGAAGTCCCCCAGAACTATAAGTCTGGGGAACCTCAATGCCCACTCAGCCACAGTCTCCAGCAGCAGGGAGAGACTCCTCGCTGGTGCGCTAGGTGCTCGGTACACCAGCAAGAAGTCTACACTCTCCGGGGCTCCCCACATCAGGCCGACACTTTCAATCCCGTCTGTTTCCAGTGCAGGGACCGCTCTAAGATGTAACAGGTCACGGGAGAGGATAGCCACTCCCCCCCCCCCCGCCTCCCATTCCTATTCTGGTGAGTAACGACATAATCAGGGAATGCTAACTCGTGCAGGCAGGTTTCATCGCCATCGTTGATCCAGGTTTCGGTTATGCAGCAGAGGTCCGCTCGCTGCTCTAAAAAGAAAGCAGTTTTGTTCCTAACAGAGCACGCGTTAACTAGCACCAGAGAGGAAGGGGAGGAAATTGGAAGCCTGTCACCAGTGTACTTCGGGATAGGACGCAGGTCAGAGGTATGTCGAGTCTCACAGCGACTCAGCATAGTGATTAATCACAAAAACAATACGTTTGGGGGAGTATGGACAATGGATGGTGGGATTTGCAGTACCTTCAATCAATTCAGCTCGGACTTCCACAGCCGAGACCCCATGAATGACAGACCTGGGCCAAACTTGGCACACAGAACCCCCATGACCAACAGAAAATACTGAAGGGGTTTGGGAGGAATTGACAGTGATTTAAGGGAGATGTACGTAGTTCACCTACATTTGGAGAGCACTCTGAACCCAAACAACCCTGGATCTGGACCAAATTTGGCACAAATACTCAATATGCCCAAATTTGAATACTGGTGGGGTTGAGGGGGATTGATTTTGTCATTTGGGAGAATACTGAACCTTGGAAATTGGGAGCTGCTTGCATTTTCCTGCTTGCATTTTCCATCTCCCAGGAGGTGCCTGCAAACGTCACAGTGACTCAGGGGGCCGTTTGCAGATGCAGAAGCTTTCCTTCTCCGCTGGACTAACTGGTAAGCACACATTCACAAGCATGCAACTGTCTCAGCCTGCCAGTTGGAATCTCTGGGCAGGCGTTGCCTGGAAACTGCAGCACGCGCCCCCTTCCTCTCCTCAACTTTGCCCACAGGCGCAGTCCCGTATTGCCCCCTTCCTTCCAAGGGACCCGTTGGATTGGTAGGGGTGATACAGGACTGTGCCATGGGCAGAATTGAGGAGGGGAAGAGGGCACCTGCTGCGGTTTCCAGGCAGCGCCTGCACACGGTTTCCAACTGGCAGGCGCACACTTGCACGCTTGCAAGTTGGAATCCCGCCACCGCCCCCTTACAGGGCTTCAGTGCCCCCCAAATTCTCCTGAGCCTCCCACTGCCCCCTTGGATTGCCTCACTGCCCACTAGGGGGCGTTACCACCCACTTTGGGAACCATAGGTCTAGAGCAACATTTCTCAACTTGGGGGTTGCGCCCCCTGGAGGGGTCATGAGGGGGGTGTCAAACGGACCGCCAAAGACCATAAGAAAACACAGTATTTTCTGTTGGACATGGGGGTTCTGTGTTGGAGGTTTGTCCCAATTCTATCGTTGGTGGGGTACAGAATGCTCTTTGTTTGTATGCAAACTATAAATTCCAGCAATTACAACTCCCAAATGTCAAGGTGTATTTTCCCCAAACTCCTCTAGTGTTCACATTTGGGCATATTGAGTATTCGTGCCAAGTTTGGTCCAGAGCCGTCACTGTTTGAGTGCACTTCTCTCTGGATGTAGGTGAACTACAACCCCAAAACTCAAGGTCATTGCCCACCAAACCCTTCCAGTATTTTCTGTTGATTATGGAAGTTATGTGTGCCAAGTTTGGTTCAATTGCATTGTTGGTTGTAGGTGAACTATAAATCCCAACAACTGCAACTCCCAAATGGCAAAATTAATCCCCTCCTAACCCCACCAGTATTCAAATGTGGGCATATCAGATATTTGTGCCAAATTTGGTCCAGTGCATGAAAATACACTGTGCATATCAGATATTTACATTACAATTCATAACAGTAGCAAAATCACAGTTATACAGTAGCAACAAAAATAATTTTATGGTTGGGGGTCACCACAACATGAGGAACTTTATTAAGGGGTCCTGGTATTAGGAAAGTTGGCAACCACTGGTCTAGAGAAAGTTGACCAAGATGATAAAAGATCAATAAAACAAGCTATATGTGCAACAGTTGAAGAAGGATATGTATAGTCTGGAGAAGAGAAATTTCAGAGGCAATATGATAGCCTTCTTTACATATCTGAACAGTTAAATGAAAGATTAAGCAAATATATTTTCTGTTAAGTTCTGTCCGGACAAACTGTACACTTGTTATGTTCGGGTCATTTTGACCCGGATGTTATTTTGAGCCACTGAAAAGTTCTTTTTGAATACCTGTTGCATTATTATACTGTGTGTGTTCATAGTTGTTCATTATCAAAGAAAAATTGAATAAAAAACTTTTCTTTTTTAAATTTTGTGTTGATTAATGTAAAAAAGCCTAATTTGCATGTTACACCAAAGTAACAACTTGTGCGTGAATAATCAGCTATATCTGTTCCAACAACATCAACAACAACTTCAGGTAACTATTAGTACAACTAACTTAAAACCCCTGCTGTTCTGTTAGGAAAAACTTACACTTGTTATGTTCGGGTCATTTTTGACCCGGATGTTATTTTGATGTTATTTTGAGCCACTGAAAAGTTCTTTTGAATACCTGTTGCATTATTATACTGTGTCTGATCATAGTTGTTCATTATCAAAGAAAAATTGAATAAAAAACTTTTTAAATTTTTTTTTATGTTGATTTATGTAAAACAGCCTAATTTGCATATTACACCAAAGTAACAAACTTGTGCGTGAATAATCAGCTATATCTTTTACAACAACATCAACAACAACTTCAGGTAACTATTAGTACAACTAACTTAAAACTAAAATAAATTTTAACGGTATAAAAGCATTTTGAAAAAATAATCAGAAAAAATAATCAGAAAAAAATAAAAAAAATCAGTTTTTCCCCCAAAGGTTTCTGCTAATCTATTTATTCAAAGGCAAAGAAAGAAAAGCACTTTTTCCACACCCCTTTCCCATCTAAATCTTTCCCCCTTCTCCAGTTTCCCCCTTCCCACTGTCTTTCTTCTCCAGAAACCTCCTTTCCACCTCATAGCTGCCTCATTTCCCACCCTCAGCCTATACTCAAGTCAGTAAGTTTTCCCAATTTTTGTCCTAAAATTAGGTGCCTTATATTATATAGGTGTCAGCTTATACTAAAGTATATACTCAAGTTTATATGATATGTGCTTTCTCCCCTGTGCGTCCTTTGATGGATACGCAGATTGTCACTCTGACTGAAGCTCTTTCCACATTCAATGCATGTATGTGGCTTCTCCCTGTGTGGGTCCTTTGATGGATGGAACAGCAGATTGTCACTCTGACTGAAGCTCTTTCCACATTCCGTGCATGTATGTGGCTTCTCCCCTGTTACTGTTTTGCATAACAAAGGTACTATTCTGAGGGCAGGGAGGAGTCACACACACCTGGTAATGCAGCCAGGCAGGCTATGAAAACAGTAGAAACACACTGAGGAAAAAGTCACTCTGAATAACCAGAAACTACTCACAAGGGTAGCAAAATATCAATAAACTGTAATATGTAGCAAAAAGTAAAAGGAAGGACATCCCAATACAAAGCATGGGACAATATATCTAACATCAGTAGTAATACATATCATAAGGAATAACAATCTACATGTATACAGTCATAGGTCAGATGTAATGCCTTCCAGGTGGGAGGTAACAGTACAAAATAGATGATCACAAATGGCTATTACATATCAGTCATATAGCAAAACACATGGCAATCATATATCAATCACATATCAGATATAATAACAGGCATATGAAAACACACAACAGTAAACATTCACATTACCTAGTCTGTTCACAATGAATTCAAAAATTGGTACTGAAAGAAAATGCATATGGTTTGTTCTGAAATCATTTGCATAAATGTATCCATCCATTTATGTCCACCTAAAGCAAGTAGATAACTTGATAAACAATAGTAGATGCAATAAGTAGTCTCAAAATAAACTAAAAATCCTTTGTTTTACTCAAAATATGGTATTAGATTAGTATAAAAGGCTACCGGGTCAATTTGACCCAAACATAACAAGTGTGTAAAAAACTGTACCGCAAAAAGTAAAGCACCGAAACAAAAAAAATTAGTACCCTTAGTATAAACCCCGTAAATTAGGAAAATAGAAGGAACCACAAGTTTCAAAATCAAAAAATGAATGAATAAAAAAATATCAAATTTCCAAAACGGGTCAAATTGACCCGAGCAGAACAGCAGGGTTAAATCAAAGCAGGACCTCAATGAATAGATTCCAGTTACAAGTAAAGAGATTCCAATTAAATGTTAGGAAGAACTCCTTGGTAGTCACAGCTATTTAGTAGTGAAAGAGAGTACCTTGAAAGGTGGTGGATTCAGATTTAGACCTCATTAGTATTTGGTTGGGAGGTGACCAACAAATACCAGATGCTGTAAGTTATATTTCAGAGTAATGACCTGGCAAAGCCATCTCTGATTATTTCTTGCCTCTGGGCCTATCCAGACAGCCCCTTTAACATGGGAGTTTCCATAATTAAAGTGGGGCCGTCCACATGACATCTCAGAGAAAGACAAATTAATTTGCTACAAACCAGGAAAACCCTGATTTGTAGGGAATTAATTTGTTAGTGGGTTTATTCCACACCTTCTGGGAAGGTGTGGGATAAACCCACTACTTTTGCTTTCTGGACTGCTCTTTCTAGGGTGTATGTGGATGAGGACCCAGGAACATTTGTGTTTTTGAAACGCAAATGCTCCCGGGTTAAAGGGCTGCCTGGAAGTGCCCTAAGAAAACCTATGAAATCCATGAGGTCACCACAAGTCAACAGGTGACTTGAAGGCGCGCGCATACACATGCACACACACACACGCACAAGACTGGATTAACCTCCAGAACTCCTCCAAATCTTATGATTGTCTGGTGTATTCTTCTTGTGTTTCTTAGAAATCCACCAAGATTCTTGTCTCTTTCAAGATCTGCATCAAGATCTTTTGATCTCCTTCCTATTCAGAAATGTGCTTTTCAATGCATTTGTTCTTTGTTTTGAATGCATTTATAACTCTCCTTTTCCCATTGACAAGTAGGTTTGTGCACATTTTAAAAATATACATTGTGTACAGTATTAAAATGTATGGAATATAATTTTTAACTTTTAAGAAAACATTTTCTCCCTTTCTCGTTTGCCTCAGGGGCAGGGCCGTAGCCAGGATTTTGTTTCGGAGGGGGCTGAGTTTGGTTCGGGGGCTGAGACTGGGTGGAAGAGGGTCTACCCTAGCAAATCTTTTGTATTGTTATTCCAATAACCCCATTAATGTGGGATATAATGAGCATGGTGATCAGATCATGATATGAATAAACATAACAGTTTAAATAATGTACCAGTAAGGCCTTTTCGCGGACCACCCTGAGAATTTCGGGGGGGGGGCTGAAGCCCCCCTTAGCCCCCCCCCCTGGCTACATGCCTGCTCAGGGGTCTTGCCCATTCTCTGACAGGGCTCCGCTGGCGAAGTTGCTTGCTTCAAAGTCAAGTGGCCAAAGGCCTCGGCCAGAATGAGGTACCCAGCCATGTGATCAATGATGAAGTTAGAGCCTGATTAACCTCCTCACAGTTGATCTCATGGGCGGGTTCAGCTAAAGCAGGGACAGCTGCCTTGAGAAGAGGCGAAAATATTTGGAAGAACTTCCTGACAATAAGAGCTATTTATGAAACATGCTTCCTAGTGTAGCACAGCAGTTCTCGTTCGTGCCTGGAGGGCAGGGAATAGGTCCTGGGGTTCCATTAGCTTTAGGGCCCGCAGCAGCAGAAGTGGATTCAGAGGATGAGCTAGATGATTGGGGTGAAGCACAGGGCCCTTCGGATGGGCCTCGCTCGCCTGCAGAGAGCTTGGCATGGGATGAAATGATGTTTGGGCCCAGCATAGATTCCGATCACCAGGTGGAGACGGGAAGCAGCGAAGGGAGTTATGAACACCCCGGGGGGAGGAATTCCCAGGAGTTTGAAAGTGTAAACATGGACGAAGCCGAATGGGAAAGTGCCAGGGAGGAAAGTTCTCAGGAAGATAGCGACACAGCTGCTGAGAGGCAAGGTCGCTCCTTCGATAGGAGACGGGACATTGAATCTACCAGGAGGGCTTGGTCTAGGGTCCTAGACCGGCCGAGGTCCGTGAGCAGAGATTGGAGACGGAGAAGCCTAGAGCGTCGCGGACCTCGGCCGAAGGATTAAGTATAGGGTCCGTGGGAACGCATCCCCAGTTCTCCGGCCACGTCTTTCCTGGATAGGCGTGAAGCGGAGTGGGACCACAAGCTAAGCCGTGGTCATCAAGCCTTGCCTTGCCTTTGTTCCTGATCCACATAGTTTTGTGGAGCCTTGTCTTTGTTCCTGATCCACATAGCCTTGTGGAGCCTTGCCAAGCTTCAAGCCTCTTTGCTACGTGCCTTTGGATTATACTGCTTACTACCTTTTGGACAATCTTGTTTACTACATTGGACTATTGCTTATTATTGGACTATATACTCTTTGGAACTGTTTTTATACTCAATAAAGTAGTTAGCCTTCAGTACGTCTCTGTGTGTGTGATTAAGGGGCCCGCTACGTCCGCGATCGTGACACCTTGGAGTGTGTTGGAGCTTCCTTCTCTATGGGTTTTTAAGCAGAAGCTGGGTAGTTATTTCTTAGGGGCAGGCCCGGATTATGCCATTTTGGTGCCCTAGGCCAAAGGCTCCACCCACGCCCCCGGCTCCACCCTGGCTCCGCCTTTTCCTCCTCACCGGTGTGAGGAGGAAGGAAAGCCCCACCCCCGGAGCCGATGCCGCGCATGCGCGGCAGTGGCCCCAAGGGCGGGGCTTCCCTCCGTGGCTCCGCCCCTTCCTCCTCGCGCCGGCCTGAGAAAAAAAGGGCGAGCTTCGGCCGCTTCTCAGGCTTGCATGGTGGCTTTAGGAGGGAGGGAGGAGCCGCAGGGAGGCTCCCCACGGCTCCTCCCTCCCTCCTAAAGCCACCATGCTAGCCTCAGAAGTGGCCGAAATCGTCCTTTTTACGCCAGCGTGGTGGCTTTAGGAGGGAGGGAGGAGCTGCGGGGAGGCTCCCCATGGCTCCTCCCTCTCTACTAAAGCCACCACGCCGGCTCGCCTGAGAAAAAAAGGGCGATCTTTGGCCGCTCCTGCGCCTGCACGCAGGGCGCCATAGACTCTCAGAGGCAGCAGAACTGCCTCTGAGAGTCTATGGCGCCCTGCGCGCAGGTGCAGAAGTGCCCAAAGATCAATTTTTTTAAAAAAAATAATTTAGGGGGGTCCGGACCTGCTGCCCCCCCCCATGGCTGCCGCCCTAGGCCATGGCCTAGGGTGGCCTTATGGATAATCTGGCCATGCTTAGGGGTGCTTTGATTGTGTTTTCCTGTATGGCAGAGGGTTGGACTGGATGGCCCTTGGGATCTCTTACAACTCTATGATTTGAAAAAAAGTGCCAATTGAGTTTGGACAAGGGAAATGTCTGGCTGTTGTTGCAATTTGAGTGTGGTATATTTTAAACAGGAATAGCTCTAACTGGGTGAAGCTCAGGGGCAGAAAACTGTGTGCTGGAGCTGAATTATTTTCCTGGTGTGGACTCAACATATAGGTCAGTAAGCTACTATCCACAACTGTGGATAGTAAAGTTGCCCCTCTCCTCTGGCTTAGAATTTACTCAATCGTGTTCACTTTAGACCTGGCTTGATCAAAACCCAGCTTTTAATTTTTAGTTGCCGAAACAGAGACTGAATTCTTCTGACAGGCCTTTGAAGGAGGGGAATGGGGACAGGCGGGGAAACAACACTTTCTGCACTAACAGCAGAAATGGGACTAATTAGTGTAATAATGCAGTAGGTCTGATGTGCTAATAAGATCCACTTCACTGTATTAATATCATAAGAGAAAGCTCCCCTCCTTTTTCTTCTCAGGCTGTCTGTATGTTTCCAGGAAAATGTTTTAGAATGAAAGCATATTCCCCACGATCTGCTTATTCTATTCTCATTTGTTCTTATAAACAAATGTATCATCTGACACCAGGATTTTCTTTTTTCTCCCAGATAAGTGATGTCGATGAGTTCATTTCACAGAAATATAGGATCACAGAACTGGTACGGTATCCAGATTGGGGAATGTTATGGTCCTAAAGTAACGGTTTCCCCTTGGCATTTAGTCTAGTCATGTCCGACTCTTGGGGAGAGTGCTCATTTCCATTTATAAGTCAAAGGGCTGCCTTCAAGGTCATGCGGCTAACATGACTGTATGGAGTGTCATTACCTTCCCACCGAAGTGGTAGATATTAATCTACTTACAGTACATTTGCTTGTTTTCAAACTGCTACATTAACAGAAGCTGGGGCTAACCATAGGAGCTCACCCCACTCCCTAGATTTGAACCACTGACCTTTTGGCCAGCAAGTTCAGCAGCACAGCACTTTAACCCTCTTCACCACCATTGGTTCAGAGTAGGTTATGGTCCTAATCTGCTTAAAAATGATGATAATGGTTGATAATGTATTGTCGAAGGCTTTCATGGCCAGAATCACTAGGTTTTTTGTGCTGTATGGCCATGTTCTAAAAGTATTCAATGCAGCAAATAAATAAATAAATAAATAAATAAATAAATAAATAAATAAATAAATATTCTCTCCTGAAATTTTGCCTGCATCTATGGCAGGCATCCTCAGAGGTTGTGAGACCCTCACAACCTCTGAGGATGCCTGCCATAGATGCAGGCAAAATGCCAGGAGAGAATACTTCTAGAACATGGCCATACAGCCCCAAAACCTACGACTACCCAATAGTTGCTAATGTAAGCCACTGTGGCCAAATGGTCTGAGTATCTGAGTGAGACTTCTGGTGACAAGGGTTCTAATTCTCACTCAGCCACAGAAATCCATAGGGCAAAACACTCTCAGTCTCAAAGCAAGACAATACCAAACCTCCTGTGAGTTAACCTTGCTAGAGCAAACTGCTGTGATATAGACACCATAAGCATAGTTATCTTGAAGGAACAAAACAAATTCCAACTACATGCAGATCTTGAACATTTTAAGATTGCATTCCAAAGTCATGGAATACCAGGGTAGGGGAGGTCTGGTCCATAGGTGACATGTATCTCTGTTCTCTATTTTGTGGACCTTGGCGCCCCCACCAGACACTAAAAGTACAGAAATTAATTTCTAAATATTATGTGGAGCCTTTTCTAGACAAATCATTTTTAAAAGATGGTCAAAACTGCTGCAAATAGCAGCAATTTTACTCTTTCATACCTGTCAAGTTGTGCAAACATCTTGAAAATGATGGGATGACCATCTTTGTACCTCCCCAATTCCATCCCATGATCCATATGACTGTCTTTTCATGAATAACTGCAAAAGAATAACAGGATGGTACAACTGAATTTTACAAAATATGATTTTGGGGGTCAGGTGAGATTTCCGCCTCTAGTATTAGTGATAGAGTGAATCAATCTTGGGTTTTACTCTCAGCTTTAAAGGAACTGTACCATATACTGAATTCTATATTACGTATGATGGATAGCTCTTTTAAGGTTAAGACAAAAACCTGGTCATTCCCAGTAACCATTGTCTACAAAACCAGGTTCAAATAATACTGAAATGGAATTCAATTGAATTCATTGCTAATAAGTTTTAATAAGGAGCCCTCTGTGGCGTAATGGGTTGAAGCGCTGAGATGCTGAGCTTGTTGACTGAAAAGTCGCAGGTTCGAATCCAGGGAGCAACGTGAGCTTCCACTGTCAGCCCCAGCTTCTGCCAACCTAGCAGTTCGAAAAGATGCAAATGTGAGTAGATCAATAGGTACCGCTCCGGCGGGAAGGTAACGGCGCTCCATGCAGTCATGCCGGCTACATGACCTTGGAGGTGTCTATGGACAATGCCAGCTCTTCGGCTTAGAAATGGAGATGAGCACCACACCTCAGAGTTGGACACGACTGAACTTCATGTCAGGGGAAAACTTTTACCTTTACCTAAGTGTTATATTCACACTTCAAATGACTGCTTTCTTTAGTAGTGACATGCTCTTCTTAAATCTAGAAACAATGAGAAGTTTGTTGTGTTCTATTTTTACTAAGGTTTCCCTAAAGAAATTGCTACATCATTGAATATTCATGTTTATGCCTCTGTATGTCACCATCAGTGTAGATCAAGATGTTCCCACCTGAGCATAGTTTTCTAGCACTTTGAAGACTGACAAAAATGTTAACACAAACATGTTGCTATAGAAAACCATTTCAAGGTTAAATCTTTTTGTCTGAAATGCGTGCTACCTGTCAGTAGAACAAGGTGGTTGTCATAGTCCCATCCAGTGCATTGAGCATCCACAGAGATGAAGGTACAATGGCAATACTGCAACTAGTTCAAAGCACAGACCTAAATCTTGATGTTTACTTTTTTTTCTGCTTTGGTCAGAAATACTGTATCATCCAGTCATCACTATCACAGTTCAAGAAGAATATTGACATGTTGGAACTTGTTCAGAGAATGACAACCAGGATGGTAAAATCTCTGGAAACTTTCCCAAAGAATAGCTTAAAGATATGTGACAGCCATCTTTAAATATCTGAAGGACTATCATAAACAATTGAGCTTGTTTTTTTGCTCTTCCAGACACTACAACATAAACCAATGAATCAAAATCACACACATACACAGACACATATAATGAAATTCCAACTAAACATTAGGAAGAACTTCCAGACTGTAAGAGATGTTCAACAATAATCTGCTTTGGAGGCTATTTGATTTTCATTCTTTTGTGGTCTTTAAATAGAAAATTGAAGGACATCTTTCTGGAGTGCTTTAGTTGGGATTTCTGCATAGAAAGGGGTTGACCTAGATGGCTTTTCAGTTCCTACCAGCTCTGTGATTTTATGATTCCATAGTTCTAGGTCCCATCTAGCCTTATTTTTATTTCTTGATAATTTATATCATTTCATGCACTGTCAGCGTGTTCTCAGAAGATGTCATTCCATTTTTACGCACTTGCAGCACTAAATATGAATAACGATACCCATAATCCATTTTCTGTATTGTCCCTCCTCAATGGAGTGTATCTGATGTGTATACTCCTTAAATGATCTGTCTTAATAAATGCTTTAAAAAGAATTATAGCATTTACTGTACATTACAGTTGTTTACATCTGCTGGTAGAATAAAGGGAACTCCAGACAAAGAACCCTGAAAACCATTCAAATAAAGAGACAAAGGTGGAGAAACATCATGAGGAGGGCTAAATGTCAGAGATGACACTTCCTGATACACTAACTTCCTAGGTGCAAGGCCTTTGGAAGGATAGTCTGTCATGTCAATTCTCATATGATGTCATGCAATTCAGACACAGGTTTAATGAGAACAAGACTTGAATGTGAAACCAACTGAGGTTCTTCCAGATGTTTCTTTAACATCTTGACCAAGGTTCCCTTAGCAAAACAATGCAGTCAGGTCTACTTTTTCTTCTTCTTTCTTGCCTGGCTCTTTGGTGTAAAATACAGAATGTTCACCCGGTGGACAGTACCAAGCCATGGAAGATTTGCAGCATCTGAATGAGCTGTACCTGTCAAATAACTAAGAGTCATTAATAATTCAGCTTCCATCCCGGACAATACTGTATAGGAAAAATACCCAGGATTGTACGGACAAAAACCAGAGGTATCTGACAAGCAGAATTACATTTCCTGATTTCTCTTATTTTCTTCTCTAGCAAGCTTCACCAGTTCAGAAGAAGGCCTTTAGCCAGAAACATCCTTGTTTGCTAGCGGTTCATTATCATTCAGGTGAAGTGCAGAACACAATCCTAAATCTAGCAAAATCTGATTGGTTGCAAAGAAACTGTCATGGGAGAAAATGTGTGCAATATTTTATGGTATACGGGCTATATGCATTGCAGAAGGGATGTTTGTAACATTGCTTAAAACTATGTACCTAATTTGTTAAACTGCATTTTAGAAGCATTTTTCATCTAAAAAGGTTTATATCTCTAACTTTCTTGTGGGCCTTAGATATATATATTTTTTCCAGGTAGAGAAAGAAACTATCACCAAAGAGTAATTCTGATGATTGTTTGAGGGAAAGCTGTGTGAATGAATGTAGCTATTTTAAAATAAGTTGGTAGTTCATATGTGTCCGCTGACAATAAGCCACTTGAGGTTTGGAAGCCAAGCCCTATCAAGAGTGGCTAAAGGGGCTGGGTATGTTTGGTTTGGAGAAGAGAAGGTTAAGAGGGGACATGAAAGCCATGTCTAAATATTTGAAAAGATGTCATATTGAAGAGGGGGCAAGCTTGTTTTCTACTGCTCTAGAGACTAGGGCATGGAGCAATGGATTCAAGCTACAACAAAAGAAATTCCACCTAAACATGATGAAAAATGGAAAACCTCCTGAAGATAAGAGCTGGTTGACAATGGAATATGTTGCCTTAGAGAGTGGTAAAGTTCCCTTTTTGGTGGTTTTAAAACAGAAGCTGTCAGGAGTGCATTGATAGTATATTTCTGCATGGCAGTGGGTTGGACTGGACAGCTCTTGAGTCTCTTCCAACTATATAATTATATGATTTTCAACATTTCCAAACTCCTGAACATTTCAGTAGGATAGACTGCAATCCAACACCCCACAAGCATAAGATAAATATCTGCATGTGGATATATGTTGCACAACTCTATGCAATGCTCAGGAAAAATACATGTTAAAAACTGGGTGTCATTCTGAAATGCACAGAGCTATGCACTGGACAGAGCACTGCATAATTACAATGTGCAACGTTGTTGTGTATGCAACTCTACATCCACCTCTGCCATTGTCTGTGGACTATAGGAAATAATTTGTCTTACACTGCATAGCATGAATTATGTACTAACAGAATCTGACCCAATGAGTTACTGTTGCTTAATTTTGGCTGCATTGCTAAAATAAAATTCCACATCATCTTGTAAGCCACAGAGATATTTATTGGTGTCACATGTAAAGGGCTTATATGATGGATGCAAGATAAAGTTGTGAACAAAGAAAATCTTTCCGTTGTAGTTGACAGCCAGCTTTGAGGAACAGGAAATGAACATCAGAGGGGGGAGCAATTTAAAATACGTAAAAGTGCTCTGTATTTGTGAAAGTGAAACTTGCCCATTTAGAAACCAGAAAAACTACTTCCATATTTTTAACATGAGCATGATACATTAAAGGGAAATAAGTCCTACCCGCTTTGAGTCCCCCCAGGGGTGAGAAAAGCGGTATATAAATACTGTAAATAAATAAATACCTAGCTGGGCTTTCCACATATAAACAAGAGGGCAACATGAAAGACTAGAGCAGTGTTTCTTGTGGTTGGGGGTCATCACAACATGAGGAACTATATTAAGGGGTGGCAGCATTAGGAAGGTTGAGAAACACTGGACTACAGGGTCACCGGGTAAAAAGAAAGGTAAATAATCTTTGTTAATTTGTGTGATCCACCAAACATGAGGACATTTAGGTTCCATCATGTCCTCCATATTTTAGAAATGTAGAGGTGTGATCTTTGACGACGAGTTAACTAAATCCACACTTTTATGAAGTGCTGTTGAGCATGGTAGTAGCTGGTAGCTAGCTTCCATGACCATGGATTGGTGAATCTGCTCTTGATCCTACTCTAAACTTTCAAATAACTCTCCAATGTACAGAAGTCTACTCCTCTGAATAGGTTCAGTGCCTTAGAAAGTTTCCTTAAGGTTCAGACTAATACTCAGGATGTATTCACCAAACAGCTGCCATTATTCTTTAGAATTCGAGCTACTGAGGACATAGCAATGTGTTAGTACTTACTTCCTCATCTCTCCTGAGCTGAGCAAACCATGGACACTCCACACATTGTTTTCTCATTGTGCTATCCAGCTTGACACAGAAAACAATGACAACAAAGTAGAGGTTACTTCATCATTCCTATCTTAAATCCAGATTATTTGACAAAGCATATCTCCCCACACAAAACTGCCTGAGGCCCAAGATCCTCACAAGAGACCTTTATTTTGATTCTACCACCTTCACAGGTACAGTTGTTGAGGACATTATTAGAGACTTTTTAGTGGCTGTTTCTTAGCTTTGAAACTCTTGCTCTCCTTTGTTTGGCAGGCAAAGATTGTTTAGATTATGATGATGGTGACAATGATGGCAGGCTTTTGAGAACTGAAGGCATTTTCCAAGAATGGGGCTAGAGTTGGGGGAAGCTATTGAAAGAAAGGGGATTAATGGGGAAAATATTAGCTATTTTCTTCATGCAGTACTTCTGCAGGTGTTCTGTCTCTCCTGGAAAGGAAGGATACTTTGGATCCAACATTTATGAATTCTTGTTTATCTCCCACCACAATAATCATAATAGTGGGCTTTCTCCTAAGAACAGAAAAAAGAAAGGTTTTTTGGTTAAAAAAGGAGAAAGATGTCATTGTCCTTTCCGATTTCTGTTCCAAAATGGAGTTTCCCCCCTCCTCCCATTTGTCTCAAAGCATGAGGCTGGAATGACATACTACATCCCTCTAGAATTCTAATTAAATAGACAGATGGGATGTTGATAGCATCAGCTTTCTGTAATAAAAACTATTGATATTGTTGACCTGAGAGATTTTTATCTGCCACAGACAGAAAGAGATGGACAAGTCTAAAACTGGAGAAGGTTGCATGAGGTGGATGGAATGAAACAAGGGGAGAGGAAAGCAGTATGAAAGGTTCTCGCCCCCCTCTCCAAATCATCTTGTATCTATTGACAAAAGACTGTGGCATTATGGAAGAAAATTTAATTAACATTAATCACAAGCTTAGAGTTCTCTCTTGTCAGTACATATTCTAAAAATGGAAGGAAAGGGAGAAGATTAGCGTTGCCCCTCAGCCAAGGTAGTCATGTAAATTTGTGAACCGTGTGTTATTTTGTCCTATAGCTCACCTAGAAAAATATGGTTATTGAGTAAGTGATCAATGGCAATGAAAGAAAAAGAAATGATAATTCATTAACAGAAATCAATGATTTCCTTGATTAACTGCTGTTAATTCACTATTCTTTCTATGTCTTTCCACTTCATTGATCATTTAGGTTGTTACTATTTTTCTCTGAGCTACAACACCCCCCCCCCACACACACACACAGTATTTGCACCTCACATAGGAGAGTGCAAGTGGAAAGTAAGTTGTGCCCCATGCCAAGAGAAAGGTAAGGTCAAAAATAAATAAATACTTAAATACATAAACAAATAAATAAAACTAGTCCCTGCTATAAGGACAGGCATTACTCTAGCAGCCTTGCACAGACTAGGCAACAGTGCTTAATTGATGTCACCCAGTCAAGGCAGTCATTGGATAGGAAAAAATATAAGAGATGTTTTCTTGTTCTGGGGGACATCTTGGTAGAAATGTCCTAGTTCCTCCAAGGTGATTCTACAGTAACTCCTGGAAGAAGCATACCATAGCATTCCCCGGAGGATGTAACAAAGAATAAATAAGAATTTTGTAGTGTTATGTATAGATTCACTAAGGACAGGAAAAACAAAAGGTAGAAAATTGAAAATCACCCTTTTTGGGGGCATTTTTTTACTCTATTTTTACTGTATGTTGTATTTCCTACTTTTCTATAACCAATTGTTCCCCCTCTTTCACTGTATTCTTATATAGTAAATTGATAAGCAATACATTTTTTTGAAAAAATAAACAAAGAGATGAGATATTTGTCAGACCTGTGTAGGTGAAAATGCAAGTACTGGTCCCAAAGCCTCCCAAAACTACAAACCCAGAATTCCATATGATGGAGCTGTGTGTCACAAACTTGATGCAATTGTGAGTATGTAGCTAACCCTTGCTTCTTTTAGAAGGGTGATAGCAATGAGTTCTTTTTAAGTTTGATATTTGTAACTCAGGGACTGCCTGTATATATACATATGAACAGTTATTGAAAAAAATTAAATATTTGTGTCATGAATTTTAAAAGTCAAAATACTGTTAAAATGCATATTAACTGTACTTTAAAAGCTAACCCCCACCAAAAAAAACACCCATCCACAACACCTCCCATTCTGTTATAGTCATTGCTCCTGTTTATTGATTGTGACTTTCTGTCCAGGAAGGCCCTTGACCTTGACTTCTTGGCTTAGTTCATGTCTACTAGTTCCTCTCCTATCCTGAACTGCTGCTCAGTCCTGACCACAAGGCAGTGATTTGCTGTTTTGAATTTACACAACTTTGTAAACACATCCCAAAAAATTATCTGTCTACAGAAAGACAATAGCAGACTTCCAGATAACCAGTGAACATTGTTCTTACTAACAGCATTGGGAATATTTTCTCCTCGAATAGTTAGGGGGAAAACTTTTGATAGTAGGCATAACTGGCTCAGGAACCTCTCACTTCCATAAACTGAAAATCTTGTTAACACCAATGACAACCTATGGGAAGAAATTAATATAACTATAGTAAGTTGTTAGGAAGATGTTTTTTTCAGTGACCTATGGTGGAAATGACAGCTTTTGCTTTCACTTCCTTAACCAGCAATTTGTGATGAATCAACCAAATATCAAACTAATAACTTAGAAAGGGCACTTGGACTCCAAAAGGGTCACAATATGAAAAGACAGAGTGGTGACCTTTTGTTTCTCTCCAACAGAAAATTTAAATGGAGCTATATTTTCTTTCCTGACAGGACAAGATGGGAAGCAGCACACATCTAGTTGCTATTTCAGTCCAGAAGAATGATGCTAGTATGTCATGATCTACCATTACCAGTAGGCTAGGCAATGCAAAAGTTAAGCAGTTCTCATATCCAGCAAAGTTTGATCTTAATTTTGTAACACTGAATCCTCTGATAGTTATCTGAACTGGCTACATTTATCATTTCAAAACTCAAATTCTATGCACTGCTTCAACTCAGACATAACATATTATGGTAACTAAGTCTTCTGTGCTAGCATTCCCAAAATGTACTCCAATTTCTAGTGCCAGCACTGGAAATGTAAAAGCTCAGCTATGGTCTTAGTTGCAGAATTCTAACAATGTCCAAATTCCTTAAGGATCCCTACTTAATAGCAGCTCAAGGACACCTGCATTATTTGGCAAATCAGCTCTGGCAAATCCAAACCAATTCAGACCTGATCAGCCAAGATTAAAATGCAGATTAGGACACAGCCTTTTGGAAGCTTTGATTCTTCCCAAGTGTTCTGATACAGTTTTTTTACTAGAAAATATTTCATTAAAAATGAGAGAGAACATATATTTACAAATGCATTTTTGAAAGATAATGCATTTAGTGGACTAAATTAAACTAGAATAAACCCTGTGGGATATAGACACATGTTGATTTACCATTGAACAATTATTTCAATGGGTGTTTTCTAGCTAGGACTAAAACATGAAATTCAGAAAAATGCAATTATTGTTGTTCTTAACTGTTGCTAATTGCTGCCAAGTTGGCTTTGAATTGTGACCCTGTGAATGAGATACCTCCAAGTTACCCTACTGTCAATAACCCTACTTCCGAATGTAGGACCATGGCTTCCATAACTGAGTCCATCCATCTGTAATTCGTTTTCCTCATCCTCTGCAGAACACTCCTCCAGCACCACATTTCAAATGAGTCAATTCCCTTCCTGTCAGCTTCCTGCACTGTCCATACATAGAATTCTATTGAATCAGAAAAACAATGGCACACACTATTTATTTATTTATTTATTTACGGTATTTGTACCCTGTTGCTTCTCACCCCTGAAGGGGGACTCAGCACAGCTTACATTCGCAGCACTACGGGCCGCTATATCACAATACAGAAATATGAACAAATACAACAAAATAATGAACATCACATATAAAACAATAAAATCATTACATAGTTGTTAAAATCAATATGTACATCAATTATTAAAACCATGAAACAAAGCACAGTGTCATCTACTGCTAGGCCAATCCAGTCAATGTCCAAAAGAGCAAATTATGTCTGCTGCCCAAAGGCCTGGTTCCAGAACCACAACTTTAACTTTTTTCTGAAAGCCAGGAGAGATGGAGTTGATCTTATCTCGTTTGGGAGTGCATTCCATAGGCGAGGGGCCACTGCCAAGAAGGGCCTATCTCTCGTTCCCACCAACCGCATTTGTGATGCTGGTGGGAGAGAGTGCCGGACCTCCCCAGATGATCTTAGGCTGCAAGATGGGACATAGAGGCAGATGCGTTCGGACAAGTAAGCTGGGCCAGAACAGTATAGAACTTTATAGGTCAATACCAGCACTTTGAATTGGTCTCGGAGATGGACAGGCAGCCAGTGGGGCTGACACAACAGGGGGGTGGTATGTTCCCTGTATGTCGCCCCAGTTAGCATTCTGGCTGCTGCCCATTGGACCAGCTGTAATTTCCAAGCCGTCTTCAAAGGCAGCCCCATATAGAGCGCATTGCAGTAATCTATTTGGGATGTAACTAGAGCATGGACAATCATGGCCAGATCAATTTTAAAGTTGCTACATACTGTATATACACTTTTGGATCTTGACTAGTTCATAGCTGTCCTTCCAAATTCTCATCTTTCTATGATTTCTTGACTACGGTTTCCATTCTGAGCCAAGGTATTGAAAATTTGAACTATTTTGATATCTTCAATGTCTACTTTAAAGTTATATAAATCTTTTGTGGTCATTATTGTTTGGTTGTATTGAATGGTGGGATTGTGTTCTCCTGTGAGGCAAAAATTATGTTGAAATTAACATTTCTGATAGGCTTTGGTTGGTGAGCCAGCCTAAATGTGTCAAACAGCTCCTGGTAGCAGCCGTGGTGAGATGTCACTGATGAATGATCTCTAGGAGACAATGGCAGGGGCACCATAGCTAGTACTAACAGTACTAACTTTTTAGTACTGTGCAGAAAGCAGCCCCAGTCAATCACCTCTGAATATCATTTAGAATGAAAACTGTATGATGAGATAATCCAAAATGAATGTGAATATATGTGCCATTTTTGAAGAAATACACATAACAACCTGAAGCAGAAACAAAGAGAATCATTCATCTTAACTCTTATGAGTAATCATAAAATGTTAACAGACTGAGTGGGAACTTCAGAACTGGCACATTTCCTGTTCCTCCAATCTAGATATAACAAAATGCTGTTGTTCCCTTTCAAAAAAGCCTCTTGCCTCACCTACATGTACACCATCTCCACTTGCTCTGAATATTTTAAGAAAGGAAATTTTGCATTGAATGAGAAGCTGTTCTTCTTGTGATCTCTGCCTTGGAGAATAAGTACTGAACTATTGCTTCGGTTAAATATTCATATCACCGTTCCAAAGAGTGAAATGCATATCAGAATAATATGTGAAAGGGGAGGACCAGGCTGGGGGGGGGGGGGTGAATGGGGGGCAGATGACTAGAAGAAATCTCTAGACATTTATCATAGACCTAGAAGATACAAACCAATCAACTCCTAAAATCTGCTCTTTGATCGAGGTGCCCAGTTAAAGCCTATATTATTAATATATGACTCTGTTTAAAAAGTCTATTAATCAAGTAGGGATGACTGATTAAGTGTATAAAGTCCAGTCTTGTGGCCCAAAAGGCAGCTTTCACAATCTCTTAGAAATTTCATCATTTCAAGACCGCTTGTCCGAACCAGCTCATTTAAGGTCGCCGCGCTCAGGAAACAGGGACCTTCTCCGCATCCCAGGTGTGAGTGAGGCCCGCCTCGACACCACGAGACGGAGAGCTTTTTCCATCGCGGCCCCTGTCCTTTGGAACTTGATGCCGGCGGATCAGAGAGCTATCCGGGACATGCCCCAGTTCCTGACCGCACTGAAGACCTGGCTCTTCCGAAAGGCTTATGGCTAAGGACACCTCCCAGACTTAGCCTGAGCTACTGGAACTATTTTAATTAATCTTTTTATTCTTTTAGCTTTTAACTATTGAACTCTTTTATGTGTTTTTGTGTGTAAGTCGCCCGGAGCACTGACGTGGAGGGCGACTCATAAATAATAAAATCAATCAATCAATCAATCAATCATGGCAAAAAGGGGGGGGGGGGGGAAAAAAAAAAAAGAAAAAAAGAAAAAGAAAAAAGATGTCTTCGTCAATTATATAAAAACAATGATTCATATATTACACATTTCACATTTTAAAGGAGTTTTAGAAGGGGTGAGAAAGACTATCATTAATTAATTTTCATTTCAATGTGAAACAGCAATCTCTTTAATGGGATCACTGGTTCAAGGCTAAAAATCAGTGCCACACATGTCTGTTTGGGATAAAGATAAACCTTTGGACAAAAACAGTCATGATCAAAATGACCTTAAAACCCTCTATTAAATATTTATTCCATTAATATTTCCTAGTGTGTAACACGAGGAACTTCTGTGTGAGGATTCCTTTCCCATGCTATACAGGCCTAACATCTATACTGTCAAATTAATGCAGTTTGACATGACATTAACTGCTATGGAATCCTGGGATTTATAGTTAGGTGAGGCACCAGCAATCTTTGACAGAGAAAGCTAAAGACCTTATAAAGTGACACCTCCCAGGATTCCATACCATTGAGCCATGACAGTTAATGTGCTATCAAACTTCATTAGTTCTACAGTCTAGGTGCACCCTCAGAGAACTGAGACATGGGTGGGATGAGTCAGAAGTCAAAAGTCAGAAATTAGGAGCCAGGGATCAAGGGAAATAAGACCAGATAAGGACCAAGAAGTAGCCAGAACTAGAGGACAAACCGAGAATTAGGGCCAAACCATCAACAAACAGGACCATAAGGAAAGCTGAGCAAATGAAAATAGATGCTTTTGAACTGTGGTGTTGGGGAAAAGTTCTGAGTGTGCCTTGGACTGCAAGAAGTTCCAACCAGTCCATACTCCAGGAAATAAAGCCCAACTGCTCACTGGAGGGAAGGATATTAGAGGCAAAGATGAAGTACTTTGGCCACATAATGAGAAGACAGGAAAGCTTAGAGAAGTCAATGATGCTGGAGAAAATGGAAGGAAAAAGAAAGAGGGGCCGACCAAGAGCAAGATAGATGGATGGTATCCTTGACTCTGAAGGAGTTGGGGGTGGTGACAGCTGACAGGGAGCTCTGGCGTGGGCCAGTCCATGAGGTCATGAAGAGTCGGAAGTAACTGAATGAATAAACAACAACATCAACAAACAAGAGGAGTTCAGGAAGATTTTGGTGATGATCAAGAAAAACTCAACTAGAACTTTTAATATACTGAATATTTCTTCCCATTCAAGAGAATCAAATGGACAATCTGAGTGGCTGAAGTGGTCATTATTTTAATATTGTGATATTTTAATTCTGATTTAATATTCACTTTTTGTATTTTTAAAAAATTACATTGCTCATTTAAATTATAAGCCACCTCAAGTACATATTTTGGGATGGATACAAGATTTTGGTGAAGCTGATGCTGATCATGGTAATCATCATCATCATCATCATGACCAAGTACACTCCAGGAAGCTCTATAAATCATGGAGGGAAACAATATATTGAACATCTATTTTCCTTTTATTAATCCATTACTTTTTTGAAATTTTTCTAAAACATATTTTATATGCTATATTTATCCTCTACACACACATACACAGAGTTATTTACAGTGATTGGATTTGGCTCTCCTTTTATAATCTACCTGCTTTTTAAAGAAAAGAGAGGGAGAAGCAACTCACATTTGAGGTTTTGGGGGATTGCTATTTTGTTTGCATTGTCTTTTAATGCTGAGCAAATAGCACTTTCCCTGAACTAGTTTGTAATTTGTTGTCATGCATGAGTCCGATAGCAAAGAGAATTTCATTACAGGTACATTAAAACAGGAGAATGCATGTACATTTGCATTTCTGGGTGCAGGTAAATAAATAGTAGACCTCATTGATAACCGAGGCAATTATAATTCGAATAAGATTATATTCTCCCCAGGAGAGATAAAGGGTAATGAAAGACAATTCAAAGCTAGTTTGTTATTACTTCATCAAATACCTCATCCTTGAGCCGATAAAACTCTCCAGTCTAGCCCCCATGAGACATTAATGGCAATGATGCTCCTGAACATTTGTAGTGATCTCTAAAAACATTAATATCACTATTTAAATGAGTTTGTGATGTACTATAACAGAGGGTGAAGCTAGAGGTGAAAACACTACACGAGCTTTCATGCAATCACTACCAATGAGTCGCTGAGGGTGACAGGATGAATTATATTCACATCCGACATGTTCTCCATGGAGGTTGTTAATAGAATTTAGCAGAAAGCATGACGACAAATATGTTTTGTGCAGTAATGTTCCCTTACCTCCATCACACTGGCAACAGCCTTAGTATTAATGGATCCACCATTGTCATCCAATAATTTTCTGTGGTTCAGAGAACAATGCCTGTTTTTGTTCTGACATCAGACTTTGTAGGTCAATTAAAACCATAAGTTCAGTAATATAATTATATCTCATTTAATAGGATAAGAGCCAAAGTGGTATAGTAGTTAGAGTGTCAAACCATGACTGCATGGCACCTCCTATCCACCACAAAGCTTCTCTTAACCTAGCTGGAGGCTTATGGCTGTTATGAGGATAAAATAGAAGGCAACATTTTATCTTTTCTTATTGTCTTTTGATGGAAAGGGTAGAATTATCATCATCCTTATTGTCCTCCTCCTTTTCTTCACCATCTAAGAGCCACACAGAAGAGAAATACATGAATATAGTGAAACTTTAAAATGGCAGTGAGACTGCAACTAAGACTGCAATGACCCAAAAACATCAATGTATATGTACAAGGCCAAGGCTTCTTAAACTTTTTCCACTCATGATCTCTATCCAGCTGAGAAGTATTCTTATGATTCCAGGTATATAGATATATAAAATATGTATAAAAATCAAAACATTCCCTGACAATTCCCTCTGCTTCCCCTGCTTTCCTCCTGCCTGTTTGATGAAGTCCTTAGTGGTGTTCAGAAACATTTTACTGCTGCCGCAATTTTTTTGACCCCAACATTGAGATAAGGTGGCCCCATTTGGGGTTGACCCCCAAACCCTGCCAGTTGGCCATGTTGGATCTGTGTACCAAGTTTGATACAGATCCATCAATTGCTGGGTTTAGTGCTCTCTGGTTAAGTGTGAACTATGACTCCCAGATTTCCAGAGTAATCAGCCCCAAACCCCGCCAGTTTTCACAGTTGGCCATGTTGGCTCTGTGTGCCAAGTGTGGTCCAGGTCTGTCATTGGATGGGTTCAGTGCTCTCTGGATGCATGTGAACTGCAACTTCCAAAATCAAGGACTATTCCCACAAATCCCTGCAATATGCTCACTTGGTCATGGGGCTTCTCTGTGCCAAATGTGGTCCTGGTCCATTTTCAGTGGGGATCGGTTTCTCTGTATGCAGGTGAATTATAACTCCCATATATCAGGGTCAATGTACCCCAAACGTTTCCAGTATGTTCTGTTGGTCATGGGGAATCTGTGTGTCAGGTATGGTCCAGATCTATCATTTGTGTGGGTCTCAGTGGTCTGTTAAACTTGGACCTTAATTGGACGAAGGTACGACAAATCCCATCATCCGTGGTCCAGCCTCCCCGAAGCCACACAAGGATATAAAGAGGGTCATGAGGGTCTGTGTGCTAAGTTTGGTCTTGATGCATCATTGGTGTGGGTTGGGTGTCACAGGGGTCTCTAGAAGTGAGTGAAGGTACAAGAAACCTGAAGAAATAGCTTGGCGGAAAGAGATTTGACTCCAACTATGAAATCATCTCACAAACAAATACCTATTTTAATGACCTTGACAAATCTTTTATATTGGAAGGGATAAAAAAATTGGAGAAATGTTGGACAAAGTGTATAGAGCTCAAAGGAGACTACGTTGAAAAATAAAATGACTACGTGAAAAATAAATAAAATGTGTTTCATTCAAAAAGTCATGGACTTATTGACCTGCCCTATATATCAGGGATGCATAGTAAGTAAAAATGTTGTACGTTTGACAAAAATGTCTGACCACTTGTGTAAATAAATTGTACAATATCTGACAAGATCCCTGACAACTTTATACGTTGGAATTACACATTGATTATGCTACACGCCACAGAACACACAACGATATATGCATCTATACATGCACTGACATCATGTTTGAAACTCCCTCTCTATGACCTTGAAGTGAACAAAAATGTCAAATTGCTTCTGAAGAGAAACGTACACATGTGCAAAACACGAACAGGATTGCAGCCAAATTGTCTGTTGTTGGGGAGGGATTCGCTGTGCCACCCCAACTTTGCCACAATGATGTTTATAAAGATAGTAATCTTTAGTCACATTTTGCAAATTGCTTAGAACTTGTGAAAAGCAAATTTTCTGGAAGCCCTCTGCCCAGTTTTATAGCTTTTATTCCCCCTTTTTAATCCTTAATAACATTTTGCATTGTATAATCTTCTTAGCACTCAAAAAAGGAGAAATGATATTGCACTGTCCCCTTGAAGAGTTTATTCTCTGGGGAAAAGGGATTCGTAAAGATTTTCTTGTCGCACGTCAGCCCTCTTAAAATCGCAGCAGATACAATCAGTTTTTGAAATGCCCTTTATACCTGTCAAGACAGATAAGATTACTAAGTTGTCTGCTCTCAAAAGTGTGATGTCATATAGTCCCATTTGCAGTGGTCCAAGTCATTATCTGTCTTGTCTGACAGGACACTGTACATGATCAGAAAGATCAATAGAGAGGTGGCTAAAAGAAGAAGACCCAACAATGCTGTGCACATCCTATTTAATAAAAAGCAAACTAACTTTTGTTCACCTCAGTACTTCCAAATGGATAAATAGCCACTATCATTAATATTGCAACTGTCCTGGGACATATACTGAGGGCAAAAGATGGATCTCACAGGTCTTTAATTATTACATCTCTTGAGGTCCTATTATGTGGTTGGAGATGACTGGTTGACCGCAAGAGGGAAGATCTTACAAAGACATCTCCTTTTATTTCTCACAGTCAGAAATAGAATTGGGTGTGGAGAAGTTGAATAAGAACAGGTACACGATGGTACAAAAAATGGGTGCAACATGACCATTGTAGAAAGCAGGGCTGGGTCTACCATTAGGGAAAGCAAGACACTGACTTCAATAGAAGCAACAAGGATCTGGAGGAGAGAAATCGACAAGCCTTTCCAATACCCTCTCAACTACTCTGCTGTCATCAGGTGCAGAGAGGCATACCGTCTAATTACTATAGTTGAATAAAAGTTGGCTTCAGTACATGGACTGGAAAAAGGAATTTTTCTTCTTCTTCACTTGGGCAGGCCTTGTTTGTAGGTTGCTCATGCAGAAGCAAGAAGGGCTGTACCATAAGTTCTCATCTGCAATGCCTCTCTGTTCCACACCCCCAATGATGGGCATGTGATACCCTCACTGCTGTTCATACATTTATGGTCTTAGAAGCAGAGCTAATTGGGACTCGCTGGAAGAAATAACATTTCATAATCATGTATTTGTTTTAATGAGGAAAACTTGGCAGGCCAGTGCAGTGTAATCATTTCAACATTATACTATGACTCTGGTGATCAGAGTTAGACTACACACCCAGCCATGCAAAACAACCAGATGACCTTGAGCAAGTCACACTATCTCGGGCTCAGAGGACAGCAAAGACAAATCCTCTCTGAACAAATCTTGCCAAGGAAACCCCATGCTAAGTTCCCCTTAGGGTTGCCATAAGTCAGAAATGACTCAAAGCCACACAATAACAAACATGAAAGACCTTTTCTGCACATCCAAACAACCAATCAGATACTTGGAATATGAAGCGAGGCACATGCAGATAATCCCAAGGTTGGACTTCTGCAATGCACCGTACATTGGCCATTTATCTGTCCTGGGCTGAGACATGATTGAGCTGTCGCTTCCTCTTTTTCTCTCTCTCAGAGGCCAGGGCAGTGGTGATTGGACTGGAGGTGAGGCTCTTTCATCTGTTTTGGGGGCTAGGCATGATGGAGTTATGCCTACGTCTTCCTTTCTCTCTCCAAAGTCAGGACAGTGGCAGTTGGCAAGGAAGGAGAGCTTTTCAATCTGTGTACATTACCATTCAGTCCACTCTAAAATGATTCAATTATTAAGCATATAGACCTTGAGCTACCTCAATGTATTTGTCCCTGATCTATTCACAAAAGCACTGAGCTATGCTTATTTCTATTCCATTTCTGTGGTTTGATTTTGTCTTATTTGTTCCCTTCTTTCAATTGCAGATAAAATAACATTGACCTATCTGATAGGGCTCTTCTTGAGATGGTTGAGTAAATAATAAATGTGCAGTGCTTTGAATGCATTAAAAGTGCCATATAAGTACAAAATAGCTGGATATTGGAAGCTATCTGAAAAGAAGGTATTAATAATGTAAAATTATAATGTTTTGTGTGCTCTCTTTTAGTGATGATCTTCCCTCATTCTTCATTATCAATCTTGTCAGGTGCAAATATTTTAGAATAGAAATTCATCCTGATGTAAACACTTCACTCAATGAGGTTTCATGCTTGTGAGATGAAAAAAAACCCCGTTCTAATTAGTAAAAGTTCAACTTGAAATGCAAAATTGCAAGAGATCACAGAAAAAGGTCTGCTGGAATTTTCAAGTCATGCCTGACTTTGGGATCAGAAGTGCTATGTTAAGTCACTCAATCATGCTAATTCAACCAGCTTTATTACTGCCTCTTCATTAGCGCTCACATCTAATGTCATTATGCAGATATGTATGAAAATTTTAAAACGTGCTTCCCCCAATCTGTTTTTCTACATTAAAAGGGGTTTGAAACATTATAACTTCCTAATGGGTGAACATTTACATAAATGCATTCCACTGTGGTGAATGAGATTACTTTAGTGTAAGTGAACATTCATTCCTGCTTTTTTCCTATTAGAACTAAACCAAATATTTCTGCTTTGGGTTTTTCTCCCAATTTGAGTTTTAATTAGATAGTGGCAATGATTGTGATGGTAATGAATCTGACTCCCAAATGAAGTAGTCATTTGGGTGGAAAAAAGTTGATTTTGAGAATGTCTTCTTCATTCACCAATTATTTGTAACTTGTGCTGTGTCAATATATTTTCGCCTTCTCCTTCCCCTGTTGTGTGCATATGGGTAACCACTACATTCTGCCGGAGCAACCCAATGAAAACACACACAGTGTTGGGATAACAAAAGGCCACAACTTGTTTATTGATTACAGGAGAGGAACAGGGTTGGCTGTCATGCATGGGTTCTGGATCAGGGATTGGGCAGCCTGCTACTGCTTGATACCACTTCCCATGTCAAGGCCACTGTCACCGCTGCACCCCTGATAAACCCCCAGATGCTCTCCCCTCCAATAGGGAGAGGCAGGGCCATAGCCAGGATTTTGATTCGAGGGGGGGGGGGGCTGAGACTGGGTGGAAGAGGGTCTACCCTAGCAAACCTTTTGTATTGTTATCCCAATAACCCCATTAATGTGGGATATAATGAGCATGGTGATCAGATCATGATATAAGTGCACATAACAGTTTAAATAATGTACCAGTAAGGCCTTCTCGCGGATCACCCTGAGAATTTGGGGGGGGGCTGAAGCCCCCTTAGCCCCCCCCCCTGGCTACATGCCTGGGGAGAGGAATAAGCAGGCCAGATTCATGGCCCATGCCAAATGCCAACCTGCAAGTTGTGACAAAGGAGCAGATCTCAATAGAAACCATGACAGTTAAGATATATGTAGGGTGGTGGGGTGGTACAACCGAGGAAGTCATGCCGATAGCTTTCCCACCATGCAGGGGGCTTCTGGGAAGGAGAAGCCCCCTGCAGGCAATGGTGGGCAGGAGGGCACCCACTGCCACAACAGTGCCACCCAGTAAGTCAAGCAGCGCATTTTAATCACATAGAACTTCTCCTTCCCATTAGTCACACTAGTATCCCGCCTAATCAGGAAACACATGAGTGTCAGCTGGGGTATTCACTGAATTTGGCTGTGAAGACAGCAGTAAGTTGTGGGGCAGGAATTGTGTTGAATGAACTTTTATTTATTTTATTTATTTTATGACCTTTGTACACCTACTTACATGTCCACAACATAAAAGTACAAAAAGGTCTTTGTACCTTTCACTTCCTTCTAACATTTTTGGCTGAAAACAACAGGTTTATTTGCTGGAAAAAAAAGCCCAGTCCTGGAGCTCTGGGGTGTTTAAAAATAATATTTCACACATATGCCAAAGCAGAAAACTCCCTCATCCGATTGGAAATAGGTTGCTTTCTGCTGTTTTAAAGACTAGGACATGGAGTAATGGATTCCAACTACAGTAAAAGAGATCTGAACATTAGGAAAAACTTCCTGATGGTTAGAGCTTTTCAACAATGGAATATGCTGCTTCAGAGAATGGTGGAGCCGCCTTCTCTGGAGGTTTAAAACAGAGGCTAGATTGCCATATTTCAGGAGTGCTTTGATTGTGTATTCCTCATGGCATGAGATTGGATTGGATGGCCCTCATGATTGCTTCCAGTTCTATGGTTCTATATGACTAATATGAAAATACTTAAATCCTTTTTTTTTAAAAAAAAGCACTGCACCAATAACTAAAATCACAGCTATTCTGATATATTGGTGAGATCACTTGAATACAACAGAAAGTCCAGGCAAATGAGGACAATTTAGATAAATATATGTATACTTCTCTAAGAGGTTGTACTAATAATGGGAACCAAATTACTTACTTGACAGATGCAAGAGCGCATTGGTATTTTGAGGAAGAATCTGGAATCTATGTCTAATTACAGTTATGTCTTAGAGCTAAGAGCTGCTACAGGCAGATGGAGTTTCTGAGCATGTGGGAGAGGTATACAAGCTTTCTGGATGACTTATGTGCATGTTTTGACTAGAAAGAGATGCATGTCAGAGCATCACACACACTAGTGCAAATGTATTTACCCTCAGACACAACATTTGTGTCAGGCTGTGAGTTTCTGCCTACATGTGAATGATGGTCTCCCAGTGTTGACTCCATATGAGAACATGGACTCCTTATTTGTGATCTTGCCTTGGAAAAAGAGAAAAAAAATGATTTTGCCGTGTTGGAACAGCCCATTCATCACACCAAACATTTGATTCTGTCATTTCAAGTACTTGTTAAAAAATCACTTCAAGCTGCTACAATCAAGGGCCAGGTACTTCCAAGGTCTGGCACTTTTGTAGCTCTATTACACCTTGAAGTAGGATCCTTCAATCCAATTCCAGCCTTCATGATAATCAAGTGCCCACTCCACTTAACTCCAAGGCAGCTGACGAACTTGGAATGCTCCAGACAGATGCCGGGGTCTGATTTTCAATCAGGCCTCTCCAACCTACAATCGGAAAGCTCCTGAATATCACCTAAGCATTGTAACAGTCTCAATTACAACTAGCAGAGGTTAAGCAGTAGTGACTCGTTGAAGCTCAGAAAAAAGTAAAAAAAAATACCAACAAAGGCAAAAAACCGAACATATACAGTGTCCCCTCTGTATTTGCTAGGGTTTGATTTCAGGACTCCCTGTGGAAACCAAAATCCATGGATCCTTGAGTCCCATTCCATACAATGGCATGGTAAACGTGTCCCTATTAAATTAATATTTAAAATGTAATAAGCTCCCCAAGTTCTAGTTTGCCTTTTGGAGCTACAGATAGTCTCAAAAGGATAATTGGAAAATTGGAATTGAAAAATTGCAACAGGAACATCCAGCCCATTCATTTTTCTTAATTTACTTTGAGGAAGCAAATAGCTAGACACACACATCCCTGTTAAAATGTACATATCAACAGCACCTACAGTTTGTGAATACTCAAGGAGGATTATGAAATGATAGCAAATATATTTAAAAAATCAAAGAGGAATTCCCATAAAAAGAATTTGTTTGAAGGTCTCCTTCCCCTACTCCCAAACATATCATTTGTTCTTCATACCCTTGGAACATTGTATCTTATTTCAAGAAATAGATACATATAGAATAAGACAGCAGTAGATCGTAAATCTCTCATAATCCTACAGAGTCATGTATGTCTCCTGGCAGTCATTGGAGTTAATGCAGCATGACTAGTGGAGGGAGCTCAACCTTGGTTCTTTCTGGGACAATTCATATAAGGCTGTGCATAAACTTCACTGACATATATGCAACATTTGTTGGAGCTGAAATCTTCGATAGTTTTAATTATCTATTTATCCAAGTAAAGCTTAGCAACTGCATTGCTAAAAGCCCACTTTAATCTGCAACTCTGATGTATAGTATGATGCCAGGATTATTACCCATAGTCTCATTTATTGACACACAGTACAGTCTTCTCTAGGGACCTTCTAGGTCTTCTATTGGTTACAATGAGGTGCACTACTAAAGAGGGCAAAGCAATCTTCTCTACACAATTGATTTTTTTTTACATGTCAGGAGCGACTTGAGAAACTGTAAGTATCTTCTGGTGTGAGAGAATTGGCTGTCTGAAAAGACATTGCCCAGAGGACACCCGGATGTTTTGATGTTTTACCATCCTTTTGGGAGGTTTCTCTCATGTCTTCACATGGGGAGCTGGAGCTGACAGAGGGATTCATGCTCTCCCCAGATTCGAACCTGCAACCTGTCGGTCTTCAGTCCTGCCAGCACAAGGATTACTGCGCAACCAGGGGCTCCAACACCCAATGGGTTGATTATTGTGGATATACTGGCAAGAAGTCTGGTTCCTGAGGTTGTTCACAAATCATTGGCAGGTAGTGTCTTTCAAGCTAGCTGAAGAACACTTGGCTTTCTAGGTATTACTGGTCTGCAACACCTATCAGCACTAGACAGATTAGCCAGTCATGAAGGACAATGGGAATTGTATTTCAGCATACCTGGAAAGCAACACATCTACCACCTCTGATTTAGAAAGAACCTGGCTACGTGGCACCTAAACTTTGCACAGCAGCCAAGACTCAAACAGAGCTCCAAAGTGATAGCCAGGCAAATTGAACCTGTATTCATTCTCCTATGTCCTCTTTACTTCTGCAGAATAGTTCCATGCGAATTTTGCACATAAGAAGTCTTGAACTGCAAATAAGGAAGAAAACTGAATTTCTCACAGCAGGAGGTAATTGCTAACATTACTCATTGCATCAATTGAGAAGAATATTAGTGGAAAGTTACATCCCTACTAATGAAATGGATGAAACATGGGAGGGTTTAGAGCTATACGTTATACAGGTGTCGATGGAACAAGAGGTCATCTTTTATTGATCTGTCCTAAAAGCTCTCATTCTCATTGACTTTGTTTGTACAATATTTGCCACAATATAGACAATGTGAGACAGATTTTCAAATTTCATATTTCCACATAAACTTACTAATGCACACTTTCTAGACCAGCGTTTCTCAACCTGAGGGTCGGGACCCCTAGGGGGGTCGCGAGAGGGTGTCAGAGGGGTCGCCTAAGACCAACAGAAAACACAGTATTTTCTGTTGATCATGGGGATTCTGTGTGGGAAGTTTGGCCCAATTCTGACATTGATGGGGTTCAGAAAGTTCTTTGAGTGTAGGTGAACTATAAATCCCAGCAACTACAACTCCCAAATGTCAAGGTCTGTTTTCCCCAAACTCCACCAGTGTTCACATTTACCCATATTAAGTATTTGTGCCAAGTTTGGTCCAGCTCCATCATTGTTTGAGCGCTCTCTGGATGTAGGTGGACTACAACTCCAAAACCCAAGGTCAATACCCACCAAACCCTTCCAAGTACGTTCTGTTGGTCATGGGAGTTCTGTATACCAAGATTGGTTCAATTCCATCATTTGTGGAGTTCATAATGCCCTTTGATTGTAGGTGAATTATAAGTTCCAGCAACTGCAACTCCCAAATGATAAAATCAATTTGCTCCAACCCCACCAGTATTCAAATTTGGGCATATCAGGTATTTGAGCCAAATTTGGTCCAGTGAATGAAAATACATCCAGCATATCAGATATTTACATAAATATTCATAACAGTAGCAAAATTACAGTTATGAAGTAGTAACAAAAATAATTTTATAGTTGGGGGTCACCACAACATGAGGAACTGTATTAAGGGGTCGCAGCATTAGGAAGGTTGAGAAACACTGTTCTAGACCAATGCCTGAATCGGCATCTTTAGCTGAATCCCAAAAGTCTGGATAGTTTCTGCCATTTAGTGTGGCAGCACTGAGACCAATGAACTAGCTAAGTATAGACAGTTTCTTACATTTCTATAAAATCTAGTTTTTCTGAATGTTATTCAGTTTTTTAAAAACCTTTAATATATACATAAGAGGGATGTACACATAAAAATGCAAATGTTAGTGGAAATGGCATGTCCGAATAGCATGCATAATGGGAAACTGCTTGCAGAAATACACACCTAAGGAGAAATGTTTATAATATATGTTACTGAATGCATTAGAATTTCTCTAAGAAGATACATAGGAAAATTTCTGGCAAAAATTTGTGTACAGTTGAGCTCGAATGGACTTTGCTGTTGTATCAAAATAGTTAGATTCACCCCTCCCCACTTTGAATCATGGACTAGTCTCCGTCTACCCAGGTGGCCCCTGCTGAGCTTATATTGTATGGAGTGCTGACTATACCATCTGCCTCTCATGCTTATTTGGGACATGACAGCATGTAAGCTATGTACATTAACAAGCAATTTGAGTAATTAATCAGTTGAAAGATCAGATGGCTCTTCAACTAAACATTCTTTAATCAGGTGGCACACTCAATTCTACAATCTAGTTTGGGCATCTTGTCAGTGACACTAAAGCTTAAATGAAACCATCATAGGCAGGGCCCATAAATTATTTTCATCAAAGACCTCCAGAAAGGTTTATTTTCTTCCCTTGATATCCAAGCTTACTGGTATAATTTATTACATTGGCTGGAATTCATAATCACAGTAACAAATATACGATCTGAAGAGAAACCAGAGTAACAAATATGTAACCTAGAGTTATGCATTCCTAACTGATTTATAGCTACGATCCCTATAGATTCAATAATGTAGGGGAGATTCTCCCAATCCTAAATTACTGCAAAATAGCTGCCGTGAGCAAGAGGAGCATGTTCTCCTATTAGCAGGAACCCACCCCATTCCTATGAGCAATCTCCAGCAGGAGGAAGAATTGAAATTGGGATCCTACTTCTGACAGCTAAATCAGAGATCACTGGAGGGAGGGTGTAGGCATTAGAGGTGTGTGAATTGGCAGAAATCCATTTCAAATTTTATTTTGCATCTCATCAACAGGAGAACAGACTCCTTTCCCTTGCTACCCAGTTATGTTAGGATTGGAGTTGAGGTCAGACCAGGAGATGCTAAACAACTAAGATACTTGTGTAACTAAGAAAGTGTCTAGAATTCCAGCCTTTAAATGTTAATATACTTTTCAAATGGAGAAAATTTTCAGCCCAGATCTACAGAAACACAGAGACCAGGTGATCTCTTAAGGTACCAAGCCGCACAACTCAGAGCAGCCATGGAGAAGACCTGGTTACAAGTTTTCACTTCATGTATCATGGACAATGTACAATACCTTCTTATAAAAGAATATACCTAACCAGCCACAGGAAAATGATACTCCAGTAAGGAATGGGGGAGAATTTTTTTAAAAATTTGTTTAGATGAAATTTCCCCAATATTCACTAAAAGAATGTGAATGGACAAATTTGGTCATCCAGTCACAGATCACAGAACCCTTAGCTCTGAATGCCCTGCTTTGAATCTTTGTACTTGTACTACTGTAGTAGAGTTATCATCCCCCCCCTCCCCCCGAGAGTACCTCCTCTTTTGTGAAACCTAAACTGTAGTAAGGTTTAACACTATGTTCATACTGGAATTGTTAGATTGGGCTCATTCAAACAGGGTAAATGCTGTTTTTGAAGACTCAATCAAAATCTATATATCTCTTCATGTTTGGTATTGAAAGAATTTGAGGGGAGCAAAATTTGAATGCGAACAAGATGAAAACTGACAGATTTCCCCTGTTAACATCTCTTGTATTGAACAGGTATGAACAGACTGGTAAATAACACAAAGAAAAAGAGACAGAGTGGATGTGGACAAGGACCACAAGAGATATGGATCTTTATGCATAGAAGCATAGACAAAGGCAGCAGAGGCTTGACAGAGACACATTGGCTGTGACTATGAAGGAAGAAATAGAGCAGGCAGTATGGCTCTCCTACTGTATTGAATGCATAAATAGAAGATGACAGAAAGTCCTTTGGTTGCTTATAAATGTCAAATACTTCTAAGCGATTTCCTTTCCTTGTCACTTAACATCAAAGAACCATCTAAAAAGGCATTTATGCCCAGTCATTTGGTGTAACAACATAGTGTGCAGCCAGCACAGAACAACTTCTACAAGGGTAGGAGAAGTTTCAACTGTCTGAAACACACTCCTTCTTCCTTGTGCCTGTTCGGTACCCTGTCATATTGGAGAAGTGAACAGGAGGGGGGAAAGGAGAGAAAGAACACATTTTGTCTTTGAAGCAAGGTAAATGCAGAGTGATGGGATTTTTAAATAGGCCCTAGTGGGCCATTTTTCTCTTCCAATTGGTGAGAGATGTTGCAAGGAATGAAAAGCTTCATGCAAGTACAAGCTCTCCTCTTTGTTTTCTCATGAGGAAGTATGGCTGCAATCAACTAAGGAGCATAACTCATTTCTCTTTCATCTTGACTGCTCACCACTATAGCCTCTGTCTCCCCATCTCCCCAAAGGGCCACTGGAGCTACCTTGGCAGGACAAAAAGACAGAAGAATTAATGGCTGACAACTTGGATGACTCTAAAGGCGGGTGGGATAAATTTGTAGAGGTTAACCTCATCAGTGGTTTCTGATCAGAATGGCTATATCTCACACTAAGTGTTAGACAAATCAGTGTGCCTCTGTTTATCTGTTGTGGGAAACCTGTGAAGGAGGGTTCTGTTGCACTTATGCCATACTGGTGGACTTTTCAAAGGCAACAGATTAGCTGTCCCTTTAGACAGCATGCTGTATGGTCTGATTCAGCCGAGTTGTGCTATGTTTTCAGTTGTCTTGTTCATCTTTTCTTCAGGAATGCAAGGAAAGGAGCAGATGAAGATGGAAATTGTTGGTGCTGATATAGCATATTTGTGCACAATTGTTTGAAGCCTGCAGCAATGCTATGAGGTTTTTGTTGATGTTTATTTATTTATTTATTTATTTATTTATTTATTTATTAGAGTTATCAACCGCCACTCCCAATTGGCTCGGGGCAGTTTACACTCAGAACAAAGCAATACAATAAAAGCGATAAAAACAGTTACAATAAAATACAATTTAACCTGTGTATTAGTACTCGAAAGCCTGCTTAAACAGAGCGGTCTTACAGGCTTTACGAAAAGCTAGCAATGCTTCCAAAGCCCTTCCATCCTTTTAGGGTACATCAGTGGCTGTGAATACATTGCTACAATCTTTGGTGCAATTTTGAGAGTTGAATTCCACCTTCAAACTGACCTAGTTGATCTACGCAGCATCAACAATGAAGATGATGGTGATGATAGTGGTGATGATGACAATGGTGGTGATGATGTCAATGAACATGAGCATTCATGTTCATAATACAGCAGCATCATTTTTGTGTGTTTTGTCAAGCTGTATTAGTAACAACAAACTCAAAAACAGTTGTGCCTCTATCTCACAAAAGCTTCCAATCTAAAATCCATAGGAAGGGAGGCAAAGATAGGAAATGGCGACTTTGAACAACTGTACTTTTACCATTGATTACAGTTGGGAAAATGAAACAAAGGGGGAACTGTGACAAAGATCTGAAGAAAAAGGAAAGTTGGTCCCAGATCCATGTTCAAGATAACAATTCCACACATAGTAGGAAGTCATGGAGAAGGGGAATAATTGTTTGAATGTAACAGTATGTTTTATTGATTAGCCCATTGGCCGTAGCAAAAACATTGGACAAACACATACACATGCAGCATACAACCCACAGTACAACATAAATTAAAACAAGCTGTTAACAAGGTCCCGATCTAGATCAAATACCTGTTTGAGTGTAACAGAGAACAAGTAAAACTACCACTTGATTAAACAAATCATAACCATTTGATGACTTATTCAGGGTGAGTCCTATCGGTACTTTGAATGAGAGGAGATGTTGAGGACCACTGCTCTACCAATGATGTTGTACTATAAACATATCACAGAGCTCATCTAACCTTTCTTACGCATGATAAATTAAAATTTCAGGTAGGGATGCCATTTTAGTAGCATCCCCATAATGCATCTGTGACTTCTAATTTTACCCCTGGTTCTACGTGAATAGGACTAGGAGATATGATTTCCCCTGCAAGCCGTATTTCATTCATTTCTTCTCATATTATTTCCATGTCCCTTTCAACATGGATGGAACTAGTCACCAGCTGGTTCAGCAACACTCATGTTGACAGCAGCTCATTTTGTAGGTTTTCCAACATACTAGATTTACAAGGCAACTGTTTTAACAACCAGAAACATTCACATTCAGACTGCAATCCATTCCTTCCTTCCGTAGTTTGGATTAGGGGGGTCTGATCTTTAATCCTCAAGCACTATTCCCTGACGCTTCTCTGACCAAGAATGTTGAATATCAATATCCCTCAAGTTTCCAAGGTGAGATAGAATCCCCATCTGTTGAACTTAATGGCTTCAGACAATCTTTAAACTTTCAAGCTCACATTCAGAGAAGACTCCCCAGCTCCTCTGCACATGGTACATTCTCATTGAAGTGCTGTGTTCCAAGGTAACATCAACACTTCAAAGGAAGTATGCCCATTCCTCCACTGCTCTGTGGCTTCAGTGGAGAAGTACAGCTGCAAAGTTCCTCTCCTTCTGTGTGGCTTCTGCAACATCAAAGACGCACATGCATTTTTTAGAGAGTAAGACTAGAGAAGAAGGCCTGCTTCGCTTAAGCCCAAAGTGTAGTCATGTGATTGTACCCCACCAAGCTTTTATGCTTGCATACTTTACTGTCCAGTAAGCTCCACCTTAGCATTACCAATACAGAGAAAGAGCCTTTGAGTTATAAGTTCTATTGTGATATGATTTAATAGATAAAGTAGCTAAATGAACCAGTCAATTGATTATCTGCCTTTTACAGAATGCAAGATTTTAAGCAACCACTCAATGTGAAAATGCCATCAATTATACAATAGCTTAATATAATAGTGTGTAGTGGTTTGAGTGTTGGACTAATATTCTGGGAGATCAAGGTTCAAATCCCTGCTCAGCCATGGAAACTCACTGGGTGACCTTGGGCAAGTCACACTTTTTCCACAATCTGAATAAATATTTCCAATAAAATCTTGTGATAGCATTGCTGTAAACGGAAGCAAACCAGAAAAAAAGAGTAGAAAGAATTATGGCATATGCAAATAAACAGGCTATAAATTTGAAAAATACAACATAATACATTGAGTAAGTTATAATAACTAGAATAATTCAGAGTGCTCTCTTAGTAAGTCTCATTTACTTCATTCAGACTTTACACACAGGATTGCAGCATAAAAGCAGGAATAGCTACACAACAGAACTTTGTCTAATTCCCCTATTTTTCCCTGGCAGATGGGGATACAGTTCAGCCTCAAACCCCTCAAAACAAGTCATGGAACATGCTTTTTTCAATCCTTTATTTTCACTGCATTCACATAAGAATTACATAGAGTAAATTTCTACTTTTCTACCCTTTGATCATGGTATATCATCCTTGCATTGAACCAATGTGCAGCTATATGCATGCATAAATTGATGTAAAATCAAATGTGCAGCTGGATACACAACTGAAAGCACATCTATGTGCATTGGAATTGCAAGCTTAATTCTGCTCCTATTATTATTATTAATAGTAATATTATTATTACCCCGCTTTATCTCCCCAAAGGGGACTCAAAGTGGCTCCTATCATTTTGAAAGTGGCTGACCTATCTTCAAGATCACATCTCTTATGAATGGGTGCAAGCTCTGAGATCTGCCAGAAAGGCCCTCCTCTCGGTCCCACCTTCATCTCAAGTGTGGTTGGTGGTGACGAGATAGAGGACCTTCTTGGGGGTGGCTTTGAAAAGCCCTCCTGAAAGAGATCAGACTAGCCCCCACTTTCCAAGCCTTCCATACACAATTGAAGACATGGCTTTTCAGACAAGCCTTTGATCAAGCTTAGAAATCCTTAATGAATAGATTCAAGTTCCTAGAGATTATTTCACCTTGCACTTTATGAGACTGATATTGATTGCAGTTTGTTTAATATCTGCAACTAGTGTTGCATTTTATTGATTTAACCAGTGGGGTTTTATGATGTTTTGTTGGTTGTTGTTGCTTTTATACTATTGTTTGTGCACTTGTTGTATTTTGTATGTTTGCACCTTGAATGCCCTGTGATCTGCCCTGAGTCCCTTTGGGAGATGGTAGCGGGGTATAAATAAAGTTGTTGTTGTTGTTATTATTATTATTATTATTATATAACTTGAAACCATGTAGGAGTTCAAAATTATGTCTGTAATGCTGTCAGTAAATTACTATGGCAAACATTGTCACTCATATTTCAACCTAACCATAGCAGCTCACTCTTTGGCCATTGTAGAATTTGAAATTTCCTACCAATTGTGAAATTATTAAAATACCTCCAAGAAACCTACCTTTTTTGTCTCAAGCCTCCCAAATGTGGCAGTTTCCTGGGCAGCAAAAAGTGGTAGATAGGAAAAGCAAAATGTCCATCTATTTTTATCTAGCTCAGTGATTGTCAAACTCAAGTACTACATGTATTTTGGATTTTAACTCCCACAAGCTTCAGCTTCTTGGCCAATAATTAGGGATTCTGGGAGCTGAAGTCATAAACACCTGGAAGGCTGGAGTGTGGGAAACGTTGCTTTAGCTGGATGCAAGGTGACAACATCATCTGCAGAGAGTCTTGAATGATTGCCTACAAATGCCTGCCCCTATAAGCCCAGCAGTAGGAAAATAGTTGGAAACTTCTTTCCTGCTGCCCCTGCTTTCCGGCAATCATGACATGGATTGGTTCAAGGAGCTAAAGCTGATAACAGATACCTTTGGGGAGGTGTGGGTTGGATGAGACATAATTATGTTTCTTGGTACAGGATTTTCTATATTTCTTTCTAAAAAGAAAAACAATGTTATTATCATGAGATTTAATGTATATTAGGCCTTTGGCCTTAATAATACAGAGACTAAGGAGATTCCTTTGACTGGCAGGCTTAAGACTTTCTTCCTACAAGCCAAGGAGTATCTCCAGTGCTGCAAAGTTAGGAAATTCAGTAAGGAAGAATTGCTTTGCCGAGTCAGGGGCATAGGCAGTTCTGCTGCATAAACTTTCTAATGAAAGACATGCCAACAAATCCTGGGGTCAAAAGCTGTCTCGATTCACCACAGGGATCATTATAAGCTATTGGAATTTCATCTGTGATTATTTTTAAAATGTTCTGAAAGACGGCCACAGTGGAGTCTGTCAAATGTTTACGTCGATAACTTTTTGGGGATGATCTTCCATTTCTTTAAAGTTGCCTGCAGAAACATCGTGTTCCTACACCCACCAAGTACTGAATCTATTTAGCATTTCTTGAAGAGGTGTAATCTTTTTTGAAAATGTGACATTTGCTTTCTCTCTTTCCCTCCCTTCCTACTTCGCTCTCTCTTTCCCTGTGCATATGTGTGTGTGTGCATGTATCGTGTCAGAGCATTTGTCAACATTAGTGCAATTAGCTCAAGTGTAATCAACTCATTGGAGCAATCTGTTCAGAAAACACCATAGAATGTTTAAAAAATCCTAATACGCTCTTTCAAATACTTTGTGAAACACAAAAGGGCTGAATCTTGTGCTGCCCAATAAAAACACAACAAAATAAGCCTATTTCTTAGTGATATTAAATACTATACAGGCACCAGTGCTTGTGTGTTCTTGGAAGTTAAGGCAAGGTCAGACCTAGTTAGTATTTAAGTGGAAGACCACCAAATGATAACAGATGCTTTAGGTTATATTTAAGAGAGAGGAGAATGCAAAACCACCCCTGATTATTCCTCTCTTAAGAGAAACCTATGAAATTAATGGGGCCATAGTAAGTCCACAGATGACTTGAAGGTACACACATACACGCACTTTTACAAATATTTTAAAGGAAGCAATAAATAATTGTAATAAATTATTTTTGATTACAAGAAATTCTTTTAAACATACACAAAACTTTTGAAACCTATTTACAATTCAGGACTTCTTCTGTGAAAATTTTCATGTGGTATTTTGGTACAGATACCAATATGATATGTGTAGAAAATAGCCTTTCTCTGTGTGAAATATTTTGTATCTGTGCAAATCAATCAAATACACCTTTTGTTTAGAATAACATTCCAATTGTACCATTTTTGGTGCAGGATCTAATATTTCTTTGTAGAGTTACTGATTTCTGTAGAGAAAATGTTATTTTCTACATAAAAGAACTGAGTGAAAATTTTGCACAGAATAATTTTCAAACCACTAAAGTTTTCATCAATACAAGATGTCATTTGTCTGGATTTCTCAACACTCAAAATATGTTGTTGTTGTTGATTATGGTGATGATTATGATGTTTTTAAAAATACATTTTCTGAATATTGTCAAATATTCTGCCTTTCCTTATGGGATTTGGGGGTCTTCAATAAAAATTGAGAATCTCTATAGTGAAAAAAGACCAATTGTTGCATTTAGGTAGAAGCAGTAGATCTGCAGTTCTCAAATGGATGGGACTCTAAAGCATTATTTAATTAAAGTCCTCTTAAGACCTCAACACATGAGCTGTGGGGGGAATTATCTTCCTAGCACAGCAAATCATATGTTACATCCCAAATAATTTCATTTCATTTATAGACTTCCCATCACACATGTATGTTCCTTAGCTGTTCCCCCATTGTTTCCCATGTTTTGGGGCTCAAGGTGAATGACTTGGAACAAGAATTGCAACATCAGTGCTCATGAGAAGACTGTCCATAGGAACATGATTATGAGAAAACTGCCCATTGCTCTACATCACTGAAATGAAACAGCACGGGCAAATTTGACAGATCCCATCCTGTGTTTTGGAGTGATATCTCCCATTCTCAAGCCCTTCAGAGGCTCAGAAGATCATTTCTTCTTGTTTCCTCTTCTCCCTCATTTCACAACATTTCAGACCCATTTTGAGGAGAAAATGCAAGGATGACACCCAGAAGTCATCAAACATCATGCAATGGGCTCCATGGCACTTTGTCCTTGAAATGGATTAGAAATGTATAGGAATGGACAGCTTATGAAGTCCATAAAGTCCTCAATTTAATACCATTAAGCTCAGTTTGTTCCACTTATGCACTGGCTTCAGAGTTTCCTTGCTTTCTCTTACCTGTTAATTCATATCTTTGTGTTCTCTTCCATGCATACTTTTCATATGCATGCATTTTTGGTATGCATGTATATTTTGGCTAAAGTATGGTTCTGTGCAATTTTCCCCACATACACATGTGCATTTCTGAACACATTATCATGGACATATACTCTTACAGGAAGACTGACATTTAAAGAATGTAAAAGATAAACCACTCTCCAAATATTGAATGTGCTTCCCATGTTAATATATTTTCCATTTTTTCCAAAGTTTTCATTTCTTTAAAAAAAAGAGTGGAACTGCTGTTAACAATCTTCAAGAAATTGTTTAATATTAATTGTTTTAAAATAACTCCCCAGTTTGACTCAAGGTTAACTGTTCAACAGAGGGTGAATAATATAAAGTGAAGGCTCAGGAAGCTCAGCGTTTGGGGAAAGGGCCACTGCTCAATGGTAGAACACCGGTTTTGTATGCAGAAGACCTCGGTTCCATCTGAAAAATAGCTAGGCAGGGATGAGCAAGACTTCTGAGGAAAATTTTGGAGAATCACTGCCAGTCACTTTGCCAATATTAGACAAAATATCAAGCTATTGGTCTGTTTTATGGGAAATACATTGGTAAAGCTCATCTAATCCAGGATGCTGTGTTTCAGTTCCCATTATCCCATTGTTAACTAGTAGAAGTTACATGCCAGCTACATCTTGAGGGCCTTATATTGTCCAACATTTCATCCTATTCTGGGCATCCCATACTGATCAAAGTCTGAAGAAAGAAGGGGAAAAGAGGAAAATAAGGCCAAATAAGCCTAAGAAGCAGGTAAATAGACAGTGACTGGAATCCTGTTAGTTATACACATAGAATCATAGAACCATAGAATGATAGAGTTGGAAGAGACCTCATGGGCCATCCAGTCCAACCTCCTGCCAAGAAACAGTAAAATCACACTCAAAGCACCCCCAACAGAAGGTCATCCAGTTTCTGTATATGCACTCTAGGGCAGTGAGTTCCACTGCTGAACAGCTCTCACAGTTAAGACATTTTTCCTCATGTTCAGTGGAATCTCACATATGCATATGTCTCTTTCTCAGTATAAGTAAGGCCAATTCTCTAGTCTTCCATCCTCCCCCAGGGAGCTGCCAAGATATGGTGGAAAGGATATGGGGAGGAAAATGACCCAGTAGAAGGAGAATGTCAGTCATTCCTACTCATTCATCATCCCCTCTCTCACACAAATTATAGTGGGGAATCAGAATGAAAGTCAGTCCCCACTGCTGGTTCACTTCTCCTTTGATCTTCCACTCTGTCCCACTTAATATGCTAGCCTCATGGGGCTTTGTAACCACCAGAGGCTGCAAGAAAGAGAGCAGTTTGCATGGCACAATTATGCTCTGTACGCCCCATGCAGAATCCCAACCAATTGAATTACAACAACAAAAGAGAGTAGGGTGAATATATAGAAGGTGCAATGGATGGACAAGACAGATACTCTGATAGACAGCATCATATGTATGCATATGGAATTTTTAGAGCAGTGATTCCCAAACTCTGATCCTCCAAATATTTGTATTTTAGCTCTCCAAATCGCTGACCATTGATCAAAATGTACGGGACTGCTAGAAGTCAATATCCAAAACATCTGGAGGAGAAGGGAATCACTTGTTCTAGAAATGAATGGCAGAGTTCTTGAGACCTGGGCAAATAAAATCAGAAGTCTGGTCAGCTGTTGCCTTAATTCATGAATGGCACCAGTAATTGGGCTAACTTTCAGTACAAGGTGAAAAAGTGTGAGTTGTGGGGAACTTGTGGTCCTGCAGATCTCTAGAAGGTTGAATATAATAAAGCCTTTGAACACAACTGTGCCTGACGTTACTGCACCATGGTATGTCACCTCTATTCAGCTGTCTTTATTTTTTCATATGCAGATAGAATCTTTCTGCTCTGGGCAAAACATAGAACAAAGATGCTTTTTAAGGAAGGAAAAAAAAGAATGAGAAAAGAAATAGCACTTATTGATAGAGATTTGTCTCCACCAAAAGGCAATATGCACAAAAGAAGCCTCTGGAAACATCTTAAATAACCGCTTGATCAAAATCAACTTTATTTTTTCCCCTCTAAGATACAGAAGATAAAGCGTAAAGTCTTTTTCTGCCCATAGCTGTTGCTTGCTGAGTCCGCACTTGGGAAAAACAAACTTTAAAGGGTAAAAGTCACCCAAAGAAAACCGTATGAGGCCTTCTTAGGGTTTTCTACATTGTGAATTTCCTGCTGGTCAGAGCCAATTTGAAGTCAATTAATGAGTGTCAAAACTGTATTGAAACCATCTGAGAATGTATATAGCTGTTGGTCCAGATATTATTTACATGGCTCAAGCCCAATTTCTTTTTCTGAAGATTGATGGATAATACATTGAAGTATTAAATCAGATGAACAGAAGCTCCACAGATCATATCAATTGCTGCTGCAGCTGAAGATCGGAAGGCTTCTAAAATTAAGACATGAATGCAAAACTAGCTGGTTAGGAAGAGGATTTTAGTCCACCCCTCCTCCACACTGTCCCCCAATGACATGTTAATTTTGGTAGAGACTCAAGAAGGTATGAGTAAGTTTTGTCCCAGTGCCTTTTAAATTACCATTTAACCAGAATTTGCATTAGACAGCATCACAATCCAGAGTGCTAGTCATGACCTATAAAGCCCTATGTAACCCAGGTCCAGACTATTTGAAAAACTGGGTCTCTGTACATGAATCTGCCTTAACATTAATACCTACAGGGTAAGTTGTTCTCAGGTCCCTTCCACACTGCCATATAATCCAGTTCAAAGCAGAGGCCTTTGGTTCTACTACCATCACAGGTTCATTTGGTGAGGTTCACAAGATAAAGCCTTCTCAGTGGGTGCTTTCATCCTCTAGAACGCCTTTGTATGGGAGGCTAGGCTGGCATTTTCTCTACTTTTCTTCTATCAGCAGGCAAATATGTTTTTAATATACAGTAGAAATATTCATAGGAAGAAATCATTGGAGCTGAAACACATCCTGCACAAGCTTGTCATCCTCATCAAGGACTTAGATAGGCAGATATGTTAGTTGGCAGGTAAAAGCCCTTCCCCATTGGCTTCTCTGTCTGACGATTACTCTCTTCTCTCCTCCTATCACTTTGCTGGTTAGACTGATACATCTCAGGGACATGCCTCTTTTTCTGAGCACATGGGAAGCCCCTCAGCCCTCCACCTTTTTCTTCTTATTTTGTTTTTATCCTGTGAACATAGGCCCTTTCCACACAGCTATAAAATCCACTTTGGACTGGATTATATGACAGTGTGGACTCAGATAATCCAGTTCCAAGCAAATATTGTGGATCATCTGCCTTGATATTTTGTCTTATATGTCTGGGTGGAAGGGCCCATAGAGAGACAAGATGTCTGTTGTGAGTTACAACCTCAACACATCGAGGCCAAGAAGCATCTTCTCCCTGCCCAGTGGAGGAAACAGAGCTCAGAGAAGTCAGATGTATACCCGACACCTCAAAAAGGCAGAGGGATCAAAGAGGAAGCAGGGACAGACAAGGGAATGTTGCGGGAAGGGAGATTATGGACACTGACAGGAGGTAACAGAGCCTGACAGCTCACTCTGGTGCCCTACGACTGCCCCACAATTTCCCTCACTGTCCTGCATTGTTCCCTGCTGTACCACTACCCATGTGATAAGGTCCCTAGCTAGTTAGAAAGCTAGACCATGTTTCCTTGCAGTCTAGATAGGAAAGTTCTTTGAATAAAGTTTTTTATTAATATTTAAAGATTGACTCTGCTCCTGTATTGCTTAAGCTCAGTTGGTCTATTGCTGGCACTAGAAGCTTCTGGTCTGCTGAATTACTGCTACCTCTACTTTGCTGATTCTCACTTTGATTCACACTTTGAATGCTTTTTCCTTTTGGAAATCACTCCCTAACAGAAATTGGCATGCATGATTGATACACACACACATGTATATAAATATATAATTTTAAACTTTTGTGTCTTTTTCAAAAGCCTACAGTTATTTTAATTGTGTGTTGGTTTTTTTATTAAAAAAACTAATTGTGATGTTTTAACTAATGTTAGCTGCAAGTTTTCTTGGGTCTCACTTTGGGAGAAAGGGAGCATATAAAGCTACAACCTACCTCTGCAGGGGTTGGAGGACGTATTAAAATAGTCTGCCTTTAAAGGCTAATAGATCCTCTGAGGTTCCAGGATAAGAACATAAGAACATAAGAACATAAGAAGAGCCATGCTGAATCGGGCCTCAGCCCATCTAGTCCAGCATTCTGTGTCACACAGTGGCCCACTAGTTGTACACAGGGATCTCTAGCAGAAAGGAGGGCAAAACCCTCACCTGCTCCCGACCCACCACAACCAGTACCCGGGGAAATCCTGCCTGCCTCAATCAACACAGAGGTGGCACTTGGATGTCCATTTCAGTAACTACTGATTCCCTTGGTATCCATGAATCTGTCTAATCCTGCCTTGAAGCTGTCCAGGCTGACCGCTGTCACAACCTCCTCTGGAAGTGAGTTCCATAACCCAATGACCCTCTGGGTGAAGAAATATTTCCCTTTATTAGTCCTAACCTGTCCCCCGATTCCATGGCTGAAGCGCTTATTTAGGAGCCTTTGGTGAGGGACTTTGTCAAAAGCCTTTTGAAAGTCAAGGTAAACAATATCGACTGGGTCCCCTTTATCTATGTGTTTATTTACACCCTCAAAGAATTCTATCAAGTTAGTAAGACATGATTTGCCTTTGCAGAAACCATGTTGATTTTCCTTCAGCGATGCCTGTTCTTCTATGTGCTTAGTAATTTTTCTTTAATAATGGTTTCCATCACTTTGCCTGGAACTGAGGTTAGACTAACTGGCCTATAATTTCCTGGATCACCCCTGGATCCTTTCTTGAAGATCGGAGTTACATTTGCCTCCCTCCAGTCCTCGGGTACAGTGCCTGATCTTAGAGAAAGGTTATATATTTTGGCTAGAATTTCAGCAATTTCACACTTGAGTTCCTTAAGAACTCTGGGGTGGATGCCATCTGGCCATCAGGATGTCTTAGAGGGTTCTATGGCTAGCATCACTGATGATTCTGTTGAATACCTGGTCAATAAATGAAATCAAATCTAAACAGGACTATTCACACCTACCTCAAACAGACAAGAGTTCTTTCTCCCATCCTGGACATTCTACAGATATATAAATTCTATTTTCCTAGTTTCCAACAGACCTCACAACCTCTGAGGATGCCTGCCACAGATGCAGGTGAAACGTCAGAAGAGAATGCTTCTGGAACATGGCCGTACAGCCCGAAAAACACAGAACAACCTGGCCATGAAAGCCTTCGACAAAACACTAAACAGGTCTATTGATATGATCGCTCCCAAATGTCCTCTCCGACCCATGACAAAACAGGTTCCCTGGTATACAGAGACCCTCAGGAAAATGAAATGGGTAGGATGACAACTGAAGCACAGATAGCGGAAAACTCAACTTTTCTGTGACAAGACATGGTATAGGTGGCACCTTTGTTTGTATAAGGTGGCAATACTTGCAGTGAATAAAGCTTTCTTCTCTGCATGCATTGCATCTGCAGATTCACATCCAGCTGAGCTGTTCAATGTGGTGAGAGGCTTAACCCAGTTCCCCTCCCCTCCAAACCCTTTCCTAGAACTTATGATGCTTTTAACACCCATTTTTCAAATAAAATGGCTTTCTTATGTTCCCTATGGAGATGTATATGATCCTTGAAGCTGCCCGTTGATATATGGCAATCCCATGACTTCCATAGGGATTTCTCTGCCAAGAAATACTGATAAAACCACTTCTGTTTTACCAGTCCTTTTCTCTGAAATATAACATATAGTGCCTGTTATCCATTGGTAATCTCCAGGCATGGTTAGGTACCATCAGAATCTTTGTAAGTCAGAATAAATTTGGAAAAGTCACCTTTTTGAAGCAATTTTTCCCTTTTTTAGGAAACCGGAAGTCCCTTTGTCCTTCCAAAGCTAGTCTCACCATTTTTCTTCCAACTCAGGAAGTGAGTTGGAAATGATTCAGCTTTTCCCCGCTTCTGGTCCCTGGCCTTGGCTCAAGCCAGAGAAGCCAGTTTTAAACCAGAGAAGGATTAATTTCCTCCGTTTGCATTTCCCACTTCTGGCTTAAACCAGATAAGCCAGATTTAAAACCAGAGAAGCCAGTTATAAACCAGAGAAGGATGAATTTCCTCCGTTTGCTTTTCCCACTTCTGGCTCAAGCTAGAGAAGCCAGTTTTAAAGTAAGAGAAAGATGAATTTCCTCCATTTGCTTTCCCGCTTCTGTCTCAAGCCAGAGAAGCCAGTTTTAATCCAGAGAAGGATTCATTTCCTCCATTTGCGTTTCCCACTTCTGGCTTAAGCCAGAGAAGCCAATTTTAAAGCCAGAGAAGGATGAATTTCTTCCATTTGCCTTTCCCGCTTCTGGATCAAGCCAGATAAGCCAGATTTAAAACCACAGAAGCCAGTTATAAACCAGAGAAGGATGAATTTCCTCCATTTGCTTTTCCCGCTTCTGGCTCAAGCCAGAGAAGCCAGTTTTAAAGTAAGAGAAGGACGAATTTCTTCCACTTGCTTTTCCCCGCTCTTGGAGTAAAACAAGTACTTTCAAAGTAAAGGCCACCCAATGAAACAGGAAACAACACTTTCAAACCATTAACAAATGGATTCGGAAGCCTCTGAAGTTTCAAAAAGTTTTGAACATATTTTTCTGTGAAAATCGGATTCGACTTTAGAATCGAACCACCAGTGCCCCCTACATCTGAAACGGGTTTTGAACCTTTTTTTTGGTTTGGATTAAACAATCCTTGTAGTCTCCCATAGGCTCTTTATATCTGTGACTTCATGATATTTAAACCCTATAATTAGTATTAATGCCCATAGCATACATGTGGGTGCAATAAATTTGACAAGAAATATGAGGAGAGGACATACTTCTCACATTGGCACTTAATCCTTCTGTATGGGTAATTCAGGATATACATGCTATGGAGAAGGACTAGGTGAGAATAATAGAATTTCCTACTATCTTCTGTCAGATCTGGGCTGTGGGCAGAGGGCTGAGGTGACTCATGAACCAAGAGGTGGAAGTCATGGGGAAAAATTCAATAGTGGGGGTCATAAAGCAAGACTCAACCAAAGGCAGGACTGAAGGCAAAACTGAGGATGAAGCAAAGAACACACCAGGGCTCAAATACAATGTTCAAACCAGGCAGATAAGGAATAGAGGCTCTGTTCCTGTTATTTGGCTTAATTGCTAAATGACTAAGGGCAAGCAGAGCAGACACTAAGGGCATGTCTACACTGGTCAGGTTACTCGGGTGAATATCTGCCCTTAGGCAGCCCTGGATCCAGTACATGAGTGCTTAATCTGTGGTCAGTGTCCACAGCTATGCCAGGACTGCATTGGCCCAACTAAGATGTTACCTCATACACTGTGTTGTTGCTGCTACTCCCTACCAGCTATGGAGCTCTGTGCAATCACTTGGCTACTGGCTGTCACATCTTCTGTTTCACCATCAAATTGTTCTGGAATCAGCTAGCAGAAAGGGATTCTCTAAACAGAAGGATATTTCTGTCAACATAATCTTTGCTGGATTGCATTGTTATATCCAATTAGTCCATGAGACTGTAAAGAAGAATTTGACTAGGTGAAGTCAGTATAAGCTAAAACATATTTCACTGAGAAGGCTATTATCTGCCTTCTTGGGGTTCACCTAAAGTCCAGGGGTTCACCATACATGGTAGCTGTGTTGCTTAATGGGGCAAAATATGAAATGCCCCTGAAGCAGCAGGTCAGGATTGAAAAATCTTGCCTCCTTTCTCTCCATACCATGACTCCTGTGGTGAAAAAACCTAGATGTCCCTATACATCCTTCTTTCAACATTAGGGAAACCATTTGTGCCTTTGGTGCTGCTGTTATATAAATGCCTCATGTGAGCATTTCAAAATACTTCTCAATCACATAAGAATAACATCATTTTGCAGCAGCTTCATCAACCTTTCTAGCCTCAAGCTCTTTCCCTTTCCACTTTCAACTTCATCTCCTCTTTGATCCCAACCATCATAATTTTTAGCCAGGACCTTGATCTGTTCCTCAACAGGTATTACCTTTAAGCAAAGCCTTAACAGTTATTTTGTTCCCTCTAAAATGGAGAAATTCTTTGTGGATTATCTTACCTATATGGATCATATTTAGTTGGCTTGCTGAAAAGGCAGCAGGAACTAACCTTTCCGTTTTTTTGGTTTGCGTGGGATTTGGGCATATAACTCCTGCAAATGCTCTATGAAATTGCTGTCTGAAAACCGTTGAAGTTATTTTATTTTTTCTGCATTTTTGCAGTATCATGGGAGTTTGAACAGTTTAGGTTTGTATATATTATTGTTTTTAAGTAGTGTTAGTTAATGGGACACAAAGGAAGTAAATAGGTTTTAATAAAACAATTAAAGTGGTATGGTGCATGGCTTAAACTGATTCTATATTAGATCACATCATAAAAGGGATTACATCTGCAGGGTAAAATAATTAAGACAAGATTTCATAATTTCTCGTTCATTCCCTATCCTAAACCTTGATAGAAATCCCCAGGTCTTACATTTCACTATGGAAGGATTTTCTGATGGATCCCAACCATCCATATGAAATGGAGCTCATTTTCCTTGTCTTGATCTTATTTCATTTGAACGGAAAAAATAAATGAGTAAGGCAGACAGACAAGATGAGTACTGATATTGGGCTAGTCAATCAGCAGATTCATAAGCAACTCCATATTTTCTCATATTTTCCACTGCTTACATTTATTTATTTATTTTATGTACTTTATTTAGTCCCGAAGGGGACTCAGAGTGGATTACAGATACACATACTTTAGCAGACAATTCCTGCTATTTCACAAACACATATATAAACAAACAGAGGCAAACTCTGGCCACCAGGGGGAGCTGACACACTCCTCATCTCTCAGCATTTCCAGCGTCCCTTGTTGTTCTTCCGCATTCCTGGAGTTCTTTAATGGCCTCATAATTCAGTCAATATTTGCCTCCCCACTTAATGTGGTACCTTTATCACCTACCTGACTGATGCAACTGTCTTCCGGGCTGCAAAGGTCAACAGCAGGCTGCACTTAAAGGTCGAGCACCCACCTCGACCCAGGCAGGCCTCGAACTCATGATCTACTAGTCAGAGAGATCTTATGCAGCTGACACTTAGCCAGCTGCGCCACATTGGCTTTGGTCTGTCTTCAACTAAAGTACTTAGCAAAACAGAATTAAATGAGTTGATCACTTTTCATGCCACCACTTAAAAAACTGCACATAGCATCTTAGGTACCAGAAGCTGAGATAATGCACCAGAGAGGCTTTGCATTTATGACTCTGGAAAGGTTTATACTCAGTTGAATCTTACTTGACGAGCACTTACAATAGCATATTTTAGTGGGTACCTCACACCAAACATACAGGTACCTAACAGTCAGACTACAGTAAGATTAATATTGTACTCACCTTGTAGCCGCCTTGATCATAGCACACAACATATGACCACTTTAGCAGTGAAAATGCTTCTTTTAGGCTTTAATGTGATATAGCTAAACATGCCTTTTGCTCCACAGTTTCTAGGAAAATTTAGTTTGTTGCTATGTACAATCTAGGTCATGATGGTTTCATAGTAGAGGGTGAAAGAAGTGCCTGGGTGGCAAGTATTGGCAATGTATGTTTTCCCTTTAGTTTCACACTTGAAAGTGGAGGAGACAAGGAGGTCCCTGAATTGGACCCACCACCACCACTTCCCTCCTGGTCAACCTGTCATGTTCAATAGTCTGCCTGGCCTGGCTTGGCTGCTGTTGGGAGCAGGTTTCCAGCAGAAGCGGTCTCTTTCCAGTAGATCTATGCACAGATTTGTTTTGGCCATTTGCCTTCAGCTTCTTCAAATGCCCATAATGGCAAGGGCTCTGCTGCCATGGTTTTTTTGGCCAAGCCGGACCACGTGACTACAAATTGTGGCTACTATCTGCTCAATTTGGGATCATGTTGTGTGCAGAGAGGCTGTTGCATGCTCACCTGGGGTTTCCCTGTGATCCCTGCCTGTTGGGCCAATCAGAATAGAAGAAAGCCATGACATGTCTCGTGTAAGCTGTGTCCATTTAATGGCACGGTACCTCCATTGCTCAGTTGCATCCTGGCTCTAGAGAAAGGTGCTTCAGTCAGATTACCTTGTTGCTCACTCTCAGGGACCTATGTAAGAACATTGTCATATACAGAAGCCAACTTGGGGCCCTTCCAGACAGGTGCTATATCCAAGGATCTGAACCCATGTTTTCCGCTTTAAACTGGATTACATGAATCCTCACTGCCAGATAATCCGGGATAAACAGAAAACCTGGGATCGGATCCTGGGATATAGGGCCTGTCTGGAAGGGCCCTGGGATAAAGGTGGAGCTGAATATTTATTTCATGTAGGAGATGGGACAACATCTTCTCATATAGCTGAAGGCAATGTGCTAGTTCAGGAAAGTGAAATGTAGGCCTGTCGGTACAAAGCTCCCTCTTCCAACATTTTGCAACTGCCTCTGAGATGAATGCCACTCTCTGTCTGATATTACAGTTCTATTTCCCTTAACTGTACAACCTATCCACAGAAAAATGGACTATAAGCTTTTGAAAAAGGTCCTGTTTCCAAGTACTTTTAATATTCACATGCTGCATTTGCATTTATCAAACTTTTCCCAACAATTCTGGGTGAACTAAAATGTGTGCTCTGCTGCTGAGATGAGTGGAGAATTCACTGGGGGTAAGGCTGCATACACATATTCATAGCTGCCGAGCATCATACAGAAGAACAATATGAAGCGAAGAAGACCATTATTAAGGGGAGCATCTGATGAGGCACTTTTGTGATCCTTTATTTATTGGCCCCATTCCTCTAATGTATCAAAGCTCCTTTGTACCATTTCTGTAGTATGAGTCCTCCCTGCGGCTAACAGAAGCATGGATGATTTTCCTCGTGTAGCACATTCCTCGGCTGATCTGAAGATGCACTAGTTGCTTTCCAAAGCACTTCTATTCTTGGATAGAAATGGGAGCATGAAGCAAAACTAGTGAGAAATCAAGAGGATGTGTGTGTGGTTTTATCTCTTCTATACATTTTTAATGATTTATTAATCTACATTTGTACCTTTGTATTCTGTCACTGAGCTCAGGTCAGCCTAAATGATCTTCCTCCCCTTCCTCCTTATTTTATCCTGGTCTGACAATGCCTCCCTGAGATCCATCAGACTTAAGGAAATGACTGGCCTCAGATCACCCGATGAGTTTCATCACTCTCTGGAGATTTCAATCTGGCTCTGCCTCTGCATTTATACTAGCTGGCCCGATAACCATGGGCAGTATTACCTTTATTTATAAACCAAGCAAGTGGATGCCAGAAGCCTCCAAGTAAAATGAAAGAAGCAGATCACCTGGGGGGTTTGGGGGGGGGTGTTAAAAAACATTAAGTAGAGTGGGCATATATTGGAAATTCCATATCCTATTGGTAATAACTGCAACATAACTTATTGAAAAGATAAAAATGATGTCACATCCCATTTGGCAAATGTGAATCTCCTTGAACATAGAGACCACTCTTTGTTTGAAAACTACTAGTCAAGAAAAGCAGGGTATAGGATTACAGCCAGTGCTTGACGGGGTTACATTCTCCCTGAAGGTGCAGGTTCGCAGTTTGAGGGTGATCCTGAACTCATCACTGAGCTTGGAACCCCAGGTTTCAGCAGTGGCCAGGGGAACTTTTGCACAGTTAAAACTTGTGCGCACGCTGTGCTCGTATCTTGGGAGTCTGACTTGGCCACTGTGGTCCATGCTCTGGTTACATCTCGAATAGACTACTACAATGCACTCTACATGGGGTTGCCTCTGAAGATGGCTTGGAAGCTTCAGCTAGTCCAACACTTGGCAGCCAGGTCACTCACGGGAGCAGGGTACAGGAACTGTACAACTCCCTTGCTATGCTAGCTCCACTGGCTGCCTATTAGCTTCCATGCTCAATTCAAAGTGCTGGTGCTCATCTATAAAACCCTAAATGGTTCCAACCCAGTTTACCTGTCTGAACGTATCTCCCCCTACGAACCGTCTAGGACCTTAAGATCATCCAGGGAGGCTCTGCTCTCGGTCCCACCACCATCCCAACCAAGTTTGATGGGGACAAGAGACAGGCTCTTCTCCGTGGTGGCCACTCGGCTGTGGAACTCTCTCTCCAATTAGGTTAGATCTGCCCCCTTCCTCCTGACCTTCCAAAAGAAGTTTAAATCCTGGTTATGGAATCAGGCATTCACGCACGACTAGATTTAGACTGCTTTGGATGACTATTTTAGTTCTGGTGATTTTAATGTGGCAAGTGGGTTATTAATGTATATTTAGAATTTTTTAAATTTTGTGGCTGTATTTATTATGCGTTTTATAATATGTTTAGCATCAAATTGTTGCCTGCTTGGAAGCTGTTCTGAGTCACTCCGCGGTGGTCCAAAAGGACCAGATATAAATGTTTTAAATAAATAAATATCTCAAAAATGAGGAATTATTAGAAAGAATGTTGAAACAAAAAGTCAAATTTCTCCATGACACACGGGTCTGCTCAAAAATCACATCAATAAAGGCTTAACTCAATTTCTATACATTACAAGACCTCACCAGCCCAAGACACCACCAGGTTCAGAAACAGGCTTGCCACTTCTCAGAATTGGTCCTTTTCTAGTGCTCAGAGTGAGGGGGAAGAACCTCATGGTGAAGGTACTAAATCTAAAGGAATGTGTATGTTCCTTATTTTGCAACTAAAGTGAAATTGTCACCTCACCCTTTTGAGTTATAAAATGATTTCTTTTTTAAAATTGGAAATGAAAGGTATTTAAAGGTTTCAAGCCAGTTCTGGGGGCCACATGCAGCCCATTGGCTCACTTTGCCAATCCCAGTCTATACCATAGTATTTTTAGCAATGGTATTGGTTTGTTTGTTTTTGAGAAATATCAGAGTCTCTTGTACTATATGAAGGATTAAATTGTCAACTGAACAAAACACTCAACAGCCTTAATATTTTATTAAGGAAGGGAAGCTTTTAAGTTCCAGGGAAAGAGCCTTTCTCCTTTTTGATGTTCATCTTTAGATTAAAAATACCTACTTGATACAAGGGATTCTAGCCAAAGAACTGGAGAGTGGCTATTCATCTGGAGTCTATTTTTTAAATAATTTAGCTGAATGCAGTTATTAGAATAATAATTCAGCTATTATTTAATAATTCAGGGATGGTTTGTTAAATAGATTGTTTCATATTCTGTCCATTTACCCAGAGGGTAAATAGTTCATGTCACTCATACATAAAAATATCATCCATGCATGGTACTGAGATTGTTTTTCAAAGTTTGGAATGGGGTAGTACATAGGTAAATGGTACTTAGCAGAAGGAAGGAAGGAGAAAGGATTCTTTACACCACTTTTATAGGTGTTACTTCAACAAGCCTTAGCAGAAGTGCCCATGGAACAAGTATTACTTTCTGAAGGTGTGGAACAGATGGTGGCCTATTCCAGAAACAAATCATTACAACCATGTTAGTGGACAATTAATTTCCTCTCATTTTTAACCTGAGATTTAAAGGAACCGTGCAAGGCTCAGAAACTGATAGAATTCAACACCTTGGAAAGCTCCATTAAAGTTCTGATTAAAACTCATAGCAGATTCACCACTCCATTAACATGGAAGCCAAACACTGAAGTTAAGGAACGGGAGGCTATTCCAAACTATTTGAAAAATTGTTGTAAAATATGTTTTTATGAGACTCTTGAGGTGACCAGAATCTTTGCAGATAGGCACCTGTCTGTCTCATAAAGAAAACAGTATTTTTCTTCACAGAAAACCACGTTTATGCAAGGAAACATTTCCTGTGCAGAAAATACTGTTTTCTGAATAAAACAATCATATTCATTTTGTGCAGAATTAGTACCAAACCCCAAATAATCTGAAAACCACGTAGATTTTCAAATACTTTCTATTGGCAAGAATAAAACTACTAAAATGACTGATTTGTTTCCTTTGAGAATAAAATTAATGAAAAAAATATACACCTTAGCAATTTAGTTATTTTGGTATTCAAAATATGCTATCCTATAAGCACTTTTCCCTCTTCCTGGAAGCAAAATATTCAATTATATATGTAACAATTTGCTGCCCAAATCTGCTGATAGAGGTCATTGCCTCCCTTTAGGACTGGTTTAGGACCTAATAAACTTCTAAGGATATATATGATGCTTCTAAACCAGAGAGGTAATCTTGCAGATGTTGTTAGGCTGCAAGTTCTAGTAGCCTTTGCCACCATAGGTAATTAAGTGGACTCTTAGGAGCTGTATAACCCAACACCACCCAGGGGGAAGCACATGAGGCTCCTTCCTCTTATTCCACCACTTTTTTCATCGTCTATAAGGTTCTGCATAAATCACTGCTACCACCATAGGTTAAAAGTCTTCCATAAATCTCACTGTTAACAGAAAGAGTTGGGGGGGGGGGTTGCTAATCCCTACCTCTGTTACCAATGGATGGAGATAATTGTTTTCTGCTGCTCAGAGACAAGGACTCAAAGCATTCATTGCATGTTTGCTTTGTTTATATGTTTCACAATCTGTGAGGCCTGAAAGATCCATGCATGAGAGAATTGGCTTCTGTATCTGCTCCAATTGCCAAACCCACCATATATTTTTTCAGTTGTTGTGCATCTTCACCCTGTGGTCCTAAGGCAATCCTTTATGAGAATAGCATTTCTAACCCTTCTCACTGATGAACAAAGATACAACAAAGATTGGAACAGGATTCCTTCTTCTGATGTTGCAGCCTGGGAGGGGTGCACCCAGATCCCCAAATGAACAGACCTACATCACCCAACACATTTACTGCCTAGTGAAGTAGGTTTGGGATGATATGTATGAAAATGGCAATATCACCAAAGTCATAATTACAAGGTGTTAAGTGAATACAAAGTATTTGGGGATACATAACATGAGTCCATAGCTGCAATAGAGACTACCTATCTACTTACCTACCTCAGTATTTGGAGATTTCTTGAATATGGTGCATAGCTAAGTTCTAGTCCTCCCATTAGTGCAACAATAGTATACCAGATGATGCACACCTTTCTCTTTGCTTTCTTTTCTGGACATTGTAAAAACATATTTTGGAGATTACATGAAGCTAGTGCAGTGGTATCTTGTATCTTCTTTCAAAATGGTGCCCTTAAGGCATCCTTTCCCTCTTTGTTCTGTGCAGGTTAAACAAGAAACTTCAACTTCCAATTGTTCCATGCTGGATAGCTATGAATTATGAGCTGGGAAGCTTTGTAATTCCGCGTGTGGTGATGCATAATCTAAATCCAGGTTGTTATTTATTTAGTGTATTTACCTTTGTTAAGTAAACACCCAGGTTTGTCAGGATTTCCCACTGAAAACCCTCGCGTTATCCTGAGTATAATTGTCTCTTTATTGCCATAGACATCTGGTATAATTTTCCAGCAGAAGTAAGAATGGTTTATTTCCTTCCCCTAAAGCAATTAAACAAGGCATTTCCCCCTTCTTTTTAATTAACTACACAGCTATACCTGGAGCAGACAGAAGTGGATAGTTGAGCATGTTTGAGGTTGGAAAAGATAAGAAACAATATGAAACACTCTTGGTTCAGGCTTTATATGCTATACTTTCCTCAGTATTATATTCTGTATAACTGGTGTGGAACTTCATACAATTTCTCATTTATCTTCTTCAGTTCACCCATCTCTTTCTCTTCCTTTCCCCTTTCTCCCTCCTTCTGCTGCCCTTCTTTTTGTGTGTGCATATATTCCTCACAATGTCTTGAAAATGTGACTGGGGAAGAAAGGTTAGCTGTTTATCTCTGTTTTATGTGGAGTCCTTTCCACCACCACCTTCCCCCAAGAAACATGCCCTGACTTCCTAAGGCTTTAGCTGACCACCCATATTTTGATTCAGAGGTACAGTTTGCATCATTAACGGTCTTATGAAAACTACTGGTAAGGGCATGATTTTGTTTCCTGTTGAATACAAACTGTTTTTGCAATTTGAACTCAATTTGCAACAACGGAAATAAGTGAGGAAGAGAGAGGAGGAAAGAGGAGAGAGTAACTGGGATCTGAAAAGCAGCTGAAAATGAGGGTGACAGGGCCTCTCACTTAGTCACAATGTACATCTCTGAAGAAGGATGCCTCCTGTGCAGAACAGAGTTAGACTCTCCCAAAAATCTTAGGCTTGCTGCTTAGGTTTATTGCTCGGCTCAGCCCTTAAACTGGATGGCAGGGTTTCAGCAATGGGCAAGAGTACATTTACACAGTTTAAACTGGTATGCCTGCATTGCCCTTACCAGGTAGTATAAGACCTGTCTATGACGGGATGTGCTTTGATTATATCCTCTTTGGATTACTGCAATGAACTGTACAGGGGACCGTTTTACAAATTCGTTTGAAAACTACTGTGTACTGCTAACTGGGACCAATTACAGCAGACATGGCAAACTTTTAAACTTGGGAGTCATATGGTGGGCCAAAGTGTGGTGGGTGGGCTGGGAAGGAAGGCAGGGGGTGGGGGAGGGGGGAGGTCCACACACGGCAGCTTGCCTGGTCCACAGCAGTGCTCTTCAGTACCAGCCCCAGGCAGAGCCTCTTCCTGAACTTGGCCTCCACTTCCATGGGGCTCAGCTGCTCCACGCCAGCACACTCCCCTTCTTCTGGACCTTTGCCCCTGGTGACAAGGAGAGCAGCTCCTCCTCCACTGCCACTACCTGGGCATGTGGTTGCCTGGGGCTTTCTTTCTCTTCTGTCCTGCTCCTGTTGTTCTTCTCTCTAAAGGGGAACTTGCCCTTGAGGAAAGTGGCCGTGGCAGAGAAGGAAGAAGAGGAGGTGGAAGAGGAGCTGTTCTCCTCGTTACCAAAGGGGTGGGGGCCTGGAAGAAGGGGAATGTGCTATCTCTAAGCATGCCAGTGAGGAGCAGCTAAGACTTGTGGAGGCCAAGTACAGGTTAGGAAGAGGCTCTGCCTGGGGCTGCAGCCGTGTGTGACTTCCCTGGTCTCCTTTCAGCATGAGGATGTGAATGGGCCACCATGTTCACATGTTTATAGGAATGTGAAAGAGAGGAAAGCCTGAGAAGAGGGCTGCATCTGCCCCCCCCCCCCGGGCCTTGGTTTGTCCATACCTGAATTACAGGGACCATGTAACATTCCTTATTGGATTTTTTGTGGGCAAAATTCAAAGTGGTAATTATTACCTGCAACAAATATACAGGTTAATTCCTGCCTACATAAAGGACATAATCTTTCTATATGATCATATCTGTGTTTAATGTTCATGTGCGGATGGCTGTGGTCAGTAGTACAATTGTCAGAGCTTCATACAATAGGGCCTTATCAGTAACTGTTTCAAGACAGTTTAGTCTCCTCCCTGCTCTCATTTTGCTTTCAGATAAAAACAGTTTTATTGTACCAGGCGAATACTTCTATTTACAAGCAGTTCTCCATAAATCCAGCAGTGCCCAGACACAGCAACCTTGCCCTTGACCATGATGGCTGTTGAATGGTCATTAAGCTCTCAACCACATATGGGGACTGCCTTTACCGTTAATAGGTTCCACAATATACAAACTACCATGTAGCATGTACTTACATCAGAAAATGGATTTTGTTCCTTCATTTCCCAACCAGATCTCTATTCGGGCTCTATACTATGGATATAATATTTTGGGGTTTTTTTCTCAATTGAATATTCCTCTTTCAAGAAAATAATCAAAAACTGGATAGTTTTTGAAGCCTATTTGCAATTTGAGGCTTATCCTGTACAATTTTCACAAGAAAGGGTGTTTTCCATTTATCTCTGCTTTGTTCTCTGTGAAAATGTGCATATTTTGTGAAGATGTCACCCCAAATTACAGAATTTAATCTATCCAAAATTATCTTAATTAGTGTTTCCCAACAGTCAAGAAATACACTTTTTCAACCATTTTTCAATATTTTAAAAATAACCTTCTATCCTTGCTCTGGTCTCATGTTTCTTCTCTATGCTTTTGCACCAGTAAGCTGTATATTGGCATGGGAAGGCATGTATGAAGTGCAAATTGTAGGTTTTGGTTATATTATTTTAATCTGTAGTGCACTAGTCACCTTGAGAATAATTTGATTGAAAGGTGGACTGCATGGATAGTTTTTCAAAATAAAGTAAAAGGGCTCAGAGGTCTCAGGCCCAGGGACCTACAGCATTCTTGACTAATCAATAACGTAAGTTAGCAGAAAACTAACACAGCCCAATTCTAACATTTCCTTACTTGCTGCACCACTATTCTATGTCAAGTATCCTGCAAGGTGAGACCAGGCTTCTCAAAATGATGCATTGCACTCCAGGCTAAAGGAACGGTCTCCACAGCAGTTGTCCAGTACCACTTGGCAGGGAATTGCTTTTGGCTGGAATTCCAAAGATGTAATACTTTTGCTTGACTTACTAAGTGTGAACACATAAACATACATATAGAGGCATACATATCTTTGGTTAAGAATAAAACAGTGGGAAAAAGTAAGAGAAGGCAAAGGAACAGATGGAAACCGTAATGACATGCTAGCTGTTTAGCTAAGTGAATTCTGTCCAGAAGTGGACTGTGGAGGGTCAAGAATAGATAAATACATGGAACAGTAGGTGGAGAGTTGTGAAGGGAGGGATAAAATTATTCCTGCTGAAAGGTGACCTGTATTTTACAGCCTGGGAAACTGGCGAAGAAAATATTTTTGAAGGGAGTAAGTTGCTGTTGACAGATTCCACCAGTTTGTTGTTTTGTTTTTTACTGGGGGGGGGGGGAGGTATTAGACTTTCTCTTCTGCATGAAAATTCACCTTTAGTTTCATCAGTAACTTTTCCTAATACATTATGTATTTATATAGAATGTATATACCCGGTCCTTCTCAACTTCTGAAAAGAGACACAGGATGGCTTCTAACAGGCAACTATTCGATGCCGATACAATATAATAACATAATATAAAATACAATTCGCATACATTGAAAGCAGTTATAAATATACATTAAAACAGTTTGCTGGTTCAAATTTTCATCCAAATCAGTCTGTTGCGGTCCACTAAAACCTTATCTTCACCAGTAAATCAGTCTATTCTGCAAATGCTTGATCCCATAGCCAAGATTTGAGTTTCTTCTGGAAGGTCAGGAGGGATTGGGCATATTTAATCTCATTAGGGAGGGAGGTCCATAGCCAAGGGGCCACCACAGAGAAGGTCCTGTCTCTCATCCCCACCAAACATGACTGAGATGGCGGTGGGATCAAGAGCAGGGCCTCACCAGATGATCTTAACATCCTTGGTGGTTCGTAGAGGGAGATATGTTCAGACAGGTAAACTGGGCTGGAACTGTTTAGGGCTTTATAGTTTAACACCAGCACTTTGAATTGTGCCCGGAAGCTAATAGGCAGCCAGTGGAGCTGGTGTAACAAGGGAATTGTACGTTTCCTGTACCCCACTCCTGTGAGCAACCTGGCCACTGAGCATTGGACTAGCTGAAGCTTCTGAGCAGTCTTCAGAGGCAACAACACATAGAGTGTGCTGCAGGAATCTATTTGGGATGTAACCAGAGCATGGACCACCATGAGCAAGTCAGACCTCCCAAGATACGGGCGCTGCTGGCGCACAAGTTTTAATTGTGCGAATGCTCCCCTGGCCACCGCCGAGACCTAGGTTTCAGTGATGAGTCCAGGATCAATCCCAAGCTGCAAACCTGTGCCTTCAGGGGGAGTGCAACCCCATCAAGCACAGACTGTAACCCAATACCCTGTTCATGTCAATGATATACAGAGTTTTGAATGTGACTGTTTTTGATGTATGCAATTTTTGCATCTTGAAATGCAAAAGGTTGGAGCAGGGCCATAGCCAGGATTTTGATTCGGGGCTGAGTTTGGTTCGAGGGGGCTGAGACTGGGTGGAAGAGGGTCTACCCTAGCAAACCTTTTGTATTGTTATCCCAATAACCCCATTAATGTAGGATATAATGAGCATGGTGATCAGATCATGATATGAATAAACATAACAGTTTAAATAATGTACCAGTAAGGCCTTTTCGCGGACCACCCTGAGAATTTCGGGGGGGGGGGGCTGAAGCCCCCTTAGCCCCCCCCCTGGCTACATGCCTGGGTTGGAGTAAGTCAAAAGTCAAAAGTGTCTCTGCTTGGAAAAGTGTATTTGTTGGTTTGGGTTCTCATTTCAGTCCAATTATGTACCTTTGAAAATCCCAAACTCAACAAATTTATCCCCCTTCTATCTTTCTGTTCTGCTTATTCATTTGGGGAGTGTTAATTAGATTATTTTACTTAAAATTGCAGACATAATGAATTTCTTCATCATCCCTAATAGTAAGTCCCAATGGATACAGCCAGTGCTCTGTATGAACTGAACACATGCAACAAAATATATGGCACAGAATTCTTTTCAATGGACAGCACAGGAGTCCTGTGACTGAAATGCCAGGGTTCCTCTGCAGATAAGGCTATGCAGAGAGATTTCCCTGGAGGCAGAAAGTTGGAAAACCACCGTTATTCTTTAATCAAACATATGCTCAGAGATAAATGGATTGTAAGAATGATTTTTATCAGTCTCAGCGAGATATGTTAGACAGGTAGCTGGGGGATACAATTATTTCCTATCTGGCAAATGTATCCAACATATTTATTGTGTTAATAGTTCCAAGGCAACAAGGAGTACTGCAAACCAAGGAAAAACTCAAAATACTTTGATTTCCCAGATTTTTTTAGATGAAACAAAGCAAAATATATTGGCCAAGATTCTGTTAGCAAGTGAGACTACACCAGTATAAGTCGTGATAGCAATGCACAAGGTAAAGATATAAATCTTAATATTTTCTTTTTCAGGATGGAATAATGCCTTAATTATTTTTTTCCTACATGAATTGTTGTTCAGAAAGCATTTTGGGGAATTATTATGTGCAGAACACATACGGTTTTTCTTCCCAAACAATATTTTTCTGCCTAGAGTATGTGTTAAAATATACACTTCCTAGGCAGGGTTGCCAGGTGGCTGCCTACAAAGTAAAGGATATCTAGTGATGGTGGGCTTGCGGAAGAAGGAGCAGACCTTCCGGGTGGGACACCCCAGGGGTGGGTCTTCCAGGGTCTCAAACCATGAGGGCCATACCCCCTTTTTCTCCCTCCTCTCCCAAGCTCCTCCTCGTCTTTGGCAATTAATGCACCTCTGCCCCCTCCTTGCCTCCAGGAGGGGGGCAGAGCGAAGTCACTTGCCAAAGAGGAGAAGAAGGATGAAGAGGTGAAGGAGCTTGGGTGAGAGGGGAAGGACAGAAAGGAGGTGGAGCCCTTATTGGCTAAGGCCCCAGGACATCCCCTGGGATGCAGGACATTTTCCCGAAATAAGGGACTGTCCCTTAAAATTAGGAGCATCTGGCAAGCCTGTTCCTAGAGATGGAGATAATATTTAATTTTTTTTTATCTGGCCCAGAGAGGAAGAATCCTGTTCATGCAGTCCAGGGCTTCGATGCATGAGATAATACAGAAAACATTTTCCCCTAGATCAAAATTTTGTGCTTTTTAAAATCTGTTTTTAAAGCTTGATGCACTCAGTAACTATAAGCAGTGAAGATTTGGAAGCGATGTGCATGCTTTATTGGCTCACATGCCTTTTATACTTTCTAACTATGCCCTCCCTACCCCAGTAGCCCATATGTTAGGTTTAGAATAATAAAGTTGGAAGAGACCACGTGGGCCATCTAGTTCAACCCCCTACAGTGAAAGAACAATGTACAATTTTATGTGCAAAAGTCTCACCTCCCCAAGATTGCCCAAGATCTTTAATCAGAAGGATGTGTAACATGCTCTCATTTTTCTCTAACACCCAACATTCACTTAACTAGGGCTGTGTCTATTGCATATATCAGTATAGGTTAGCCAATAATGAAATAATGGAAATGTTAAAAGTGTATTGGAGACCATTTGAATATAGAATACAATTTTAGAGTTAGAGTGTTGGAAGAGACTCCATGGATCATCCAGTTCAACTCTCCACCATACAGTAAAATGCAATCAAACCGCTCCTGACAGATGGCAATCCAGCCTCTGCTTAAACATTTCCAGAGAAGGAGACTCCACCACACTCCAAGGCAGCACATTCTACTGTTAAACAGATCCTACTTTTTTCCTAATATTCAGATGGAATCTCTTTCCTTGCACTTTGCATGCATTTCTCCATCTCTGTGTTCACATTGCTCCCTTGATTACTTAGAATCAGAGAATAGGAGGTGAGGCTACAAGGACAATCAAGTCCAATGAAGGAACTCATATCTATTGCATATCTGAGGAATACCCATCAAACCTTCTGGTTAAAAACGTCCAACTAAAGAGAGCCATCCAGCTTCTGAAGTAGTCTATTCACTGTTAACCATAACCAGGAAGTTAATATCATTTCTTGTAAGATCATCTCTTGTAATTAGAATCAAATGGTTTTTTGTCCTATTCTTTGAGCACCCCTTCAGATATTTAAAGATGGTTCTTCAATCAAATTTACTTTATTCAAGTGAAACATACACAACTTCCTTCCAGTGTCTTAGTTTCCACAGTTTGTTGATACCTTATTGTGTTGCCCACAAAAGAACCCAATACTCGTATACCTCAAAAGATCTCCACCAACATTTGTCATTGAGCCCAATTCTGACACCTTCAGCTTCCACTGCTGCCTGAGGCTGTTCTCTACACATAGTAATGTCTTTTGTATCCAGAAAAAAAACCTTATGAGAGACATCCACCTAATTGAAACTTTGAGGGCTCTTTCTTGAGACAACAGGTAAAATCTAGTCACACACAGTCAAAACAACGTTATTGAAAGTACCTTCAACTTCATGGCCGCTGGCATGCATGTTCAAATGAAAGTCGAAGGTAAAGGAAAGGATGCATTATTTCAAACCTTTCTACAAACAAAAGAATGTGAATGAATCTGGAGCCAGTACAGGCACACTGTAGGGGCAGCTTCATTTGTATGGAAGCAAAGTTACAGAGAAAGTAATTGCACATTAAATTATAACTGATTATCTGCTAGCACCTAAGTGAAACTAAGCAATTATCTGAAGCTGCACCCAAGACAGACAAATGTTAACGAAGCATTTGCAAAAGTTGCATTATATTCCTTTATATTTTTATTTCATAAAAGAGTTTCAAGACTGCTGAATAATCTCATTTGCAGAGTACCCTGAGAGAACATATGCTCACACACTCCCAGGTTTCTCTGGAGGGACAACCTCAGCTTGTCAAAAGTGGCACATGGCCCCCACGAGGACTTATTGTTATGCATAAGACTTGCATATCAAAGAGAACCAGCATTTTCCTCCTCTTTTGCTTTGTGAAATTGTGACTCTTCCTCAAATGTTATTGTTTTCTCTTCTGCCCGTATTCCATGCATATAGCACACTGCAATCCAAAAGGTCACTTTCAGCTGATGAAAACCAACCTGGGACCCTGAATGTCCCTAAGTGGAAAGAATTGTCCTGAGTCCTTTTTGTGCTATAAATACACCACATGGGAATGGCATGACATTCAAACTGTTATTAAACTGCAAATCCCAGCATTCCTCACCTTTAGATATTGTGAGGCTAGGGCTACTGAGAGATACAAATGTACAGGATTTGAAGAGCTACACTATTCCCATCCCTGAAATGAAGGATGAATTCACATGAGCAAGCTCATTACTTTACCACATCTGGAGAGAAATGGTCTCTGTAAGAAATTTGCTAGATCTTGCAGGCAATTCAATTGTATGCTTCCCCTAGAAGTTACTATAAAGTTCCACTGAATAACCTAGCAAATTGCTAGAGAAGGGTCTTTGAGTAATGTGAAATCTAACAATTAAATAGTTTTAGGTATCCATGGTGTGTGTGTGTTTTGGAATGTATTCCCAGTGGGTACAATGATGATGATGTACATCAAAATCTCTGAACTCAGATACATATTTCCTGCCAGGAACATAGAATCATAGAGTTGGAAGAGACCTTGCTGGCCATCCAGTCCAACACTCTGCCAAGAAGCATGTTCTGTTTACATTCTGAATATGATTTTCCTGGAGAACATGAAATGTGGCATGGTCCAGAGAGTCCGATGTGCTTTGCACTTGTAGCTTATTCTAGCAAAGGCACAAAAAACAGAACCAGATGCATGGCTTAAAAAATCAAAACAAAGAAGCTCAATGTCTTTTATCGGGATCAATTTTATCATTATAAAGCCTGAGCCAACCACCTTTGGGGCATCTGTTAGGGAGGAAGCAGTGTGCTCAAAGTAATTTTACCCAAGCCTTCCATCCCCCAACCACTCGCCTCTCTAGAGGGTGCCTACACAGGTAGGTATGGGGCCAGTCTGGAGCAGAATGCCATAGGCACTGTCCCAAACCAGTGGCTGCTGTGGGCCAGAATCTATAACCTCAGTCAGGTAGGTCAAAATGGGCTTCAGTGTCATCTCACCATCTGTGTTGCTGTCACCACTCCCTGCTCCATGTGAGCTCTTGGCTGTCATGGACCTAGTCCTGCATTACTATGAAATTGCAGGGTTGCTCCAGACCTTTATGCAAACTCTGGAAAATTCCCTGACTTTTCCCTAACATGGAGCTAAACCAGATTACTCCCTCATGCCTACAAGAAGTGCATGGATACCATGGAGACAGCCAAGGGTGAATTTAGGATGAGGGCAGGTTATAATGACCATATAGATGCGCCCTGAAAAGACAAGTCAAAGGACCTAATAATCAACACTTCTGCCCCAGTTGACCCACAAAGCTCCATGTCACCCATCATATGATGTAGCCTCATTTCTGGTGGGACTCTGTGGGTGAACTTGGGGAGCATCATCATAGGATGCTATGCTGCCAACATGGGAGCCTCCCCATGGTCCATTTGGAACAATGGGACTAGCGAGGGGAGAAGCCACATAGTGACACTTCTCGAAGTGTGATAGGGAAGCATCAGCTGGTGGCAAGGCAGGGTGTGAGATGCCCTGCCTTACCACCAGCTGATGCTTTCTATGGTGAATCATTGCTCCCTGAGTCACCACAGAGGCTAGTGAATCGGAACACTGGACCTCATTAATGTGATGAAGTCCAAAGTGTACCATGATTTTTTTATTTGGCCTGATACCTTTCAGAGTGGCACAAGTTCCCATTTTAATGCTAGTGCTGGATTTCAAAAGGTTGTTCAGTTACTTTCTGCACATGGAATAAAGGACCGAGTCACCATTTTGACATTTGTCTCAGGTTGCAAAATATACCTTGAATTGTCCTTGACTTATCTGCAGCTCACAAAAGCTCAGAAGAACCAAGGCTCAAGAGTGAATAAACACCTTTCAATATAACCTCCTACCCCACATCCTCCACCCTCCAAACTCTGATATTTCTAAAATGTGACTATAGTCAAATACAGATGTTTGGTAACACAACTTGGCTAAAGAAAATGAACTTCTATTTTGAATACAAAGAGCAATCTCCTCTCCATTGCACCCACCATTTACAGCTTTGTATGGGAGTTGTCAGTGTGACGGCCATCATCCCCAGGGTTCTCCTGTATTGGCAGACATTTAGTTCTAAAAGACGACTGAGTCCCGCATCCCTGCCACTGTCTGCTTTCTCCTCCATATATCATCTCTCCCTCCCCCTCCATCAAAAAATATATATAACACAGTAATGGGAAAACAAGTTTGGATTCCAGAATGAATTCTGTTGATGATGATGAATGAAACAGAAGAGACAGGTTGATTTTCATAAGTTAAATTGAACTCCGCCGTGCTGAGCGCAAAGACCTGGGATGTGGGGGGAGGGAGGGAAAGATTGGTGACCTGAGCAAACCTGACAAGAGAAGGAGGAAGAATTTATGTGCAATGGCCTAATGTCATTTGAACAAAATGATATTTGTTCTTTGCTTAGGGGGAACCAGAAATATGTCATTCAGCCTGATGGACCTCATCCAGTAAGGCACCGAAGCATGGCTCTAGTTAAATATGACCATAATCTCCCCTGAATCAATACATCTTGCTGATAGAGCCTTGCCCAAACTGTGCCTGATTATGGATTATGATTATGATTATTTATGGATTCATTTTAATTGTTAATATCCTGCCCTCCCCCCAAAAATCCTGCTTGCATAAAAGAAAACCAAACCACCCTCACTAAATGAATGTTGCTAAACCTTACAGAATAATAAATCAAATATCAAAATAGTTATAGATTAGAAGCGATACCTTTCATAGCACTGTCCCACCAGAGATTGGTGATGCAAGAAAGAATTTCACTAGTAGAAGCAGGGCTGGAGACATCAAGCAGCTGCATCCCAATCACTAGCAGAACAGACCTTCATCACTTGTAGCAATACCCTGGATTCTGGTGGGAGAGTATTTATGATCATCTCAATATTGCCACAATTGTGAATAGGCAGTATAAATAAATATGAAGCAGTTATGGAACTCTAGGTTGCATTTTTAGTTCCAGACTTAGGCAACATATAGGATTTGAATGAACAAGTCAATCATTTCATATAAAGTTTGAAGGGATCTCTTTGGCCATCAGGTCCTACCTCTTGCTCAATACAAGATCTCCAGCTGCTAGAGCATCTCAAGAGATACTTGTTCAGTCTCTTTTTGAAGACATCCAGAGAAGGAGACAATTAGTTCTATTACCAATCTCCATTCACATTCAAGAAATTCCTTCTACTTTTAAAATCAGAATCTTCCCTCCTGTAACTTTGAACCATTCGTTCTACTATCTACGGCAGCAGGAAACAAAAAAAAGTGTGAGCATGTTACTCCTCTTTGTTCTCTTCACCAAGCTGAACATGCTAAGCTCCTTCAACCTCCACATATGCCTTGTTCTTCACACCTCTTATCCTACTTATTGCCCTTCTCTGAACGTGCTCCAGCTTATCTATACTCTTCTTAAAATAACTGGACAAAATGCTCCATATGAGGCCTGGCCAGTTCAGAATGTAGTGGGACCATGCAGGGATGAATGGAGTTCATTCCACAGTTGCTTAAAATAAATGTCAGCTTATGGCCAAGATGACAGCTTAGAACACGCCATCGTTAGCATTTTTAAGTGGATGATCTATGGTCTCAACCAAATTCTTGGTTAAATGTAGTCTCAACATAGAAGATAATATATCATCCACTGAAGAATGTTAATAATGAGTTATTCTAAAAACTGCTGCACTGGTCACAAGCTTGCTTTTGTTTTTTTGGAAGTCTGGAGAAGGCAGAAATTGAAGAGTTTTGCTTATTAACTGAACCATTAAGTCCTGTTTGTTATCCACACACATACAAAATACTAAATTTCATCTTGGTCTTTTTGGAAATCCAATGGATCTTACCCATTAGAGACTAAGCTTCTGCAACACTTTGGACTACAACAGAGGCAGCTTCTTGTAGTATGCTGTTGATATGAAATCTATTTTCCATCAAGATTCTTTACAATTCGCAGTAATGCTCAGGGGACAGTTGGGTGAAGGATGACAGATGTTATCCCCCCCAAAAATCAGGGGTTTAGATCCTGAGAGCTCTTTCTCTCTACACCACTGAGCTCCAATGTGCAGCACACAGGCACAATCATATACTCAAGCCATTTGCTATTTCATGGTTTCATCTTGTGCTTGTGACACATTTGTCTGCATGCAATAGTTTCATATGATAGCATGCAATAGTTCCATATTATCTCTAGGTGCAGGCCTGATCAAGGCCTGTCTTCCTCCCAAATTAGACCTCTACCCAGGGAGACATTTATTCTGCCTATTATCTGTTGAAAGATACAATTTTAAAATAAATGTCTCAAACAGACTTGGTGTTTTACGACTGTCTTAATCAGTTGATATCTGTGTCCCTCTCCAGTAAATCAGGCTCCAAAGAGCAGGTTCAGGTCTCCAACCTAATGCCAAGAATGACAAATATTTGTTTAATGGGGCTTTAAATCGTTTATTTTCAGAAATGTGGGAAGTGTTGCCATTGCAATAGCTTCCAATCCTATTTTATTGTCCTTATATGGTTAAAGAATGATGAGGTATATCCACTATCAGCACATATGGCTCCTTCTCATTCACCAATGAGACATTTTCATGTTATGCAATGACAGTCCTATATGTTGTGATTAATTTCCAGCAAAAGAAGGGAGATCCCAAATATATCAGGGACTGAGGCCAGAGAATTTTGACCTTGAAGTAGCGAAATCTGGCCATGTGTCTCTATTTTGTCAATAAGGTTCGCTAGGTGGCAGACTTGGCACTTCTGGGCAGGAGAAGAGGGAGGCAGAGCACAGGCAGTGGGGCCTGAAAGCTTTCATGCATGGGTTTTAAATGAAAGTGTATAGGAACTGCCCAAGGAGTTGAACCTGATTTAAGTATAGGATAAACACCAAGAAGAGCTTCACTCTATGCCACTATTGTAAGCAGTTAGAAATATTGTTTTCATTGAACTGGTATCATTTGCATTGCCCAGATCTCCACTGGAACCAAATTAAGATTTCTACCAATTCGATTTTACTTTTAATTTAAAACTGTTATTTATAACACTTCTGGTTTAGTGGTTAATAAAGTCAATCCATGCCATCAAAATACATTATAGCAAGCCTTTCTACAGGGGCAAAAATCATTAATCATATTATAAGGCAAGTTACAAAAATCCTTTAGAGTATTGTTCCTAAAATGAGTTTTGCACATTTTCATTTTTGTATATAACATGCAGTTTGAAGGCCCTGAGCCAAACAAAAGCTATACTTGGAAACTCCCAGCTTACTGAGGCTTGGAACCAGCAGCAGAATGCATTGTGATTTGGAAGTATTTTTTGAATGTGCACCATAGCTTGGTAAAATTACTTTTGTGGATCTCAATTCCCAGTATCTCTCAGCTAAAATGGGACATATCTAAGCTCTTTCTCTATTGCTCTTTTTGTAACTACCTTGTTTGATGGCTCAGAGTCACCTTTCTAGGTAAGATACAGGATCCACCTGCACCAGGACATTAAAACTCAAGGAATATTCCTCCAAAAATGTAGAACAATGTCTTAGGTCATTTCCACAATAATGGATGAGATCACAGGGAGTCAGCTACCTCAGAAGGCAACCTGAGCTTCATATCTCTGGCAATTCCCACTTGAAGAAGATGGAGATATTTAGAAAGCCAGTATTTTTATCACCTTAGATTTAAGATGTCTATCTTCAATACCAGCTCAGTAGGAGGGAGCCTATGCAATGCGTTCTGCTCTGTAGACAAAATTCCCGATTGGCAGCTCAGTCATTTCATAAGATGACTGAAATACTCTTGCATGCTCCAGATCAGGATGCCTATACTTTATGAAAGGATAGGAAGAGATGCAACAATATGACCCAAACTCAAGTTTATTAAACTTCTCTGATTTCTTAGAATTACAGAGTTGGAAGAGACCATAATGGCCACACAATCCAACCCATGCAAGAATATAAAGCTTTCCACCACAACCTCATCATGACTCAGCTGTGCCTTTAATAGTGAGAGTTATTTCTCCTCTTTTGGAAACCTATATGTAATTTGGTGCACACCTTTTTCTAAATATATGCATATTTTATGGAACATGGATACATTTAGGAAATAATGTTTTTGTACACATTTTTGTAGTGGCCCCTTCCAACTCTATGATTCTAGGGAATCCTGTGGGATGTGAGTGTGTCATAATTTCACATTTGTCAGTGACTCTGCATGAATCATGAAATCCAATAAGAATTGAATTTGGGTCTTTCTGTTGTGTACTCCCATGGGCTATAGATGCCAAGCCCTTAAAGCCCACCTAACATTTAGAAGGAAATATGAGTTCACAGCTTTGGACCTTCTGATTAGAAATCAACACAAAGCTTCAAGGTTGGCTAAAACTTGCATAAACATGAGGAGCCTGTTCTTGTAGGGAAAAAGAGTGGCATCTCCCTCTGACCATTCCTCCTCTTCCATAATCACAGTCATTCTAAAGTGTGTGTGGCAGGCACAAGTGGATGCTACTTGGATAAATGCACATGCATTATTCTGAGTAATAATTCATTTACCTGAACATTGAGTACTGGGATGACCCTTTGTAGAATTCCACAGTGATCCCTTTGACAATTCTTGCCAATATTGTTGTTGTTTATTTGTTTAGTCGCTTCTGACTCTTTGTGACCTCATGGACCAGCCCACACCAGAGATCCTGATTGGCCATGGCCTCCACCAGTTCCTTCAAAGACATCCCAGTCACTTCAAGGATAACATCCATCCATTTTACCCTTGGTCAGCCCCTCCTCCTTTTTCCTTCCATTTTCACCAGCATCATTATCTTCTCCAAGATTTCCTGTCTTCTCATTATGTGGCCAAAGTACTTCATCTTTGACTCTAATATCCTTCCCTCTAGTGAGCAGTCAGGCATTATTTCCATGAGTATAGACTTGTTCGCTCAACTGGTATGTAGCTTTGGGCTTGAGTGTCATCAGTACGCTGATGACACTCAGCTCATTCTGAGGATGGAAGGCCGGCCGGAGTCCGTACCCGATAATTTCCATCAATGCCTTGAAGCTGTTACTGGATGGCTGCGAGCCAGTAGGTTGAAGGTGAATCCGGCGAAGACGGAGATCCTTTGGCTGGGTCATCTGGGAGATAGGGATATCCAACTGCTGACCCTGGATGGCGAGGCTCTTTGCACGCCATCATCAGTAAAAAGCCTGGGTGTCCATTTGGACCCCCTGCTGTCAATGGAGGCTCAAATCTCCAATGTCAGCAGAATCGCATTTTTCCACCTGCGACAGGCGAAGAGTCTGGCTCCCTATCTCTCATGGAATGACCTAGCCACAGTAATCCAAGCTATGGTCATCTCAAGACTTGACTACTGTAATGCTTTGTACATTGGCCTACCCTTGACTTTGATCCAGAAGCTTAAGCTAGTGCAAAATGCTGCAGCCCGGCTCCTCACGGGGGAACCCGCAAGCTGCTACATTCCACCTATACAGCAAGTTAATGGATATGTAACAGCAAGTTGATGGATATGGCTCAATGCTCCTGTTCTGGACGAAATACTGTTTTTAACTTAAGAGAATGTGTATGATGTATTAATGTTAATTGTATTTTAATGTGTTTTAATGCTGTATGTCTTTGGTTTTATATTGTATTTATTATGTTGGCATCGAATTGTGCCTTTTGTTAGGCCGCTCTGAGTCCCCCCCTCGGGGGTAGAGAAAAGCGGGGTAGAAATGTTGGAAATAAATGAATAAATAAATATACTGCAACATCTGCACTGGCTGCCGATTGCATGCCTGATCACTTTCAAGGTGTTCGTTCTTACTTTCAAGGCTTTATATGGTCTGGGGCCAGTGTACTTGCGGGATCGCCTGATTCCATATAACCCCCCGAGATCACTCCGTTCTGAAGACCAGAACCTTCTCGCCACTCCTAGTGTGAAGTCTTTCCATCTGACTTCGACGCGGTGCAGGGCCTTCTCTATTATTCCCCCGGCCCTCTGGAATTCGCTACCATCAGAAATGCGGGCCCTTGTTTATCCATTCAGTCACTTCCGACTCTTCATGGCCTCATGGACCAGCCCACGCTATGGCCACCACCAGCTCCTTCAGAGTCAAGCCAGTCATTTCAAGGATACCATCCATCCATCCATCTTGCCCTTCGTCGGCCCTTTTTCCTTTTTCCTTCCATTTTATCCAGCATCATTGTCTTCTCTAAACTTTTCTGTCTTCCCATTATGTGGCCAAAGTACTTCATCTTTGCCTCTAATATCCTTCCCTTCAGTGAGCAGCCGGGTCTTATTTCCTGAAGTATGGACTGGTTGGATCTTCTCGTGGTCCAAGGCACTCTCAGAATTTTCTTCCAACACTATGGGGAATATCATTGCTTTAACTATGCCAATATGATAACAGTTTTTTTTCTTCTTTTCAAGATTGCCTCCATAGGAAACACACTGTATGATGTCTGGCAGCCACCAGGGGGAAGCTATGTCTACAGAAAACATAATCTCAGAGTTACACCATACATTCATAATTCCAAACTTGTACCTGACCATGATAAGGCTATCATTACAGCCAATCCTGTGACCTAGACTCACCTTCCAAAAGATCACTTTTAAATTCTTCCAAATAGGGTATTCAAGTATTAACTGAGGATGGGTATTCAAGTATTAACTGAGGATGCTTGCTTAAGTATATTGGCTTAGTGTGGAACTGTGGACGATTATTTCTAAAATATAGCATATCCCTCTTTGTGTGGGACACTGCGATTTTGTGTATGTTTGGGATGGGGGAATAATAGAATCCATTATCCCCCTCCCTGTAGTTTTATCCTTGAAAACAAGTTGATGGTGGCAGCTACAGAAATGCTGTAGGATAAATAGATCAGTCAGAATCTAAGGCTTCCCAATGCCCTTTTATAAATTAGTGATTTCCCATTGGAACTGAATATTGCACAAGCATTGATGTAAACAAAGATCTTTAGAAACCTTCTAGCAGAAGCCAGCAGGGCTAGCAGAGTGTTTTCAACATTGCAACAAGCTCAATAACTATGTACTTATTGGTGTTCATTAGGGAGTTGCGATATAAGCTTGACGGAATAAAGGCAAAGTGGATTTTTTGGGCAAGATTCTGAAAACAGAGCAGGCCTCTTGTGAATTCCTCATTTCCCCATTGCCACAAAGGAAAGGCAGAATTAATAGGAACTAAAAATATTTGCCAACTGGAAGGGAGAAAGAAATAGAATCTGAGGGAATACATGGTAACATGGCAGACTTTAAAATAATGCTGCCCATTAAGAGGACAATCCATTTGCAGTGTGCAGGCAATTTAAGAATATCAGAGAGAGTCTTCTATGTTGTGGCAATCTAATTGTGGAATGCCCTTCCCTTACAGATACTTACAGATACTTTATTTGGTTTTAGGGCCTAATTGACACATCAGTGGTTTAAACCTACTTTAATATGTTTTTATTTGTTTAAATCATGTGCATGTTTAATCTTAGTGTTAGAAGGAACCACAAAGGCCCTCTTGTCCAACTTCCTGCCAAACAGAATACAAACTAATGTCTTCTTGAAAAAATACTATCTAACTGATCTCCAAAGAAGTGGAGAGTCTATCACCATCTGAAGCAATCTATCACATGTTTAAAGTGCTATGATGGTAAAAAAGAAGTTAAGAAGGCATCTCTTTTTCTGTAATTTGAAATTATTGGTTTGTCTTTTAGTCTCTAGAACAGAAGAAAACAAGCTTGCACTATATTCTACATGGCATTCCTTCAGCTATTGAAAGATGACTGTCATGTCATCGCTGACCTCTTCCAGTTAAATATATCCAGCTCCCTAAATCAGGGCCGTAGTCAGGATTTTGATTTGGGGGGGGGGGCTGAGTCTGAGTGAGAAAGGATCTACCCTAGCAAACCTTTTGTATCGTTATCCCAATACCCCCATGCATATGGGATATATTGAGTATGGTGATCAGATCATGATATGAATACACATAACAGTTTAAATAATGTACCAAAAAGGCCTTCTCGCGGACCACCCTGACAATTGGGGAGGGGGCTGAAGCCCCTCAAGCCACCCCCTCCTCCGGCTGCATGCCTGTCCTAAATCATCCCTCCTAATGTTTTGTTTCCAAAGCATTTGCCATTTTGTTCACTCTCTTCTGACCATGTTCCAGCTTGCCAATATCTTTCTTCAATTGCAGTGCCCAGAACTGGGCATGGTATTCCAGATGATGTCTGACTAAAACTGCATGGAGTTGCAATGTTTCTGTTGATTTAAAATATTTTAAACAATTAAATTGTTTTTATGTGTATATCATCCTGCGATTTCATACAAAATGGGGTATCAACATCACCATTATCTTTATACTGGTGCTCATTTCTCCTTTTGTGGCTGGTCATCCTAGCACACTTCCAGTATCTTGTACTGGTTGCATAACAAAAAGAAACTGAGTCCTATGGACCACTTCTCTTCTGAGGTCCAGGAATACTGGCTTATTACAAAACTGGCTGCTGAATTTCCCTTCACTATACCAACATTAAAGTTATAGGAATCCTGTCCTGTTTTTAATTTGGGAATCCTACAAGTAGTACAGTCCCTTACTTGGAGGTATGACAATGCTGGGAATTGAACCTGGGAAGTTTTGTATGAAATGCAAGTTGTCTATCCCAGAGGCATTAGTGGTTCCACTACTTCAGGGTAGCAAATGCCTATTGGGTTTATAAGAGCTACCAATAAGGCTAAAGCTATTTTGGGAATGGAATTAAGTTATGTGGAGAATTCCCATAAATCCATGAGAACCTTCTGTAAAAAAAATCCCTGTAGATTCACCACCTCAAATGAATGTAAATATTGATCACCATTATATATCACTGGTTGTAAACCACTAAAAAACATTGGCTGAGATCCAACATGGTTATGATCTGTGTCTTGATCTGACCCCAACCCCCAACCCATCTCCCCACAACCCACCTTAAAATCGAGCCAGTCACATTGAGGGATGGAGTTCTGGAGTACAGTGTTCCCTCGCTACTTTGCAGTTCACTTTTAGCAGACTCGCTGTTTCGCACTTTAAAAAAATTAATGTAAAATATATATCATAGTATTTTTGCTGTTTTGTGAGTTTTTGCCACCTCTGCTCTCTGAGGTGCTTTCCCTCCTCAGTCCTCCCTCCCTCTCTCAAGCCTTGAAGGGCCTTTCCTTCCTATCGTTCACTTTATTAAGTTTATAAAGACTTAAAATAGTGTATAACTGCTAAAATAGGGTATACATATTAAAATAAATAGCGCATCCCTACATCACGGTTTTTCACTTATTGCGGGAGGTCCTGGAACCTAACCCCAGCAATAAGTGAGGGAACACTGTACTGGCAATTGGGGAACTAAAGGTTGACATATATAACCTCCTCCTACCAGTGAGCTGCAGGGTGATGATAGAAGCAGAGATGTCCATGAGATCCTATTGAAATCCCTTGGTGTACTGCTGCTTTCTGGTGAGATAGGTATGACACAATCAGTGCTTTGGTTTTTGAGCTGGAATTTTCTATCATGGTGCCACAATTGCCAATGTGAAACAGTAAGTTGTAACTCTAATTTACAATATTGTAACTGACTAACAAAATGGCAGCCATCAGAACTAGTCCAAATATCATGTCATCTGAGTACGATTTTCAGTGCTTCTCACTGGCACACTGTTATTACTACTTATGGAAAAACTTTGGTCTAAAGCTTTGGCAGAACTCCAGAGGAAACAAAGAAAAATGTGGGTGATGTTTCATAACAACAGCAAAAGCAACAAGAAAGCAAGGGTTTTGCTTTTTATTGGGATATTAGTTATAAGCACTTTCAGAGAGGAAGATGTGTGACTCTTCTCCTTTATATGTCCCATGTGAACGGCAACAGAGCATTAGCAGAAACTTTTCTGAGCTCCCCATGAAGGCAAGTAAATGAATTACAGTATACAGTGCATTCAATAACAGCCAAGACTTCAAAGCCCCCTAATAACTAGGGCATGAATCTAAAATGTGTGCCTTGGCACATCTAAGAGTTCTCCCCTTTCTCATCATGTTCTTTGAAAAGGTGGCTTTATTCAGATTCCCGAGTCTTCTCTTGTTCTACAAAAGCACTTCTTAGGTCTTCATTGAGGTTTACATACACCAGTGTTCAACACGAAAGGCTCGCATGTCAATTATTCATGGCCAGAGCTTTCATCTGCCTGGTTGTTTTTTTGTAAGAAAAAATAAAATAAAATAATAAAAAGCTCCACAATCATCTCCCTCACCAGTTTGATGTTTAATTTAGAACTAAAGTCCAAATGTTTTTTTGCCCTGAAAATAAAAGTTTCCCTCACTTTCACAAGGGAAAATGTGATATTCTTGTTTTCAAAACCCCACACACATTCTAAGAAGATAATGCCAGCAGCAAACAAAACAACAAACAAAAAATAAAGAAATGATTGTTGCCTAAATGAAAGGGCAGATCCTTGTTGATTGCTCAGTTTCTTTGATTTGGATTCATTTAGTTCAATGGGAAATGAATGAGAGCAATGAATCTACATATGATTACCTATCTACAGATCAGTCAATATGGGATATTTCCCTAAGCCAACTCCAGTCTTCTGTGGAAATGGGAATCTGAGCTTTTGTTGGTTGATGTGAGAAAGGGGTGACTATTTCATTGCAGATCCATTGTTTCCTAGATTTTACCAAAATTTGTAAATATATTCATATGTAATATGAAATGAAAGTTTATGCCAAGTAAAACATGCTACATCTTTTTTTTTGTAATAGTTTTTATTAACAGGTTTTATATTTATAAGACTTACATCATCACAATAGGAAGGGAAGGGAGGGGAAATGGGGAAAAGGGGCAAGAATACAAAGGGGTGTGTTGACTTCCATTCTCACTCTGCACTAGTCATACATTTTCCTCAACATTTTCATTCTCAAACACGAGACATCCCCGTTGCTCTTCTTAACTATTAATTACCAACAGTGTTCCTTTCTTTATCTATACTTCTTTTCGATATTCTTCTATCATGGCCCAGTCTGTCTTTATAACGCCTTTACCATGGTTCTGTTTTAGCCAATAAGTTAATTCATCCATATCTTTTATATTCATAATTTTTACTAGCCATTGCTCTTTTGTGGGGAGAAGGTTTTGTTTCCATAATTTTGCAAACACCATTCTTGCAGCTGTTGAGAGGAACACAAAGAGTTTCTCCACATTTTCATTTGGAAATAGTTCTTGTTCTATAATCCCTATTAGGTACAGTTCCGGTCTCATTTTAAATTCTACTTGCAGTATTTTTTTTACATTCCTCATACGCCAAAATTCTTTTACTTTAGGGCATGACCACCACATATGAAAAAATGTACCTCCCTGATTCTTACATTTCCAGCAATTATTACTGACATTTTTATACATTATGTTTAATTTCTTGGGGGTTATGTACCAGCGGTGTAGCATTTTTAGCCAGTTTTCCTTTAAATCAAATCGCATATGTTATTTTCAGTTGTTTGGACCAGATCCTTTCCCATTCTTTAAATTGAATTGGTCTCCCGATATTCTGTGCCCACTTAACCATCGAGTTCTTAACTACATCCGTCTCCGTTGCCCAGTTCAGTAAAATGGAATAAATTTTTGATATTGTTTTCTTTTCTGTCTTCATTATCCTATCCCAGGGTCTGTCAGTGTCCCTAAACCCTTTAGTCCTATCAATATTAAACTGTTCTCTAAGTTGAAAGTAATGGAGCCATCTTACATTATTGAATTTCCTCATGATTTCCTCTTGTGTTTTCAATTCCACAGTACTTCCTTTTTTTGGTATTATGTCTTTATAGTTAGGCCACTCAGTCCAGCCCAGCAGTCGTCTTTGATTTGCCTCCAAGGGTGAAAGCCATATCGGTGTCTTATCATAAAAATAATTTTTATATTTATTCCATACTTTTATCAAAGAAGATCGAATGAAGTGATTCCCAAAAATTTTTTCCTTCTGAATTCCACCATACCATAAATAGGAGTGCCATCCTTTACGTAAATCAAATCCTTCTAACGTTAGAATCTTAGTTCTATTCAGCAGAGTCCAATCTTTCACCCATGATAGTGCACAGGCCTCGTAGTATAACTTTAAATCCGGGAGAGCGAAGCCTCCCTTCTCTTTCTGCATAGTCATTACATTGTAATTGATTCGCGGTTTCTTGCCTTTCTATACAAAGCTCATTATGTCTTTTTTTCCATTTTTTTAAAAAATCCATATTCCTTATTATCTACATCTTGAGTATTCTGGGTACCATAATTGAAAGGAGATGTTGACAAGTTGGAATGTGTCCAGAAGAGGGCAACTAAATGATTAAGGGTATGGAGAACAAGCCCTATGAGGATCTGCTTAAGGAGCTGGGCATGTTTAGCCTGAAGAAGAGAAGGCTGAGAGGAGACATGATAGCCATGTATAAATATGTGAGGGGAAGTCATAGGGAGGAGGGAGCAGGCTTCCTTTCTGCGGCCCTGGAGATAAGGATGTAGAAAAATGGCTTTACACTACAAACACCTGATTGTGAGAGCTATTCAACTGTGGAATTCTCTGCCCCCAGAGTGTGGTGGAGGCTCCTTCTTTGGTGGCTTTTAAGCAAAGGCTGGATGGCCATCTGACGGGGGAGCTTTGAATGCAATTTTCCTGCTTCTTGGCAGGGGGTTGGACTGGATGGTCCACAAGGTCTCTTCCAACTTAATGATTCTATGATTCTATGATTTTAGGATTCCTTGTTAAGAATTTCAAAAATCAAGAAGACTCTGAAATCTGAAATGGTACACACGTGTTGCACCGTAGACCTGACGGATCCCTCAATAAACCCACTCGACACCGGCTATGGTTAAATGCTTTATTTAGAACTAGCTTGGGGACCCGGCCCTGCCCAGGTTATTTGAGAAGAGCAGCAGGATGTAGAGTGGGTCATGGGGGCTCTGTGTGCCAAGTTTGGTCTTGATCCATCATTATTGGGAGTTGCAGTGGTATCATGAAATTACTGAAGGTAGTGCAAGTCCCATCATCTCTGTCCCCCAAAGTGTAGTAGGATGTAGATTGGGTCATGGGGGCTCTGTGTGCTAAGTTTGGTCTGTATTGGTGAATGGATGAGGGGTGCATTGTTTTTCGGAAGTGAGTGAAGGTACTTCAAGTCCCATCATCCATGGTCCGTCTCACAGTAAACTGCACCAGGTAGAGTGGGTCATGAGGGCTCTGTGTGCCAGATTTGGTGTTGATCAGTCATTGGAATAGGTTAGTAGCAGGATTGGGAAGTGAGGGAAGGTACTGCAAGTCCCATCATCCATGTTCTGTCCCCCTCCACACTTCAGTAGGATGTGGAGTGGGTCACTGGGGCTCTGTGTGCCAAGTGTGGTCTTTATCGGTGTTTGTTGGGGGCCGCAGTGGTCTGTGGGAACAGAGGGGTGTGAAAATACTACAAATTCCATCATCCATTGTCAGTCGTCCCCCGAACCTCACCAGGACGTGAAGGCAGTCATGGGGGTTCTGTGTGCCAAGTTTGGTCTCAATCAGTAATTGGATGAGGGTCGCAGCAGACTTGGGAAGTGAGTAGAGGTACTTAAAGTCCCATCATCCATGGTCCACCCTCCTCCAAACTGCACCAGGATGTAGAGTGGGTCATGAGGGCTCTGTGTGGCAAGTTTGGTGTTGATCAATCATAGGATTAGGTTTGTAGCAGTCTTGGAAAGTGAGGGAAGGTACTGCAAGACACATCATCCATGTTCTGTCCCCCTCCAAACTTCAGCTGAGGACCCGGCGGTGCCCGGGTTATTTGAGGAAGGCATTGTGTGCCAAGGTTGGTCCGTATCAGTTGTTCATTTGGCTCGCAGTGGTTTCGGGAAGTGAGTGAAGGATCATGGACCATGGACCATAATCCATGGTCCATCCTCCTCCAAATTGCACCAGGATGTAGGGGGTTCTGTGTGGCAAATGTGGTCTTGAACAGTCATTGAATGAGGGTCGCAGCAGTCTCAGGAAGTGAGTGGAGGTACTTCAAGTCCCATCATCCGTGGTCCATCCTCCTGAAAACTGCACCAGGGTGTAAAGTGGGTCATGGGGGCTCTATGTGCCAAGTTTGGTCTTGATCGGTCACTGGATGAGAGTCGCAGCGGTCTCAGGAAGTGAGTAAAGGTACTGCAAGTCCCATCATCCATAATCCGTCCTCCCACAAACTGCACCAGAATGTTGAGTTGGCCATGGGGGCACTCTTTGCCAAGTTTTGTCTTTATTGGTAATTGGATGAGTGCCGCTGTGGTCTCAGGGAGTGGAGGTACTTCAAGTACCATCATCCATGGTCCATCCTACTCGAAGCTGTACCAGCATGTAGTGTAGGTAATGGGAGCTCTGTGTGCCAAGTTTGGTCTTGATCAGTCATTGGATGAGGGTCGCAGCGGTCTCAGGAAGTGAGTGGAGGTACTTCAAGCCCCATCATCCATGCTCTGCTCTTCTCCAAACTGCACCAGGACATAGAGTGAGTGGAGGTACTTCAAGCCCCATCATCCATGCTCTGCTCTTCTCCAAACTGCACCAGGACATAGAGTGGGTTATGGGGGCTCTGTGTGCCAAGTTTGATATTTATCGGTCTTTGTTGTGGGCCACAGTGGTCTCTGGGAAGCAAAGCGCTTTGAAGTACTACAAATCCCATAATCCGTGGTTCATCTTTCTCAAACTGCACCAGGATGTAAAGGGCATCATGAGGGTTATGTGTGCCAAGTTTGGTCCAGGTCTGTCACCCGTGCTGGTCACAATAAGTGAGTGAAGGTACTGCAAGTCCTTCAAACTGCACCAGAATGTAGAGTGGGTCTTTGGGGGGTGTCTGTGTACCAACTGTAATCTTGTTCTGTCATTTTTGGGGCCTAGTCAGGAAAATAAAGTTAAGTAAGCCTTTCTGTCAATTCAGGCTGAGGCCTAGTCAGGAGAATCAACTTGAGGAAGCCTTACTGTGAATTCAAGCTGAGGCCTAGTATCGAAAATCAAGTTGAGGAAGCCTTACTGTGAATTCAAGCTGAGGCCTAGTCAGGAGAATCAAGTTGAGGAAGCCTTACTGTCAATTCAGGCTGAGGCCTAGTTTGTAGAATCAGATGAAGGAAGCCTTTTGTAAAGAACTCTGTCTGGCACCTTTGAGATTTGGGATGTTGGAATGCTGGCCTATCCATGGCCCAGCCTCCCTCAAACTGCACCAAGACGTAAAGTGGGTCTTGGGGGTTCTGTGTGCCAAGTTTGGTTTTGTTGTCTCATTGTTAGGGGCTGGGGGCTGCAAAGTGTTTTGGACTTAAACTCCCACCATGCCTGACTGCCTCAGGGCTTTTCCTTACCTCCCTCTGGCACTTTAGAGTCTCGGAATGTTCGTGGCTGGCCAATGGGAGTCGTTTATGCAAATAATGCTGCCACATATCCTTCCTGGCCTGTGAAAGTGGCTGCCCTCCCGCCCTCCGCATACACACATACAAACATTCCGTTTTATAAAGGTATACAGATAAATGAAGAGAGAAAAGTAGAAAGAAATATAGTCCAAAGATGCTTCCTAGCATCAGGGTATTGCAAAGCAATAGTCCATAAAAGCAAAACAGGATCAAAAGGGAAAGAGAGTCTTAATGCCCCAATGGGCTAATCCAGGGATAAGTTCTTGGCACAAAGATGTGGCAAATAGAGTCCAAAGCTAGAAGGCCCAATGGCCCAGGCAAAGTTCCGTGATGACTTGACTTAGATCAGTCCTTTGAATCTGAACGTTGGCGAGAGATGCCTCACATCTCTCAGACCTAGCTTAAATAGGTCTCACAGGCTTTGATCCTTTCGATGCAAAGTGCGTCAAAACTTGGTTCTCATGAGTTGGTTCCCAGCTGGGCCTTCTCAAGCCTCCCGCATTAGAATGGTATGCGAGCTCGTTAGGGCTTGCACCTGGGACGAAGGGAGTTGCCCTGACTCCAGCTTCCCAGTGCCTCTTATCGGCCCGAGATGGATTTGGGCTTCTCTGTCCTTGAACGTGGCTTGAACTAGAGGCCTCAGCAGAGGCTTGCTTTCCAGGCCTGGCTGGAATCTCTGACACAACATGGCTTTGCTCTGAAACAACATGGCTTTGGTCTGGTTTGACCAAGGAATTGGGCTGGGGTCTGACAACATGGGTGCTTGAGCTAGTGACTAGGGTTGTGTGATTGATTTAAAAATGTTTCAAAAGTCTGCAAAATTAGGGGGAAGCAGCATTTCATTTCTGAAATGTTTATAATGTATCATTAGTAAAAATGTTGTTGCTATAACAAGAGTAATGAAATTTTGTTACTTTTTCATTATATTAATTGGGCAAGTGGGGAAATTTCAGAGGCTCCTTCCTTCCTTGTTTTTATAGCTATAGGGGTGAAACTTGCAACAATGGTAGAATGCATTTACCACTGTCAGTCCATCATGTTTCAGAATGTTTCACTTATCCACAGATTTTGGGGGAATTTTCAAACTTTCTATAAACTATGGTGTTTTTATTTATTTTTTAAAAACCTACAATTTTCTATACAATGACACAAGATAACAGGGGATCATTCCCCCAACTTCCAGAAATATTCATACAACTACTGGTTATATGGAATTTTTAAAGTTGTGACAAAAATATTTTTTTAAAGCCACAACACCTATGTCATTGAATATCCAGGTCAAGGCAATCATTTACAACATGGAAGTCATCTGGGGCGCATCTGCAATGTAAATATGCAGTTTGACACAACTTTAACAGCCATGACTCAATGCTATGGAATTGTGGGAATTCTAGTTTCACAAGGTCTTTAATCTTCTCTTTCAAAGAATGCTGGTACTCAACAAACTAGATAACCCAATATCCCATAGTGTTGAACCACATAAGTTAAAATGGTGTCAAACTGCATTAATTCTGCATGTGTAGATGGCCCCACTGAATCAAAGATTTACATCTCTCCTCAGCAATGGACAAATATAATCAGAAAGATAGTTTGATATTTGGAGTAAGGGAGACAGAATTATACAGTACTGCAAAGAAAATGGATAAGAGACTTTGCAATTTCTGTTATAATGTATTTTTCTAACACTGTAAATATACTGTATAGGAAGTTCCATTCTGCCTGACTTCTAATCAATGTTGCCCTGAGACTGTCTCCAGCTAACAAGCTGACTGTTATTCTCAATGAATATTGACTCTTCTTTCATGAGCTTCATAAAGGCCAGAGCGGTCTATAAAGGAAGAAAGCTCACCTCCAAAAATTTATTATTATTATTATTATTATTATTATTATCTTCAAACTTGTATACCGCCACTCCCGAGGCTCGGAGCGGTTTACAACAGTTTGAGCTATACATAAAAATACAACAATATACAGACAAGATGGGGGGAAAGGGGGGTAGGCGGGGGATGGGGCAGGAAGAGCGCAGGGTAGGGAAAAGAGCCCAGAGTGGCTGTAGTACTGCTACAGTGTCATCTTGCCATCGAAGGATGGAAGATTAAGAGTCATTGGTGTCCAAGAGCTGGTGCAGGATGGGGCCTGCATTCTTCTACAAGGCGGTCTGGGGTGGAAATTCAGACCTGCTCTGCAGCCAGGACGCCTCCTCCGGGACTCCGGCTGCTTGTAGTGAGAGTTCCAGAATGTCCTGGATGGAAAGGATCTCTGGATCTTGGGCTCTCTGGATATAGACCCCCCTCATCTCCAGCACTCCGGTAGGGGATCTGGTGGATCCGTAGGCTCGACCATCACGGGAGGGAGCTGATTTTGTCCCATGCTCTCTGAGGGGTTCAGAGGTGTGTCGTTGTTTCCTAGGTCTCCGGCGCCGTCTCCTCCTCTTCCGGGGGTCTTGTTGTTTCCCGTCTACGTCAGTTCTATGGTTGGAGTCCTCCAAGGGCGGGACTTCCTGTTGCCGGCCACTTCCGGGTCCTGCTTCCTCCCCAGTTCCAGGCACATGGCCTGGTTGGGCGTCTTCAAGGATGGTCGCCATGTTGGGCCGGTCCTCCTCCACCAGGCTCCCCCAGCATCTCGCCACATGGCGCCTACGGAGGCAGGGCCCCGGGGGGAGGGCAGAACAGCCGAGACATCGAGCTCCTCCAGTGATGGGCCAGCCAGAAATAACAATGATGATGATGATTCCTACTCAGCATATATTTGGGGAGGGTTCAAATGAAAGAACCCGTATTGTGGTTACTCAGATTATTTTAAATAAATAGATGCCATTATTTCTTATTCTACTCCCCACCCTTTGTGCCCCCAAGATTTACATAGTCAAGAAAAAGGAGCTTTTTGTAGAAGAGTTGTCACTGCTGTCTAGGTTGTCATATAAAGACTAAAGACTTTATCACACAAACCTGTTATTCCACTGTGGTTAGCTATGCTATCACTGATAGCAGATTTCTACCATGTTGAGCACCTTCAGTCACAGTAGTGCACCAATTTTTCAATTTATGTTTCTGCAACCATACTTCTGGATACACTGTTCTATATTTGTTTTGTTTTATAATAATTTTGCAATTTCAGCTTTGAAAAACGTATAAAAAAGCAAAGGAACAATATTAAATAGGCAGGAAGCAGCCATCTTGGAAATAGTAAGGGGGAGGGGAGGAAGGGGAAAAGGAGGAAAATCCACTCACCAGATGTCATTTTACTATTAACATGCTGGCACAGAATTGGAATGGACCCATCACACTAAACTAGATTTTTTTTTCATGTCAGGAATGACTTGAGAAACTGCAAGTTGCTTCTGGTGTGAGAGAATTGGCCATTTGCAAGAATGTTGTCCAGGGGACACCTGGATGATTTGATGTTTTAGTATCCTTGTGGGAAGCTTCTCTCATGTTCCCGCATGAGGAGCTGGAGCTGATAGAGGAAGCCCATCCACGCTCTCCCCAGATTTGAACCTCTGACTTATTGGTCTTCAGTCCTGCTGGCAAAAGGGTTTAACCCATTGTGCCACCAGGGGCTCCTACTAAATTAGATGATGGGAACATTGTGGGATTGCCAGCTATTGACTGTTTTTTGTCTGTTAATAGAAGGAGATTGGAGAATTACAGGGAAGGGCTGGATCAGCAGTGGAATATATATGGAACCTTGTGACAGGGACTATCACCAAGGATGATGGTCCAACTTCTATGTTGGTTTGCCTGCCTCGTGTTATAAAGTCATAAAGAATTAGCTGGAAGACTTGGATTTCCATATCCTTCAAATGTCCTGATTTTTTCATGTCCAAAATGTCCAAATTTTTCATCCTACTTTTTCAGCTGTTCTTAAAATAGCCAAGTTTCTCTTACCTACCCCGGTTTTCCTCCTTTCTTAAATAACTGCTAACTGAATTCAAAGTGCAAAATTAATTTGCTTTCCATTAATTCAGGAAGTGGGATGGGGAAAAAAGGGATGGATTCTTGACCTTTCAATGAAGTTCAGAACAAGGGAAATTGCTGCAGCCATCACAGGCTTCTGTGTTATTTCTCATTAATAATGTTTGCCATCTTGATCACATTTTGGCCCCATCTATATTGCCAAATACAACATCTTCTGAATCCAGACTGTCTGCTTTAAACTGTGTAGACTCAGGGCCCTTCGACACAGCCCTATATATATCAGAAAAGCAATGCAGAAAATCCAACAATATCTGCTTTGAATTGGGTTATCTGAGTCCACACTCAGATAATGTGGGATTTTCTGCCTTGATATTCTGGGATATAGGGCTGTATGTAAGGGCCTTCAGATAATCCAGTTTAAAGCAGATAATCTGGTTTTAGAAACTGAATTACATGGCAGTGTAGATCCAGCCTTTGATGTTGCTTGGTCATGCATGCCTCGGTTTTCTTCCTTGAAATGTCGAAGGGTATAGGTTGGGCCATGCTTTGGACTCATTGTACATTCTTCAGAAGTGGCCTCATAAAAGTCTTTAAAGATACCAAAACCCCCACACTGCAATATCAGGCATCTACTGAGAGCTCAAATGAATAAAATGGGCAGCATGCCGAATAGATTTTTACCTGCTGCTTCCAGGCCAGACAAGAATGCAGCCGATACGAGAGTGGCACGTTTCTCATTTTGTTGAACTGCAAGACAGAAGGAGGGGAAAAAATCAAATTAGAATCCCTACTTAGAGAGTCATCTTCCTGATAGGAGATCTTTGTGAAATTGTTAGTGATGCCACACGTGGCATAAAAGCAGATTGCGCTGGTGTCATTTGCATGGACTTTTTTTGGTTCCCTCTTGTTTTTTTATTTGCATTTTTAAAGTCTTCTCTATTGTCTTTAAACGAGAAGGAGAGATATACTTGGCTCAAGCACTAAGCAAGTTAAGCTCACAAATATTATTGAAGTGTAATAGCACCCCCTGCCAGGTTTCAATTACAAACTACATTTTACACACACTGGGAGAAAAACATACTGTAAAATGTCAGCACCAAACTTTCTGTGTGATTTATAAACTTTCCCCATTATTTGTTGCAGGGAGGAGGGATGGAAGAGGGGGGGGGGATCTACCTTTCTCAGAGTGGGTGTGAGAAGATGGGGGTGGGAAATGAACAAGAAACAGATGAGGAGATGATTGCCAAGCATGACACAATTGAAAAACTTTATTCACATTCATGAAGGAAGCTATTTCCAGATATGTGAGAATATTTCACTTTTGTTCCCTTTCCCAGAATTATTATTAATTTATTTATGGTATTTCTATCCCGCCTTTCGCAGCCCGAGGTGACTCAAGGCGGCTTAATACTGCCCTCATCCCATCCTCGTTCCATTGCCAACATCTCTGTCCCCATGGAAAATTCTTGAGCATATTTCGAATTGTTGGTGCTTTTATCAGTACACATATTCATGGAGGTATTATTCCTCATGATCAAAGCACATTTATGTACAGTTTCGAAACACCTGCTCTTTGTCCAGAATACTTCTCGACTCAGAAATATTAAATCTGAGCACAGTGTAGTCTTGGGTTCTCTAAAAGCTATTTTTGCAGCTCCCAATCCCCTCAATCATCTATTTTCTGGCCAAAATGAGAATGGGTGAAGCCTCCAGGAAGGACAATTCATCTTTTAAACTATGTAAGTTGAGTATCCCTCATACAAAATGACATTTTTTTGCATATTGACTTACCTGTCCAAAGGTATATCTCCCTATGAACCAGTTAGAGCATCAAGATCTGCCAGGGAGGCCCTGTTCTCGATCCCACTTCCTTCACAAGCATGACTGGTGGGACAAGAGACAGGGCCTTCTCAGTGGTGGCCCCATGGCAATGGAACTACCTCCCCAGGGAGATCAGACTGGCCTTTTCCCTCCTGGTTTCCGGAAAAAAGGGAAGATGTGGCAATGGAATCAGGTGTTTGGGTAGTGCAATATGGATTTAGCATAATGTAGATTTTGGAATATCTATATATGTATAATGAGATAGCATAGAGATAAGATCCAAGTGTAAAGATAAAATCCATTTATGTTTCACATACACCTTATATTCATAGCCTGAATGTAATTTTATGCAATATCTTTAATTATATTATGCATGAAATAAAGTTTGTGTAGACTGAACCATTAGAAAGCAAATATGTCACTATCTCATCCACTTCTGTGGACAATTTTGGAAGTATTTCAGATTTTGAAATCCTGGACAAGGGGTGCTGAACTTGTACTTCTCTATTACTTCTTAGTGTTCTTATGTTAAAGGATACTGGGCTCACTTTGGTTTAACCCAATCAAGAAGGACTTTCGTATCATGTGTATTCTTAAAAGTTGGTAAATAATAAGAGTTTTGGGGGGGAGGGAATCATGAAAACTTTGGATTCATTAAGATCGAAAGTTTCCTCCTCTGTAGATACATCAGCAACTTTCCAAGGACAGGGAAGAAAATGTTGGTAAGAATGGTACTATTTCTCAGATGAGTCCTGAACATCTCTGGGTAGTAATTCAATGGTGATTAAAACCAAATATCAGGTGAATTTGGTGGTTCCTGCTGAGTAAAAACATAAGTGGAAGGAATCAGAATTAGTTTCAGCAACTAGACAATTGAAAGTTCTCACAGAGCATTCCCCATCTTTCAAATAATCCTGGGCTATAACCTCTTGTACAGTTCAGTGTCATTATAAATATTTGAAGGCGTTTGAAGTTCCCAAAAGGAAGCCTGCAATAGGCAGTTCTGCAACTCATTTTCTAGTTCTTAAAGGGCTAGTTCCAATTAGAGTAGATGCATTGAATCAATTGTCGAATGTTATGGTGGTAAGTACATTGATTCAATGAGTCTTCTCCAGGACTGTAGTAAATGTACTCTATTTATCATATTTCTTTCTTTCCCATCTTTTTTTCCTTTTAAAATAGCTTTGCCAGTAGCTCTGGCAACATGCAACAGCTTGACCCAAAAAAAAAAGCTGATTTGGAAATCTGGTTATCATCACCACCATTTTTCCTTATTGGAGATACAGAAAGTGGAAGGACATTGGGCAGGGGCAGGGGATACCAGTGATCTCGGGGAGGGGTAAATGGGACGGTAGACGTAGGCCTTATGAGAGAAGGAGGCCGAGTCGAGGGAAGACTCGCCCCCCTTCTGACCTACGAGCTATCCCTAGGCACATGGTTGGTGAGTCTCCGACTATCTCCTCTCCGACTCTGGTGCTAGCGAACGCCAGGTCCGTGCGGAACAAGACAGGGACCATCAGAGACTTCCTCCTCGAGAATAACGTAGACCTTGCCTGTATTACAGAGACATGGCTACAGGAGGGGAGCCGATGTCCTGCTACACGAGTTGTAATCTCCAGGTTTGGGGGCTAGCTACCAGAATAGCAACGATAGACGGGGGGGGGGGGGGTAGCTATTCTCAGCCGAGACAAATTTAATTCCAGGATGATCCCAACCACGAACATCCCAGGAATTGAGTGTGCGGGCCTTGTGTGGGATTCCTGTGAGAGTGTAGCCTTTCTGTTGGTGTACCGTGCACCCAACGCACCAGCAGAGAGTCTGCCTAAGCTGCTGGAGGTGGTTTCGGAGTGGGCATTGAGGTTCCCTAAACTCCCCCTCAACAGCAGCCATGGACCTAGTATCCACCATGGAGATGCTAGGACTCTCACTTTGTAAGACCGGTCCCACACACCAGGCCGGACACACCCTGGACCTGATCTTCGCGGCCGGAATTAAAGTGATCCCAACCTCTATTATAGAGGTTCCATGGTCGGATCACAGTGTCCTGGAAGTCCGTCTGGGAGTGGCCCCTCCACCCGGTAAGGGTGCCGAACCCATTATGGTTCGCCCGAAGAGACTCATGGAACCCACTAGGTTCCTGAATGCTCTGAGGGATTTGGAACTCACCAGCGACTCAGTCGACGGGCAAGTGGAGTGTTGGAACACCTGCCTCTCCACCACCTTAGATGAGATCGCCCCCAGACGCTCTCTCACCCCCGCAGAAATCGCTCGCCTTGGTTTACCGAGGAGTTGCGGGCGATGAAACGGAGGAAGAGACAGTTAGAGGATGTGTGGCGAGACCTCCGTGACGGAGCATCGAGATCGGCTTATAAACAATTCAAGGATGTTTATGAGCGTGCTATCAAGGAGGCCAAAAAGACCCACTATTCCTCCTTGATAGAGTCGGCTAATTCACGCCCAGCTCAACTCTTTAGAATAATTCGGTCACTGACAACAATTTCGACTGTCCCAAATGATAGGGATTTGGCGCCTACAGCTGAGGCATTTCAGAATTATTTTGTCGACAAGATCTCAACTCTCCGCCGGGATATTCCAGCCACTCTTGATACAGTATGTGAGCTCGAGACCCCGCCGCCACTTGGCGGGCCCACCTTCACCCGTTTCCAACTGCTGGACGCAGCAGCTGTCGATAAGTTACTGACTGCAGCTAGGCCAACTACCTGCTCCCTCGATCCGTGCCCCTCCTGGCTCGTTAGATCTTGTCGGGAGGGGCTACGAGACCCCCTGGGAAAGATTATCAACAGCTCCCTTGAGCAAGGAGTGTTCCCAGGGGTTTGAAAGAGGCAATGGTAAGACCGCTGCTGAAGAAGCCGAATTTAGACCTTTCGGCTCCTCCAATTACCGACCCGTGTCCAATTTGCCTTTTTAGGCAAGGTAATTGAGAGGGCAGCAGCGGATCAGCTGCAGCGGTTCTTAGAAGACACAGCTGGACTTGATCCCTTCCAGTCTGGCTTCCGTATTGGGCATGGGACGGAGACCGTGCTTGTCGCCATTACAGACCAACTTCGCCGCCAGCTGGACCAGGGCGGATCAGCCCTGCTTGTCCTGTTAGATCTGACAGCAGCGTTTGATACCAGACCATGCACTGTTAGCCCACTGCCTAGCCGTGACTGGAGTTAGAGGGACTGCCCTTAAATGGGTGGCCTCCTTTCTCCAGGATCGGGGACAGCGTGTGGAGAGGGGAGAGGAGGTCTCCAGGAGGCTCCCACTAAGTTGTGAGGTCCCCCAGGGGGCCATCCTCTCGCCCTTATTATTCAACATCTACATGCGCCCCCTGGCCCAGCTGGCCCGCGACTTTGGTCTGGAGTGTTATCAGTACGCTGATGACACCCAGCTTCTGCTGAGAATGGACGGCAGGCCGGATACCGTACCCGATTGTTTCCATCAATGCCTCGAAGCCGTGACTGGTTGGCTGCGTGCCAGCCGGCTGAAGGTGAATCCGTCGAAGACGGAGATCTTGTGGCCCGGTCGCCCTGGGCTGGATGAGTGCCGGTTGCCTACCCTGGATGGCGAGCAACTTAGCCTGTCACCCTTGGTTAAGAGCTTAGGTGTCAAGCTGGACTCCTTGCTGACCATGGAGGCCCAGGTCTCCGTGGTCAGCAGGGTGTCGATTTTCCACCTACGGCAGGCTAGGCGACTGGCCCCCTACCTGTCCAGGGAGGACCTGGCCACGGTGATCCAAGCGACGGTCATCTCGAGACTCGACTACTGTAACGCCCTCTACGTGGGCCTTCCCTTGTCGACAATCCGGAAACTCAAGCTAGTGCAGAATGCCGCTGCTCGCTTGCTGGTGGGAGCACCAGTGAGGGAGCACATCACTCCCATCCTTCGGCAACTGCACTGGCTTCCCATCGAGTACCGGATTGCCTTCAAGGTGCTGGTTTTAACCTTTAAGGCCTTGCACGGTCTGGGGCCTATGTACCTGAGGGACCGCTTTACCCCGTATGTTCCCCCGAGATCACTGCGCTCGGAAGAGCAAAATTTGTTGGTGGTTCCATCGCCCCGCTCCTGCCATCTGTCCAGCACTAGACAGAGAGCTTTCTCTGCTGCGGCTCCAGCACTCTGGAATTCGCTCCCTGAGTACATTCGAGCGACCCCTGAACTCCTTCCCTTCCGAAGGGAATGTAAGACAGCCTTATTCAGGTTAGCGTTTGGCTAACCCAAACGTGATTGGCTCGTCCTGTCTCAGTAAAGAACTGTAGACCTGTTCCACCTCGGTTATGTACCATGTTTTTACCATGTGTTTTTACCGTATGTTTTATTGTATGCTATAATTGTGATCCGCCCCGAGCCTGCAGGGAGGAGCGGAATATAAAATCGAAGAAATAAATAAATAAATAAATAAATAAATAAGAAAGCTAAGCAAAGACAAATAATTTTGGATGAGGTAGAGGGGGAAGGAAGGAGAACAAGTTTTTTAAACCTCTTAAAATCAAGTGTAAGGCCTCATGGATCTCACTAAAAGCATTTTGATCAAGTCGTGAACTCTGAAACATTAGAAATTATTCTCGCATACACATTCACATCCATTTAGAAAAGGTAAATGTGGTGCCCCAGTCAGGATAGTTATTTCATTCATTGCAAGAGGGGCTCAATATCTAAGCAGACTATCTAATTAAACCCCTATACCAAAAAGTAGATCAGAAAACAGTATAGATTACATGGATGAGTGTGTATACCTTCAAGACACCTGTCATTGTGTGGTGAACTTGTGGATTTCAGAGGGTTTGCTTAGGCAAAAAAATTGTTCACATATTTGCCTAAATTGTTTTAACATAGATCCCAGCTCTAAATCTGCATACAAAATAGTGTCTATTAGGCAAAGGTACAGAAAACATGTAAGAGAACATTTCTTACAGAAATAGATGTGAATCTATTAGACCTATTTCAGCTGGTACAACAGCTTCTTGGTGTGAATATCCCACTGTGTACTGAGAGAAAGACTCTATTTCCACAATAAGTCAGTAAGAGTTCCAGAAATAAACAGCCATATGGCATATAAAATTTCTTTATTTAAAAAAACCCTTTATTTTTTAAAAGGTTGCTACAAAATAAAAGGAGGTCGCAAAATAGGATGTTAACAGATTTCCATCTGGAAAAGTGACACTTTTTTTCTAGTCAGTGCAGAATAAAGGGAGAGGTCATTAGGGCTTAGTCCTACTTAATGAAGCTATCCAGCACCACTAGGTGTTTGTTCCTATCTCCTAGCTGCATTGTACAACAGACGTCTTCCTAATAGCCAAATATGCTATAGGTTGTAAAAATTTACCTTTAACACAAGGGTGTCTGGATTGTAAGCACAAACACAGGAAACAATTCATAAAAAGCTAACTTTGTTGAACTCATGATGGGCATGACTAACTACACCTGTGTAGCCTGCAGCTATGGCTGTTTCTTTAAATTATTAGAAGCGCAATAAGGGGAAAAATATCTTAATAATATCATATGTTGAATGGGAAGTAAAGAATGATTGCTCTCTTTTCCTTCCCAGTAATAATGTTCCATCTTAAATAAACCCCTCCCTAAGTATAGAATCAAAATAATTGGTGAGTTTCCTTAGCTTATGAAGTCAAACCACCGGTTCATGCTATCAACTCTGCTCTGGGACCTACTGGTACAGTGTCCTCTGGGTGCTTTAGTAGGTCTTCTTTAGGTTGCATCACACCTGGAGATAAGTCTGCTCCATGGGAAGTCTACATATACTACCAAGGAAACCCTTCTGAAGCTGTGTTACAATCTACATGGCTGGTTGGGCTGATAACACATAGGCATAAGTGCCCTATCTTCCTGGGAACTACCACTGTCACCATTCCACTTAGCAGCATCTCCCCAGGAGAGCCTTCCTGGCAAGGTCACTTTTGGCAAGGTCACAACGCATTAGACAGCCATACAATAACCAGAAGTAATGTCTTGGGGTGGTTGTGCTGTTTGATATGATGTGTTTTGGTTGTTGTCATTGTCCTCATATACCTAAATATGTTTATTTTTGGGGCACTGCAGAAGTTGATATTCCCTTGTTCTCTCTGGGCGATCCCTCCATGATTACCATAAAACGAATGAAGCTACTCATCCACAGCCATTTGTGCCCAGAAGAGAGTGGTGTGTATAATATCTGCAGCATTTGGCTATGTGCTTGTAGACAAATACCTCAGTTTTTGAGAACTTCAGATAACCAAGGTGAAACTGTCACGATGCAAGGACTCGGCCGGCCCCTTAATCACACACACAGAGACGGTAATCAGCTAACTATTTATTGAATAATAAAGAACAGGTGAAAAGGTAATTGTCCATAAAAATATTGAAAAGTTCAATCCACAAGTAAAGAGTCTGTAGTTATCCAATCCAATGGCTTGGCAAAGCTTTGGCAAAAGGCTTGGCAATAGGCTCCGCAAAAAAATGCGGAACAAGGAACAAGGCAAAGTTCAAACAGGGTCCAAGAAAGTTCTTGGCAAGGCACGAGCCAGCAACTTCGCTCCGTAGTCCTTTGCTCGCTTCACTCCGCTTAGAATAGAAGTGGCCGAGCTACTGAGGATCCGTTCCCATGGATCCTATACTTAATCCCCTTGGCGAGGACCCCGACGCTCTAGCCTTCTCCTCCAGTCTGTGCTACGGGACCTCGCACCTCTCGGGCGCTCTAGGCTGCGGTGGCAGCCCCTCCTGCTAGCCTCAATGCTCCGTCTCCTATCAAAGCTCCGTCCTTGCCTCCCAGCACCTGGCTCACTATCTTCATGAGAGTCGAACTCCCTTTCAGCTTCCATGGCCTCATCGCCCATGTTTTCCCAAATTCTTTCTTGTGACCCGTACCCACCTGGTTTCTCATAACAATCATCACTATCAACACTTTCTGAATCAGCCTGACCTTCCCAGTTCTCATAGCCGTCAGGCCATCCATCATCCCAGGCCAAGCTCTCTGTGGGAGAGGAAGGCCCAGCTAACTCATTAACCCCTTCCTCCATTTCCTCATCAGCTGCGGCTGGTTCTAATGCAAGTGGGACCCCCGGTGCTGCCCCCTGCCCCTCAGGCACAAAAGAGAACTGGGTTGCTACAGAAACTCAGACCTCATTCACACTGTTATATAATCCAGTTTCAGAATGTAGATTAACTGGATTATATGGCAGTGGAACGTGATCCCCAAGTATTTGTATTTGTCTACTTGTTCGATGGGTAATCCATTGATAGTCCATTTTGGTCTGATTTTTCGTCTGGTAAAAATCATTATTTTGGTTTTTACTGTAGTTTATAGTTAGGGAATCTTTTTCACAGTGTCTTTGGAGTTCTAGTAATAGCCTTTTTAAACCAATTTGTGAATAAGATACTATGGCTGCATCATCTGCATACAGTAGCGTAGAGATTGGTCTGTGGGCTAAGCGTGGGGGGTGGAAATGATCCCCCTTCAGAGCTTTTACCATAGAATTTATATATAAGTTAATTAAGGTGGGGGCCAGAACACATCCCTGCCTAACGCCTCTGTTGGCAGGAACTATTCCGGAGAAGTGGCCAGTCTGGGAGCATCTTACTCTGAGTGAGGTGTTGTGGTATAGCCCTTGAATTAAGATTAAGAGTCTTCTGTCTATTGATGAGCATTCTAGTTTCTTCCATAGTTTGTCTCTCGGGATCAGATAAAACGCAGATTTAAAATCAATGAAAGCAGTATATAATGCTCCTCTGTCCGGGGCAGAGTATTTTTCTGCTAAATGCTGTAGGATTAGATATTGATCCAAGGTAGAACGTCCTTCTCTAAACCCACCTTGTTCATCCTCAAGAATGTTCTCTTGTTCTATCCAGTCCATCAGTTTTAGATGTAAGTGAGAAGCATATAGTTTGCTAACAATACTTAGCAAACTGATTGGTCTGTAGTTTGCTGGGTTGGAACGTTTTCCTTTTTTGTATATCGGGATAATTGTGGCCATTCCCCATTCTGTAGGGAATGTAACTGTCTGGTCTATCCTGGTAAACAGACGTGCCAAGACTGGTGTCCACCAGACCTTGTTTGTCTTTAAGAGTTCTGCCGTTATATTGTCACAGCCAGGGGCCTTGCCAGGCTTTAATCTACTAATTAAATTCTTTATCTCTAACTCAGTTACCCGGGGCCAACTGGGTGTTGAATCTATATCCAGGTTGCCCTTCCTCATAGTAACCCTGCTGGGCGTATATATGTTTTTAAAATATTCTTCCCATGTGTGTGCTGTAATATGGCAGCCTACGCTGAGGGCACCATGTCTGATATCACCTGCAATGATTTTCCAGAACAGAGCTGAATTATTGGACTTTGCCGCTGTAATTAATTTATCCCAGGCACTCTTCTGGGCTTGTGACTTCTTTTGTTTGATTACTGCTTTATATCTTGCTTTTATAGTAAACCAATCCTGAGGTATCTGACATAAGTTCTTGCTTCTGTAAGTTTTATATATCTTCATCAAATCTTTTTAAGGGCTTTGCATTCACTGTCAAACCAAGGTTTATGTGTGTGAACTTTCCTATTCATATTGTTACAATACTTGGCAGTCAATAACTGTTGCAGTAGTGCTATCACATTTTGGTAGAGTGTCATCACTTCAGCTGATTGGGTAGTTAAAAGTATTTGTGAGTGTAATTGAAGAAAAGCATCAGATTGCAAGGCGTTCTTAACCGCCATATCTAAATTATGGGTCCATTTTGCTTTGATAGTCCTTGGTCCCTCTTGTGTATCACAGGAGGGAGTTTGTTCCAAATGAGTGTTTCTGTCACAGGTCTTTAGGTTGAGTGCTAAAGGTAGATGGTTACTGGTCAGCTGTTTGTCAACCCGAAAGTTTTCAATTAGATCCAGTCCTCTATAGGAAACTAATATGTAGTCAATTGTTGAGGCTCATGATCCTGACACATAGGTAAATTCCCCTGGCTTGTCACCAGTCACAGAGCCGTTCAAGATTACAAGATCTAAATTGTTGGACATATGTAGTAAGCATAGCCCCGCATAGTTATGACCTGCGTCCTTAGATTCTCTCTCTGGTATTGGATGGGAGGTATCAGATTTTAAATGGGTTTGGTGGAAAAAGTCGAAGAGGTCTGAGTCATTGTGGCCCAGCCTGGCGTTGAAATCGCCCACTACTATCACAAGTGCGTCGGATTATGTGGTTGCCCATTTATCGATGTATTCCTCAAGCTTTTGCCAGTCTAGTTTGACTAAGCTTCTAATTTTCCTGGGTGGGAGATAAACATTAAATAGTAAGTATTTGGTAGAGTTAAATGTGATAAGAGTAGCAAGGGCTAACTGCAGCAAGGGTTCTAGCTTTGTAACTTTGGTCTTCAGTTTTGTGGATACAAACAGGTTGATTCCTCCACATGCCCTGCCTCTTTTGGTTTTACTTTTGGCATTTAATGAGTGCGATTCATAATTATGCAACTCTATGTTATCAAGTGCCCAGGTCTCTTGCACCAGGATAAAGTCAAATTTTTGAATGTATCCTAGAAATTCAGGTTCGGCCTGCTTGTTCCGCCATCCCGCAATGTTCCAGGAGAGGATGGATAAGTGAGCTTGTTGTTGGGGAGGTATACATTCAATTTGGCCTGTAGGCCAGTGTTATCATTCTGTCCTGTTGGTTTCAGCTAGAAATTTCTGTTTGGGACCTTCTGCAATTGTGATGTTATCCAGTTCTGGTGTTACTCTACTTACATTTGAGCTCCACGGTTTGCTGATCTTAATTACGGGGGTAAAGGGAACCCATTTCGTGGGAGGAGAGTTAGCCAACTCTTCTTTCCCAAGGTATCTCATGTCAGTCCAAGTGGCTATGTCCTTTTCATGACTTTTGTTGGTGTTGCTAACTTTTGAACTACAGTTCTCAGTCTGCAAGTTTTTGGTGTGGTTTGTTACTGAGAACATCTTCAGAGCATCTATCCTATTTATAATCTCCCTTTGTGAGCTACTGGGCAGATCAATGAAGGACCTTACTAATCTTAGTTCTTCCGGTTCATATTGGGGCGGTTCCAGGTACTCTGGATGTTGGCTGCCTGTATACGTGTCATCCTTAAAATGTAAGTCTCTCTCGGATCTACTTTTAGAAGGTGGGACTTCTCCTATTATCTCCTTTTCTGTTTCCGGTGTTTCCCAAATTTTTGCTGGTACTTCTCTCTTATCCAGATCAAGTAGACTGCTGGGTTTTGATCGATCTTCAAAAAATCTAGTAAGGATCAGGTCCAATCTAGCAAAAAAGTTCTTGGTTTGATAAATGAAATGAGCTATGTCTTGATCCTTAAAGGTTACAAGAGCATGTACCTTAGTGTTGTTGTATTCACAGCCATTTGTGCCCAGAAGAGAGTGGTGTGTATAATATCTGCAGCATTTGGCTATGTGCTTGTAGCCAAATACCTCAGTTTTTGAGAACTTCAGATAACCAAGGTGAAACTCAGACCTCATTCACACTGCTATATAATCCAGTTTCAGAATGTAGATTAACTGGATTATATGGCAGTGTAGACTCATATACAACAGACATCTCCCTAATAGCCAAATATGCTATATGACTGGACTTAATGTCAGGGGAATACCTTTACCTTTACCTAGACTGATATAATCCAGTTTAATATGCTGACCATTATGGAACTGTAGATGGGGCTTTAGTGGATCCTGTAATGATTTTATGGCTATAGGAGCATTGCCAGATGTTTCTGTTTTCCCCCTGTTCTTCCCCATTTATGAATGTGTGTGCATGTGTGTGCATGTGTGTGTGTGTGGGAGGGGGGGTGTCATTAGCAATATGGTGGGTCCCCATGGTGGCAAATGACTGAGCATACTATTGTTCCCACAAAACAGTTTAGGGTGCCCTGAACTAATATCTGAAAATCAATACTGACATCAATACTGACAATAATATATTTAATGTACTATCTAATAACTGGAATTATTTATTCAAATATGTTGTCGTGGTTTTTTTTTCTTCAAAAGGCAAAGCATTGACGTAGAACTACTAAAGTTGAATTTGAAAGGACTGTTAATGGCCAGGATTTTTTTTTGTAATATGAAATAAAACTTGGGTTTGTTTTTTAAATCCTGTATAAAATAAAAATGCTGACTCAACTTTCTTCTTTCGATTGTGAAGCTTTTGCTATAATGAAGATAACCAAGAAGGTTAGAAAGGGCCATAGAGGCCCTTATGATCTGCTCACGGTGGAGTGTCCATGGAGATTCATTCAGTTCTACGGTGCCTCAAAGTGTGAGGAAGAAAGGAACTTGGCAAGATTTTCATTCTGACTGTAGAAGCCCTTTTTTTAATGCGAGCTTCTCAAATGCTTTATCTTTAACGAGGACGTGGTAACTAGTGCGGGGATGGCTGCGTAATAAGGCTCATGGGTGCTTCGCCAAAGAAACTTTCAGGAAAGGGAAAGAAAGTTGCTTGATGAAAGTAAGGTGGGGGTTTTGTTCAGCCGAGCAGCAGAAAGAAGGCTTCATCTGGATTCCAGTGCCTGTGGAATGAGGGACAACGAGGGAACGGGGCACAAATCTGAACTCCCTCTGCACTCCCTTTCTGAAAGGGAAGAGAAGAGCTTCAAAAAGAATGAGAGTGACAGGGTATCCAACTGAAAAGGTATTGTACGCTCTTGCTTCAGGTCACAGCCATGGTTTGCATTGCTGAGCAAAGTCTTTCTAATTTAACATTTATGAACTCCCATTCTAGGGTTCACTCGGGGAAAGTCTGGGAAACTTGGTGACAGGGAAGCACTGAATGTCTGTGTTATGATGGGGGAAGGGAGGTTGACTATGAGAGAAACAGCTTTAGTAATAACCCAATTAAGGATGCTTCCTTTGTTGGATATGCAAATACAGCTTGAGTGTCCCTTATCCAAATTGTTTTGGATCTAGGATTTTCTCTCCAGATTTTGGAATACCTGTATTTACATATATGTATATCATGAAATACCTTGGAGATAAAACTCAAGTCAAAATGTATGTTGGGTTTCCAAATTCCAGACAAGAAATATTCAGCCCGTGTCAGAGATATTTTGGTAACTATGGGCTTCCATCTCTCTGCACAACTTTTCAGTTTAGTGATACTCCCTTATGTGATCCCTTGTAGCCTGAGGATGATAGTTCTCCAAGTGTAGTGTCTTGGTGGTGAGTCCATAGGTCGCTGTAGAGCCCTAGTTTTGATTTGCATGTTCTCCCACAATGAGGACACCAGTTGCCAGGTGGAAGGCAGTCCTGGTCAGGGTTGGCTTGATGTGTCTTTCTCTTGGCACATTTCTCACTTTCACCCTCCATTTGTGCCTCTTTTAATTCTGTAGCACTGTTGGTCACAACTCACCTCCAGTTAGAGTGCTGAAGGGCCAGGGCTGTCCAGTTCTCTGTATCTATGCCACAGTTTTTAAGGTTGGCTTTAAGCCCATCTTTAAATTTCTTTTTCTGTCCACCAACATTATGTTTTCCGTTTTTGAGTTGGGAATATAGTAACTGCTTTGAGAGACAGTGATTGAGCATTCTGACAACGTGGATAGTCCAGCAGAGTTGATGGCGTAGGAGCATTGCTTCAGTGCTGGTGGTCTTTGATTCTTCCAGAATGCTGACATTTGTCTGTCTGTCTTCCCGAGACATTTGCAGGATTTTTCAGAGGCAACGCTGATGGAATTGTTCCAGTGGTTAAGTGTGACATCTGTAGATGATCCACATTTTGCAGGCGTATAGAAGGTTTGAGAGAACAATAGCTTTATCAACAAGCTCCTTGGTCTCCCTATGGATGTCTCAGTCCTCAAACACTCTGTGCTTCATTCAGAAAAATGCTGCACTCGCAGAGCTCAGGCGGTGTTGTATTTCAGTGTCAATATTGACTTTTGTGGAGAGGTGGCTGCCAAGCCAGCGGAAGTGGTCAACATATTCTAATGTTACACCAATGTTACTGAATTTCTGGCACCGCAGAGGGATTGGCTTGTGACTGCTGGGAGATCCTCTACCTTGTATTAGGGTTGCATCAGTCTTATGAACTCAATTCCCTACATGGGTCCTTCAGTCACTGTTTTAATAAAGAGAGTGTGTGAGAGAGAGGAAGAGAGAGAGAAATATTTATTTATGTACTTTGTTTTCCTTTCCCTTATTAAGAGACTCAAAAGTTTATATGCATTTTAAAATGAGGGTATTTTGTTTTTGTTTTATTTTGTTTGAAATCATGTCTGCATATTTTGTCTGGAATTTCAGGGGACAATAGTAGAGGAAATGTTAACGAATTTTACTGTAAGCCTCTAGTAGTTCAGAAAGGAACTCTACCATGGCAATCTCCAGATCAAGTCTACTAGGTTAAAGCTGAAAGGTCCTATATATTCAAGCCCCAACAGCTGCTTTGTAGAGATCCCTTTGTTTGGAATGTAAAGAAGGTCAAATGATCTTTAATAACTGTGAGAGGCTGGAATCACAGTTTATCTGACTCATATGAAAATGCCACCACAGTAAGGCATTGCCCTTAAGAAGACTGTTGGACAAATATTCCACATTGATTTAGGCTGTAATCCTAAAAGATAAGCTTCTCAGAAAGAAGGTGAGGCTGTCAGGACCTTAGAGGGAAAATGGCCATGTTTAAATTCCACCCTGTCTACCCTGCGTTTGCAGTGTCAGAACTGTTGATGTGATTTTGACTTTGTGAAATTGCATCTCCTGGTTCAAGATTGGGAAAGGAGTACGGCTGGATTGTATACTCTCACACAACCTATTCAACTTCTATGCAGAACACATCATGCGATGTGCAAGGGCTTAAGGAATGCATGGCTGAAGTTAAAATTGCTGGAAGAAACTTTAACAACCTTAAATATGCAGATGATACCACTTTATTGGCTGAGGAACTGAGGAGCCTTATAACCAAGATGAATGAAGAAAGTGTGAAAGCTGGGTTGCAGTTAAACGTCAAACAAACCAAGATTATGGCAACCAGACTGATTGATAACTGGCAAATAGAGGGAGAAAAGGTGGAGGTAGTGACAGATTTTGAATTTCTAGGTGCAAAGATTACTGCAGATACAGACTGCAGCAAGGAAATCAGAAGACGTTTACTTCTTGGGTGGAGAGCAATGACCAATCTCGATAAAATAGTGAAGTGTAGAGACATCACACTGGCAACAAAGATCCACATAGTTAAAGCAAGGGTATTCCATGTAGTAACCTATGGATGTGAGAGCTGGACCATAAGGAATGCTGAGCGAAGGAACATAGATGGGTTTGAACTGTGGTGCTGGAGGAAAATTCTAAGAGAGCCTTGGACCACAAGAAGATCAAACCAGTCCATACTCCAGGAAATAAAGCCCAGCTGCTCGCAGGAGGGAAGGATATTAAAGGCAAAGATGAAGTACTTTGTTCACATAATGAGAAGACAGGAAAGCTTAGAGAAGACAATGAAGAGGGCTTAATGATGTGCTTCAAATAACCAGATATCGACATGTCCAGCCATTGAAATCCAGAGGAGAGGCCCTTGTAGTCATCCCTACAATCTTCAAAGGTATGGCTGGTGAGTGCATGAGAGAGGATCTTCTCAGTCGTTGCCCCTAACCTTCAGGACTCTGTCAAAAGGACAAGAATGGGTCTCTGTACACCTCTATTGGCAGATGAAAACTATCATTTAGTTAGGCAAGCTTTTAAAACTGAAAGCTTTTAACAAATGGCTGCAAGAATTGGGAGACCGAGATTCAAATCCCTGCTCAGCTACAGAAAGCCAATAGGTGGCCTTGGGCAAAGTCAAACACACTCAGTCCCTGAGAAGGGCTATGGCAAAGCACCTCTGAACATATGTTGTCAAGAAAATTACATGATGGGTTTGGTTAGTGTCATAAGGCAGAAATGATTTGAAGACACACAACAACCATAACAACAACAGTCTATAAATAATTCCAACTGTATTTTAAATTTTGTAATATTCTTAATATGGTTCAGACTTCAGTATAGTTTTAGTATTTATTTTGTAGGGTTTGATTGTAATCTTTCATTTAATGCAGTTGTTCCCAATCTTTTTTTTTTACCAATGACCACTTGACCAGGGACGACTTTGGCTAGGGACCAGTCTCCAATATAATTACCAAAAGAGTTACGAATCAGTTTTTGGTCAACTTTAGATTCGGTTTGGTTATTTGGGTGCTGATTCTGAAAATTGGTGACCACAGTGATTTCTGATGCAGAAATTGCCATCTAGCTAATCTGTTCACCCACAGAAAACCTAGTTTCTGATACAGTAATTTTTGTGGGTATCTCCCCTCTCAACATCCTCATTTCCTCAGAAATATAAGAGGGTTTTGTGAGATCAGTTGCTCTCATTGCCCTTGTGGTTTTGTGGAAATGGTGTAGTAATTGTGAGGCCGTGGACCGTATTTGCTTTCTTGGGCACCACTGGTGGTCCATGGACCACAGGTTGGGGAAAACTAATTTAGTGTATAAATTGACTTGATTCCCAGTTTTTGGGAAAAGGCTGAACAACGTTAATTATAGTGATAACAACAAGAAGAATGTCAACAGCAAGAACTTTTTTATTCCATTAAACTTTGCAAGAAAAGATATAGCAGAGTTATAGCATGAACTGTGACAGAATAGGATCAGTTTCAACAGATCCATTTCTCACCCTTTTTGAGACATTTTCAGAAAACACTCATTCATAAGAGAATGAATGAGAAATGCTAGCATAGACTGTTTTTCAGTGTTTAATAAAACACTGAATAAAATTCAAAAAATTTAATACTTTTAATAAATTACATACTTTTAATACCTAAAAGCCTATTTTGTATGCTAAAAGTGTTGTGACAAATTCAGTATATAATTCATTCTCAGATAGGTATTGGAACATGAGAATTAGTAATAATCTAAATATTACTGAAGACAAAAAAAACTAAGTTAAGTGTGTAATTAATTTATCTTTCCTTAAAATCAATAAACATAAAAGCATTTAACCTTTGCTAAATCAGCAACAATAATAATGATGTAGTCTAATCAGATACAAATACTTGTCAGACCTATTAATTTCAACACGATGTTATGGTAACTTATATTTTTGAGATTTCGAAAATTCTAGTACTTGAATTATTGCTCATATTTATTACTGTTATTATTATTTCCTCAATACTGATTTCTAGCCTGATTGATTATTTATTTACATTACTTACTATAAGATACTTTTATGTTAGATAATGCGATAAAACAATCAAACTGATAAAACAAATCAATGAGTAAATTTAACCAGTAAAAAATATAGGAAACAACTCAAAAAGTAAAACCTGCTTTAAAAGCCAACATTTTAGAGACTGCAAAAATAAAAATACTGGTAGATACAAATGGAAACTGCTATCAAAGTAAACATAAAGTTAAAATGTAATTAATTTATCAATGAGATGAAAAGCTATTTTAATATATATGCAATTAAAAGCCTGCCAATGGAAGGACTAATGGCAATTGCAATGTAATGACCAATTGTGTATCAAAATTCTATATTGTGGTGCTAATTCAGCATCATATCATATCTAATACATCAATCATTATACATTCATCAAAGTGTTCACATGTCTCCTATATAAATCACTACAATTAAGGGTAAATACCTTCACCCATTATGGTCCAAGTAGTTCGAGTTGAGTAGACAGGTGGTAAGTCTTGTCGTGGTGAATCCAAGAGTGGCAAAGAATGTTCAACAAAGTATATGTCAGTCAAGAGAATAATCCAAACAGGGTATCGATATCCAGGGGACAAATCCCAGGGACAGAGCCCAACAGGGCTGATGTAAATGACTCTAAAATGCTGTTTACAAATCGCTTTGAATTGTCATCTACTCAACCGCTACTGAAGAAGGAGTAAACGGGGAAAGACGCTGGTAAAAGGAGGTAAGGAAGGATAATCCGGGAGAAGGTTCTTCTACAGAGACTGATACCATATGCATCTTCTACTCCAATGAGTATATATTCTCAAAACACAGCCAACACATTTACATATGTATAGGAACTCCTTCCGTTTCGTCACTAGCGTGACATTATCAAGGCTGGAGATTTTTAACTGAAGAAATTTGCCTTCGCCCTTTCTCAATAGTGTAGAACACGCAATGATCAATCTATTAATAAAAAAATATATCATAGCTAATAAATAACATCAACTTAACATATTCCCAAACATGCAGCATATCCACGGCACCAGTATTTTCCAAAATGAGGCTCTGTGAGATCATTTTTATGGTAGATGCTGGCAAAAGAAGGAAGATGTTCTCACATGCCTTACTAAACTAAATGTCAATAAATCACCAGGGCCAGATGGCATCCACCCCAGAGTTCTTAAGGAACTCAAGTGTGAAAATTGCTGAAATTCTGGCCAAAATATATAACCTTTCTCTAAGATCAGGCACTGTACCCGAGGACTGGAGGGAGGCAAATGTAACTCCGATCTTCAAGAAAGGATCCAGGGGTGATCAGGAAATTATAGGCCAGTTAGTTTAACCTCAGTTCCAGGCAAAGTGATGGAAACCATTATTAAAGAAAAATTACGAAGCACATAGAAGAACAGGCATTGCTGAAGGAAAATCAACATGGTTTCTGCAAAGGCAAATTCCCAGGAGCCGAGAATGTAAACATGGGCGAATCCGAGTGGGAAAGTGCCAGGGAGGAAAGTTCTCAGGAAGATAGCGACACAGCTGCCGAGAGGCAAGGTCGTCAAGCTCCTTCGATGGGAGACGAGACATCGAGTCTAGCAGGAGGGCTTGGTCGAGGGTCCTAGACCGACCGAGGTCGTGAGCAGAGATTGGAGACGAAGGAGCCTGGGCGTCGCGGACCTCGGCCGGCGGATTAAGTATAGGGTCGTGGGAGGCATCCTCAGTTCTCCGGCCACGTCTTTCCTGAACAGGCGTGAAGCGGAGTGGGACCACCAGCCAGCCGTGGTCATCAAGCCTTGCCTTGCATTTGCCTTGTTCCTGAGCCGCATTGGTTTGCGAGCCTTGTCCTGTTTCCTGATCCGCATTGGTTTGCGGAGCCTTGCCCTGGTTCCTGATCCGCATTGGATTGCGGAGCTTTGCCACGCTTCCAGCTTCTTTGCTACGTTACATTGGACTACCTTGCTTATTACCTTTTGGACACTTTCATATTATTGGACTATTTCCTCTTTGGAACTGTTTTTATACTCAATAAAGTAGTTAGCCTTCAGTACGTCTCTGTGTGTGTGATTAAGGGGCCCGCCAGGTCCGTGATCGTGACATTGGCCTACTGTTCACAAACTCCTCTAGCCAGCTTGTCTGAGAAATTCTGGAGCATGCAGAATTGAATATTTCTCAGCTCTGTTCTAACTTTGTTCAATTTGCACTAATTCTACAGAAATATAAAAATAGATATTTCCAAAATGAGGCTCTGTGAGATCATTTTTATGGTAGATGCTGGCAAAAGAAGGAAGATGTTCTCACATGCCTTACTAAACTAAATGTCAATAAATCACCAGGGCCAGATGGCATCCACCCCAGAGTTCTTAAGGAACTCAAGTGTGAAATTGCTGAAATTCTGGCCAAAATATATAACCTTTCTCTAAGATCAGGCACTGTACCCGAGGACTGGAGGGAGGCAAATGTAACTCCGATCTGCAAGAAAGGATCCAGGGAGTGATCAGGAAATTATAGGCCAGTTAGTCTAACCTCAGTTCCAGGCAAAGTGATGGAAACCATTATTAAAGAAAAAATTACGAAGCACATAGAAGAACAGGCATTGCTGAAGGAAAATCAACATGGTTTCTGCAAAGGCAAATCATGTCTTACTAACTTGATAGAATTCTTTGAGGGTGTAAATAAACACATAGATAAAGGGGACCCAGTCGATATTGTTTACCTTGACTTTCAAAAGGCTTTTGACAAAGTCCCTCACCAAAGGCTCCTAAATAAGCTCTTCAGCCATGGAATCAGAGGACAGGTCTTGTCCTGGATTGGAACCTGGCTAAACTGTAGGAAACAAAGGGTGGTAATAAACGGACATTTCTCTGGGTGGAAAGAGGTGAGAAGTGGCGTACCCCAAGGTTCAGTTTTGGGTCCGTTACTTTTTTAATTTATTCATTAATGACCTGGATGTAGGAGTGAATTCTGAGGTAGCAAAGTTTGCAGACGACACTAAATTGTTCAGGGTAGTTAAAAATGAATCTGATTGTAAAGAGCTCCAGAAAGATCTCTCGAAATTGAGTAAATGGGCAACAAAGTGGCAAATGCATTTTAACCTAAACAAGTGTAAAGTCATGCACATCGGGGCAAAGAACCCCAACTACACCTACCAATTGATGGGGTCAAAGCTTTCCGAGACAAACCAGGAAAGGGATCTTGGGGTTTTGGTGGACAGCTCAATGAAGATGTCAACCCAGTGCGCAGCAGCAGCGAAAAAGCAACTTCTATGCTTGGCATGATCAGGAAGGGAATCGAAACTAGGTCGGCAAATGTTGTATTGCCACTCTACAAATCTATGGTAAGGCCACATTTGGAGTACTGTGTACAATTCTGGTCTCCGCACCTTAAGAAGGATATAACGGAACTGGAAAAGGTACAAAGAAGGGCAACAAAAATGATCCAAGGGATGGAGCAGCTCCCTTATGAAATCAGGTTGCAACGCCTTGGTCTTTTCAGCCTTGAAAGACGGCGTTTAAGAGTGACTTGATCGAAGTGTATAAAATCATGCATGGGATAGAAAAGGTGAATAAAGAAAAAATATTTTCTCTGTCACCCAACACTAGGACTAGGGGGCACTCCCTGAAGCTCAAGGTAGGAAAGTTAGGACTAATAAAGGGAAATATTTCTTCACCCAGAGGGTCATTGGGTTATGGAACTCACTTCCAGAGGAGGTTGTGACAGCTGTCAGCCTGGACAGCTTCAAGGCAGGATTAGACAGATTCATGGATACCAAGGGAATCAGTAGTTACTGAAATGGACATCCAAGTGCCACCTCTGTGTTGATGGAGGCAGGCAGGATGTTTCCCGGGTACTGGTTGTGGGGGTCAGGAGCAGGTGAGGGTTTGCCCTCCTTTCTGCTAGAGATCCCTGTGTACAACTAGTGGGCCACTGTGTGACACAGAATGCTGGACTAGATGGGCTGAGGCCCGATTCAGCATGGCTCTTCTTATGTTCTTATGTTCTTAAGAATCTAGATAATCCATCATACAGAGTATGGGATCTAGCAATGGGTTTTGTGTAACCTTCTTTCTAAAATTATGTGTCATTTCAACCTTGAACTCATTTTGGACTTGGAAACAGGACATATTATATTGAAAGAAAGAATCATGCCAAGAAAGGCTATCCAATTACCATGTAATTAAAATGAACCTGTTTTGGTGCACTGCTTTTATAAGTGGCTTCCACAATTCAGCTTTTCTGGCATATTAACTTTCCCTTGGCACATGATGCCATAAAAGGGAGATTCCAAAAAGAGATATGGATAGACTTGTCACATGGGACAATCACCAATTCCAAATTCCAACCTCCAAGAATCAGAGGCCTTTTCATTTTCAGCTAAAGTGGAGAAATAACTATCTATTAAGGACCCCAGATCACCCCACATTAAAATATACATAATTTGGACCCTGCAATCTGTAGTTCTCCCAAGGAAGGAGGCCATTGTGAACTAGAAATGGCCTCCTTCTTCCACGGTCCCTCAGGACCTCTAGGACCAGCTGCAGCCCACCCATTATGACCATCAGATCCCCATGCACCCAACTCCACAGCATGGCAACACAGTTTAGACCAGTTTGTATCAGCAACCCTCCGCAACTACAGAGAAAATTTGCCAGCTGATCATCGTCCCTCACTCCTCTGGGAAGCCACCCAAGGCAACACCTCTATTTCCCAGCCACATTGTATCTCTTTCATTCCTTCCCTGGCCACTATATATCTCCCCTTCTCTCTCTCTCTCTCTCTCTCTCTCTCTCTCTCTCTCTCTCTCTTCTTCTTCTTCTTCTTTATTTATTTTCCTTCTTCTGTGAACTTACACATAATCAAATAAGTTAAAAGAATAATAAAATACTGCAAATTACCTCCTCAGCTGCTGCTCAGCCTTAGCAAAACCCCCACTCTTCCTCCTCCTCTCATATCTCTCTATCCCTCTCCTTTTCCATTACTAAACATCATCCAAAGGTTGTTTCTCTTCTATTTTTATTATTTGTTATTATTATTTTATTATTAAATTCTATAAAGAGAATAAAAATGTTCATGAACTCAGAACTGTGAACTCTCCCCTTGAGCAATCTTCCAGACACCACATCCATACCTCAGATGCCAATCAGAGATGGGTCATAATCCTCAGGCAAAGGACCTTCCCGAACCCCAACAGGAGGCAATTCATTCACGGCCCTGAGATATCTCCTTGAAGATATTGCAATCCCATCTGCAAATCTAAATTTCCAGACCCTCTCTCTTTGTCACTGGACTTGGAAACAATGGGACTTGTAAACCCACTGTATCATCTGGCAGTGCCACCCATTTACATAATCCTGTCAGAACAGCTTTGGACTTTTCCTTCGTTCACTGCATTCCTGAACTACACACACCCAGGGGCCTGGCATGGCCCCCGGATCCCTCTCCCTCCCTCAGACCACCTCCACGGGCTGATTGGAGGCTTCTGCGTTTCCCTGCCCAGCTGAGAGAAGAGCCGGAGCTACCTCACCGGCACCTCTGCCAATCAGGGCTAAGCACTCTGGCTTGGACCCACCTTCCAGCCAATCAGAGGTCGGGAAAAGTGCCAGCCAGCTCTGCCTGCTGGCCTATCAGGGAAGGGAGAAGAAAATTTCAAAACAGAGCAATATTTATTTTTCACATCAGGAGCAAACCAAGGATACAGTTGTAATGCTTTGGTGTTTTTTTTTTTTTTTAAGCACAAAGTTAAAAAATTTGGCAATATTTTAAATGTTCTTTGACTAGTAGCTGGCCACTTGGAGTGCCTCTAGTGTTGCTATAAGAAGGTCCTCCATTGTGCATGTGACAGGACTTAGGTTGCATTGCAGTAGATGGTCTGAGGTTTGCTCTTCTCCACACTCGCATGTTGTGGATTCCACTTTGTAGCCCCATTTCTTAAGGTTGGCTCTGCATCTTGTGGCAACAGGGCAATGCCAGTGAATAACCTTTTTATATAAAGACTAGCTGACCCGTGCACACGTTGCTGTGCCTCCCTTCCTCCTTCCTCCTCTTTAGACGCCTCCCTTCGTCCTCTTTAGGCCCTCCTCCTCCCTCCCTCTCTCCCCAGCAGCGCCGTTCCTGATCGGGCGCCGGGGAGAGGCGGAATGGAGGAGGAGGGCCTAAGGAGGAGGAAGGGAGGCGCCTCCCTTCCTCCTCTTTAGGTCCTCCTCCTCCCTCCCTCCCCCTCCGGCGGTGCCGTTCCTGATTGGAGTGCCGGGGGGAGAGGTGGGATGGAGGAGGAGGGCCTAAGGAGGAAGAAGGGAGGTGCCTCCCTCCTCTTTTAGGCCCTCCTCCCCCCTCCCTTCCCCCTGGCGGCGCTGTTCCCGATCGGAGCGCTGGGGGAAGAGGCGTGATGGAGGAGGAGGGCCTAAGGAGGAGGAAGGGAGGTGCCTCCCTTCCTCCTCTTTAGGCCCTCCTCCTCCCTCCCTCCGGCAGCGCCATTCCCAATCGGAGCACCGGGGGTGGAGGCGGAATGGAGGAGGAGGGCCTAAGGAGGAGGAAGTGAGGCGCCTCCTCCTCCCTGCTCAGCGCCCTCCCTCCCTCCATCCCCGTCGCCCCCACCGCTGCCCTGATCCGGAACAGCGGTGGGGGCAGCGGAAGGAGGAACCGGAGAAGGAGGGCCTAAGGAGGAGCAAGGGAGCCGGCTCCTCCTCCCTGCCCGGGCCCCTCCCTCCCTCTGTCCCCGGTGCCCCTGCCGCTGTTCCTGAGGAGGAGGCAAGGGTAAGTGTTGGCTGCCATGCGCGAACGTTCTAAGTGCGTGCTGGCAGCGAAGAGGCAGGGATGGGAGTTCCGTTGCCTGTTTTGGGGGGCTTGTGTTTGGGGGTGTTGGAAGGTATGTAGGGCCGGGTTTTTGGGCCGTATAGGTACCTCGGGGTATGGTGGTATGGGTTGCCGATGTTTGTGCTTCTGCGATGTATAGTTTCATTGTCTATGAGCATCATTGTACGACCGTTCAATATATATATATATAGATGTCTGCTCGTGGATGTATTTTTACCATTGTACCCTTTAAGCACCCATGCTGTACAAGTGTCCTATTTGTGCAAATTAAATAAAACCTCTGTTGTTTGCCTTCATACTGGTGAAGTCTTTGGTTCCTGATTTCCGATTCTCTATCCATGCTAGCTAGCTTGCCAGTCATGACTTGGGGCTTAGGAGAACTACAAGTTCTGGCATCATCTATACTATACTATACTATACAATTAAAGCACTTCGATACCATTTAAACTGCCAAGGTTCCATCCTATGAGATCCTGGGATTTATAATTCTCTACCTAAGAGCTGCACTTTTGTTGTTTGGAGAACTCTGCCAGAGTTCTTTGGGAGAGAACTAATTGACAATTTAACACAAGCATGTTATATCATTGGGAAATATACAGTATGGTGCAGTCATGGTCAGTCAAGTGTTGGTCACATCAAATAATATTTTTACATATGCCATGCTAAAGCCTTTACATTATCCTCTTTCCCATTAAAGTTGGTTTACATTTTGAGAGAGCAAATCTTTCCCCACAAACTGTTTTCCATCACCATGTAGGAGTCTTGTAGGAGGAAAGCTTGTTGAGGAGATGACAGGTGAATATCTGAATTTAGAAATGTGCTTCAATGTGTTTAAAATGCTGTCAAAGTTGGGGATGATTTAAATGTGTGAAATTTCAAAATGCTTCATTGACACACACAGACACACACAGAGCTAATTCCTTCATTGCCTCAGGGAGATACAGCAGAAGGAAAAGTTGGAGCCTTTTAGCTTCACTGTTAAAAGAAGACTCTAAAAATGGGTTAGTGAAGACGCATTTGCCTCTTTTGGAGGTAACAGAGCAATCCGTCACCAGGAGAAGTTTCCTGAGGTAACTACCAAGACATACTAACTAGCAGGGCACAGGAAGCTGTCATTGTTACATCTTCAGCATATAAATTATCATGATTCCAAAACGTTCCTTGCTCTAAAAGAACAATTGTTTTTCCTCACTGGTGCCAATACAGATCTACAATTCCAACCAATTCAAGGAACACTCAAAGCCTAGGCTCTTCTCAGTCCAGCATATGGAGGACAACATCTACACACATGACCTAAACACAGATTCCACCCAAAACGTTCCTTGGGTGGTGCTCATCTCCATTTCTATGCCGAACGGCTAGCGTTGTCCGTAAACACCTCCAAGGTCATGTAGCCGGCATGGAGTGCCGAAGTGGTACCTATTGATCTACTTGCATTTGCATGTTTTTCAACTGCTAGGTTGGCAAAATCTGGAGCTAACAGCAGGAGTTCGCCTGCTTCCCGAATTCTAACCGCCAACCTTTCAGTCAGCAAGTTTAGCAGCTCAGTGATTTAACCTGCGGTGCCATTGGGGGCTCCATAAAGCACCCATAAAATTGGAAACTGATTTTGAGGGAAGAGAGTTCATGGTCTTCAACCTGTAGAAGAAGAAACAAGATCAGCATGATGCTGTTAAGTGTCTAGGACTATGTGATGGATCAGCGAATAATGCGTGCAGATCCCAGTAAGATGGTAATTTTGTCAGCGCCGATAATGCTTAAGTGCAAGCCAAGGTCTGCAGGGGACTCAGGCAGATTACAATGTACAATATACATAGCCATTTGGTCCTAGTCAATGTTCTACGGACAAAAACATGGGACTAGAGTAATGGGGATTTGAAAACTCTATCATTATATAAGATTCAATCAGGCCCGGATTACCCATAAGGCCAGCCGAGGCCATGGCCTCAGGCGGTGGCCATGGGGGGGGCGGCAAAATGATAACCGGACCTTCGGGTTGCCACGGCATCTAAGTTGCAGTTGTTGAGGAGGGAGGGAGGGGCGAGCGGGAGGAGGAGCCGAGCCACGGTGAGGAGCCAGGAGAGTGGGGGGGCGGGTTCCAGGCTGGCCTTTTTCCTCCCTTCCTCCCTCTTCCTGCGCGAGGGAGAAGGAGCCGGGGGGAAGTCCCACCCCTAGTCGTATGACGTGGCTTCCCTCCGCCGCCTCCTCGCTCACACATGTGCCGCTCCTTCCTTCAGTAAAGGAGGGAGGGGCGCCCGTGCGTGCGTGCGGCGAGGCGTCGGGGAAGCCACGCCAGATGCCTAGGGGCGGGACTTCCCCTGGCTCCCTCTCCCTTGCACGGGTGGACGCCGCGCTCCTTCCTTCACCGAAAGAAGGAGTGCGGCACCTGCCCGCGCAACAGAGGAGGAACCGGGGGAAAGTCCCGCCGCCCGTAGGGCGTCTGACGGAGCTTCCCCCCAGCTGCCTCCTCACTTGTACATGCGCCACTCATTCCTTCAGTAAAGGAGGGAGGGGCGCCCGTGCATACGAGCGAGGAGGCATTGGGGGGAAGCTCTGTCAGACGCCTAGGGGCGGGACTTCCCCCCGGCTCCCTCGCATGGGCGGGCACCACGCTCCTTCCTTCACTGAAAGAAGGAGCGCGACGGTGCCCGCTTCCCCCCAGCCGCCTCCTCGCTCGTACGTGCGCCGCTCCTTCCTTCAGTAAAGGAGGGAGGGGCCCGTGCATGCGAGGAGGCATTGAGGGGAAGCAACGTCAGACGCCTAGGGACGGGACTTCCCCCCACTGCCTCCTCGCTTGCGCCGGCCCCGCCTCCTCAGGCGACCCCCCAGGGGCGGCACTTACCAGGTGTGGCCTCGGGCGGCCCCAAGCTTTAATCCGGGCCTGGATTCAATGAGACTGCTCTTGGAACAAATGGAGTTTGGCCTATGTTACTATGAGAGTCTTCAATCCTGCTGTCGCCTCTCATTGCAACATCAACAATCCATACTTTGTTTTTTAACACAATCATGAGGTCAGGAGTATTGTGCTCCAGAACTCTGTCAGTCTGAATTTGAAAGTCCCAGAGTAGTTTGACATGTTCATTTTTTGTAACTTTTTTTCAGGCCTGTGATTCCACCAGTTCTTTGTCGTAGGTAGATGGTATTTGTGGCACAAGTTCCAATGAATCATCTGAGCAATGGTGTTATGCCTATTATTATTATTATTATTATTTCTTGCCTGCCTTTCCTCATGACTCGAGATGGGTTACAACATTGCTAAAACACATAACCAAAACACATAATCATTTAAAGGCACTCTATAAAATACACATATTAAAACATATTTCCATAAAATACATATTAAAATACACAAAACAAAATTTAGACATAGAATTGAAGTTTAATATTCATCATTAAAACAGTCAGTACATTTTTGTATGAAGAAGATCCCAGTTTCAACCAAACTGGGATTATTTTTTAAGTAGAATAAGAACTGACAGAAATAATAGGAATTCTTGACTAGATAAGCAAATGGCCCAGCAAATGGTCAACGTTCTACAGACAAAAGCATGGGACTAGAATAATGTGGATTTGAAAACTCTATTATTACATAAGATTACATGAGACTGCACTTGGAACAAATGGGGTTTGACCTAAGTTACTATGAGAGTCTAATTCAGTACAAACCCACAACCAAGAACCATGGACACTCCAGCCGTCTCAGCAGAGGAATTCCAGAAATTCTTCATAGAGAAGATCACCGCTCTCCGGCAAGACCTATCATCTATGTCTGAGGCCATGAGTGAGAGTGAAGAAGAAATACATACTCCAACCAACCAGATACTTGACCGCTTCAATACGCTGGTCTGGAGGCAGTTAACAAAATCCTCTCTGCAGCGCGGACAACTACCTGCTCCATGGACCCTTGCCCTTCCCATCTGGTTAAGGACTGCTCATAGGAGCTTCTGGTTCCTCTGATGCACATAATAAACAACTCCCTGGAGCAGGGAGTCTTCCCGGATGCTCTAAAAGAAGCCATGGTTCGCCCCCTCCTGAAAAAACCCAGCCTGGACCCTGCAACGCCAGCTAACTACCGCCCGGTTTCAAACCTCCCGTTCCTCAGTAAGCTGATTGAACGTGCGGTAGCGACTCAGCTCCAAAAATTCCTTGAGGACTCAGATGGCCTGGACCCTTTTCAATCAGGTTTCCGCCCCGGGCATGGGACCGAGACCGTCCTAGTGGATATCCGCCGTCAACTAGACAAGGGAGGCTCAGTAGTTCTGGTGCTGCTGGATCTCATTTGACACGGTAGACCACGATCTACTGATACAACAACTTGCCGCCATAGGGATCCAAGGATCAGCCCTAACCTGGTTCAACTCGTTCCTGCGTGAACGTAGCCAGTGAGTATTATGGCTGGGCCAAACATCTGGGAAATCTTTCCTTGAATGTGAGTACCCCAAGGTGCCATACTGTCACCAATGCTGTTCAACATCTATCTCCGGCCTCTCGCTGGTCTAGTCCGGAGCTTTGGACTAGGATGCTACCAGTATGCCGACGACACTCAGCTCCTCTTAAAGTTGGAACCCGGAGTAACCTCGGTGCCGGAAAATTTCACCCAATGCCTAGAAGCAGTGACAAGATGGCTCCGGGCCCATAAACGAAAAATAAACCCAGCAAAGACGGAGATCTTATGGCTGGGCCGTCCATTAGAACCAGTCTACTCATTACCCCCCCCCCCTTCGAAGGGGAACCGCTGACTCCATCCCCCTCGGTGAAGAGCCTCGGTGTCATCCTAGACTCTAAGATGTCGATGGAGGCCCAGATTGCCTCCACGAGCAAAAGGGCCTTCTTCTACCTACGTCAAGCGAGGCAACTGGCGCCCTACCTTCCAACGGAGGCGTTAGCTACAGTAATCCACGCCACGGTCACATCAAGGCTGGATTACTGCAACGCCTTATATGTGGGTCTGCCTTGGTCACTAACCCGCTAGATCCAGATTGGATGGAATGCTGCCGCCAGGCTCCTCACCAAAACACCAATGAGATGCCACATCACACCATCCCTGCAGCATTTGCACTGGCTGCTGGTCAAATACAGATTCCTCTATAAAACCCTGACCTTGACTTTCAAGGCCCTGCGGGGCCAGGGCCCTTCATACTTAAAAGACTGCTTGATCCTACCTGCCCACCCAAGAGCACCACGGCCAGCAAACGAGAACCTCCTCTGTGTCCCGGGTCCGAGAGAGGCTCATTTGGAGTCCACGAGACAGAGATCCTTCTCTGTTGCGGCCCCCGTCCTGTGGAACTCTCTGCCGCCAGACCAAAGAGCCTCCCTCGACCTGCCCCAGTTCTTGGCGGCACTTAAGACATGGCTATTCAGGAAAGCCTACGCATAACACGGAACCAGTGACTCGGAATTCACCGAGTCTGATATTTTAGTATTTTAACCATTTAATATTTTAATATTTTAAATATTTTAAACACTAGTTGTGTAAGTCGCCCGGAGCACAAATGTGGAGGGCGACTCATAAATAATAAAGGTCAGTTCAGTTCAGTAATTCAGGGGTTTTAAATTGTTTTTATTGCATTTTATGTGTTTTATGTGTTTTTACTTGTACCAATTCTTGTGAACCGCTCTAGGCACCAGAGAGAGTGGTATATTAAGTCGAACTTAATAAATAAATTAATAAATAAATAATAATAGTATCAATGGGAGGGAGTATAGTAATTATATTAGAAAAGTAGCATGGGGATTCAGTGTTAAATATTTCATTGAAAGAATCACAATCTGGGTAGGCATATGAGAATCTGAAAAACAAAAACAAAACAAGTGTGTTGAAATTCTTTAATGTATATTTTTCCATATGTCTTCATTAATTGGAGACACTTTAATGTGCACTCCTATATATATATATTCATTAAGTGCATTAAAATATTGGGATCTTTCTCTAATTCTCACTTCACATTTTTTCAAATGCACCCTTTTTAAAAATTACAATTTCTCAAATGTATGCTTTTTTCAATCATAGTTTTGTTGTTGAGCCAACTGCATCACAATTTCAGATACGTATGGATATTTGGCTACCATGTTCATTTCCAGGAAATAAAGAATATTAAATCTGGTCAGAAATGATCTGAAATTTATTTGTTACCCTTCGCTGTTTCAGAAAACAACTAATCCTTTCCAGTAGAAAATGACCAGAAAATTTTATCAGCTTGACACAATACTCACTTAAATGGGCCATGTTCAAAGGAGCAATGTGATGGCAACCTAGGCCATTCAACTGATGTTGCAAAGCTCTACTTAACTTTCCATTTTTACACCAGTCTGTAAAATGCAGAATGTAGTAAAGGTGAAAAATTGTACCTTGTTGCAAGGATGAATAAAAAAACAATACATTGGATGCCTTGTTTTGTGTCTTTGTGATCAACTAGTCTCCCTTTTTTCTATTCTGCATGTGTATGTAATGTGCCTAGTTTCACAGGGGAAGGGGTACTAGATTTTCATAGACAGAAACAATAGCCATTGGCGTCTCGGTCTGGGGCTGGAGCCTCAATCTCTCATGGGAGATGAATAATCCTTGATGGGCTGTCTTAACATGGTGAGGCAGCCTATCTTCAGTAAAATCCCAGCAATTGTGACACTTTCCTGCATCCCTATATACATTGCTTAACACAGGCCTATAGATGGGTCCCACATTTGAACAGAGCAGTATAGTTGGAGAAGCACTTACTATTTTTGTAATGTAATAATTCCCCTGAAATTGTGATTAATGTCACAAACAGCAGGGAGATACAGCATCTTCAGCTAGGATCAGATGTGCCCTCATATTAAGAAATACAGAAATGAAAGCTAAACAAGACAGAAAGACTAATAAATTTTATTCTATTTCCAGGTACACCTCAGGTGAAGAACTATTATGTATCTATTGGGAAGAAGCATTGTCATGTTGGTATCGAACTCTGGTTGCTTGGGAGTTATGACTGTATCATGGTAACAGCTCTCTAGGCTGAGAGGTAATACTGAGATTCATGGTCAAACTGGGACTAAAATCAAGAATCCCCAGTAAAGATGTATCCGTTTATCCACCACTTCACAGTGGTTGTCTTGTCAGCCACACATAAACCAGAAGTGTCAGGTTTGTGCTTTGATGCAGTTTAAGTATTCCCCAACATCATGTCAAACCTGATGGCAGAGGATTACCTGAAAACACTGGAGGGGGATGCTGAGTTAAATATGCCAGTGGAAGGCCATTACAGATGCCCATTTGGCAGGTCCCCACAGACTGTCAGAACATGTTACAGAAAAATTAGAATTAATTAGTGCCAATGGTGTCTTGGGAGTTTTTGTTTTGTTAACCACAACTGCACTGGGATACATCGGACATCTAAAGTAAGTCTCTCTCTGTGCAGGTGCATTATTTGACTTCAGGACTCAGCAAGCATCCCTCACCGATTGGGTGATATGTGAGATAGCACCATTCCTGTCCGGAGATATTCTAACTCTGGTCTCCCTTGATTCATGCTATCTTTTAACTGTATATGTTCAGGGTGATAAACATATCAAAGTGATAACTCAAAGAGTTCCTTGTGCATTAAGAGAAGTCATATGTTAAGCAATGTACGCAAAGAGAGACAAAGGCAAGATTCACTTGTCCTAACAGTCCATCTGTTTCCTACTCCCTACAGAGCATCTTTCTTTCTCCTGTCCCTCCCTCCTGGTTCCTTTTCAGGTGCCCTCTTACCTTATGTAACACTCTTTTTGCTGGAGGTTCATGCTGTGACCCTGTCAGAATCACTACAGCAGGGGTGACCTCGGTAATGACCATCCTGCGCCTGCCAAGCTAAGTTGGTCAGTGTTCGCTGATTAAACTTTTAACAACATCCCCTGTGCGATAAAGGGCAAAATGACAACTTTGCCCATCGTCAAGGTGTCTGTATAATAAACTAATTAGTAAACCACACAGTCTGTGGAGCTTTTAATGAGTGCTATCGTCTGGCCTCTGTAATAAAAACCCAGCCTGCCCCCTTTTGGGATTCAATTAAGGAACAGACTGTCATATGCTTGGCCTAGCTGATCAATGAATCCATTCCGACCTTTGTTGGAGATGTTTGCAAGGTCACTCAGCATCTGTGAGGAAAGCCAGCTCGGCAGTGGGGAGACGTACCCAGCGGCACCTGCCAGGCACCAAGATCTGTCGTTAATGTCTTCCTGGTCATTTGGCATCAGCAGAAGTTTCTCTCGCTCAAAGGTTAGCTGAAAGAGAAAGCAGCGATGAAATCTATTTGGATTTCATGACTGAAAGGCTCCTTTTTGTTATTTAATCATTAAGCCTTTAATATCTGCCTTCTGCAAACCTGCGCAACTGGCCATAAGCCTTTGTGAAGCAGCGTGTGTTAGCCCCTAGAAGATGTTTACCAATTTCCGCAGCTTTTCAATAACTTACAGTCAACTCTGACCACAAGCATGGATTGTCCTGAGTATGTATTCTATTCCTATGATTGCTTTTAAGAAAGCGGAGGCAAGGAACAGCAGCTTTGCTCATGTTTAGAAAAGATTAAGTTGCCTCATACTGAGATGCATCATTGCAAAGTGACCCAGTGCAAGTTACTTTAGCTCAGCAGACATTTTCCAAAGTCAGATTTAAGTCCTGTTACCTGATAACTTTTAGAAATAGAAACTAGGAATGGAAAAAAACCCCATTTTTATACACCGACATTTTAGTGACTTTATCCAATTTCTGACTCTTAGAAGAAAAGTGCACATATCTTCTGGTTTTCAATCATTAGGAAGAAATGGCGAGCATAGAACCTCCCTTATTATTATTTATTTATTAGGAGCATTTCTATCCCGTCCTTCTTGCCTCCGAAGAAAGATTCAGGATGGCTACCAACAGACACCATTTGAAGCCAAACAATAAAACAAGCATAATATAAAATTAACCTATATTTTTTAAAAATTATATATACGTTAAAACAGTTCACCGTTTCTAGACACAAAGTTCACAGGATTAATTTGGACCAGTTTCGATGACCCAGTATAACCTACCTCACAGATTGGATAAAATGATAAAAAGGGTGGGGAATCATTATAATACCCTTGGAAAATAGATAGGACATAATTTTTAAAATAAATAAACTAATTGCTGTTCAACATCTTAAAGTGATCCTACAAATTGGAATTTGGCTGATGAACATATATTTATCAGAATAAATAAATACATTTGCCGCTTTGAGTGGAGGGAAAAGTGCTTTAAACGAGATTATTTTCTCCTTAATCAGGGGATTTATACACAATTTTGATGTGGCATTTGGAAGCTTTACTACTGACAGATAAATTATTTTCATGATTGGAAGCCTAAGCTTTATGTGGGTGGTAGTGGGGTGTGTTCACACTTCTGGAAGAGCTGAATCTATCAATCGTATGCTAAATATATAAAAGGAAATGGACAGAGACTGATGGAGAAAATATGTATGTGCATACTAAGAGTGTGTGGAATTCATGCACTTTAATGGCATTACAATTCTTTTGAAATGTTAATTAATATACTTTCTTGGGTATATGGGCTTATATTGCTGATGAGTCCCACCTACAGATCAATGGAATCAATTGCTGAATGGTAAAATGATCAGTTATGTAACTCTCTCTCTCTCTCTCTCTCTCTCTCTCTCTCTCTCTCTCTCTTTCACTCACTCGCTCACTCACTCTCCCTCTCTCTCTTTTACAATAAGAGAAACACTGTTGTCTTCCTGATGGCCAGGAAAATGACATGGAATGGGAGAAACATTTGTTGGATTCACATTCCATTAAAAAGATGCCCATCATATACTTTTGAAGTATGAAAACTGAACAGAGTGCATCTGTTCACAAAAGGACTGGTAACATGGGAAAGGGGCTTAGGGAGGATTCTCATTGAGGGCATTTGGACACTTCCATTTTCTGAGAAAAAAAACTTGAGTTTTGGAATATTTTCTCACCCCTATCTATCATGGAATAGTGTTATCCTTCTTGCTAGAGTGTTTAGCTAATGTTTGAGTCTTGATGAACAATATACGCAAACTCAACTGGTACTTTTTATGTCCCAGAATTTTCCTTAGTGGCCTCTTTTCCATTTTCATAACATTTATGTCTTATAACAGCCACCAGATATACAGGTGTTCAAATAGAATATTATTTATTTATTTCCAACATTTATACCCCATCCTTCTCAACCCCCAAGGGAGGACTCAGGGTGATTTACAACCGGCAACAATTTGATGCCGCAACATACAAAAAATATATAACAAATATAACAAACAATTTAAAACAATGGATAAACATTAGAATAAAACAAATTAAAACATTATCAAACCATATAGCCAGTCCAATTCAAAATCCAAAGTGCTGTCATGCCTGCTGTCCAAAAGCCTGGTCCTAGAACCATGATTTAAGCTTCTTCCTAAAAGAAAGGAGGGATGAAGCCGACCTAATCTAACTGGGGAGTGAGTTCCACAGGTGGGGGGGGGGGGCACCACCAAGAAGCCCCTGTCCCTCATCCTTGTCAAACTTGTTTGACATTTGCGAAGCTGATGAGACCGAGAGCAGGACCTCCCTGGATGATCTTAAACTGCGAGGCAGGACGTAGAGGGAGATATGTTTGGACAGGTAAGCTGGGTAATACTATGTGATCTAATACAGGTAATACTATGTGATCTAAAAAAACATAGGAAGAGAAGTGTGTTTCTCCTACATGATGTCTTCACCTCAAACATCATAGGGACAAGTGGGGTGGCTTGACATTACATTTTCTACACACTTGTAACTAAATTTAAGAAAACAATTACATATTCCTTTTTTTAAATTCAGGATTGGGTTGAATGCTGATTAGACATTGGTGGTGAATCTCTGGATGATTTGTAGGAGAAAAGCAAGGACTGCTGATAGGGGTTTGATAAAAGTAGAAAGAAAATGACTCATACACTCTGGAAATTGAAATCACAGAGCTACCAAGCACTCTCTCGCTCCCCCCCTCTCCCCCCCTTCTCTCTCTAAATGTAATTTTCATTTGTGGGATTAACATAACTCAAAAACCACTGGACAAATTGACACGAAATTTGGACACAATACACCTATCAGACCAACAAGTGACCATCACTCATAAAAACACTGAAAAGCACAGTGGAAGGGACTTAAAAAGCCAAAAAAGCAAAACGACACTACAGCACATGCACAAAATGACTCCCCCCTCGGCAAACAAAACATACAATAGCATATCTACACTCTCTTCCAAACTACAGCTCCCAGCATCCCCTAGACCAGGCCCTTTAGGAGAGGAGGATGATCCAAATGCACTGCTTCCAAGATGCAAACTTTCTTCACCTTGGATTTCTTTGAGTGCTCCCCAGTCCCTACCTATTTTCATTTTCCTATTCCTGCACTGCAACTTCCAGCAATCCTCCAGCTAGATAAGATAGAGATAGGTACTGTAGGTAGGTAGATTGCTCAGGAGGACTGCTGCGAGTTGTAGTCCAAGAATAGGTAGAGAAGGAAGACAGGGGAGAAAGAGGAAGTGAAAGAAAAGAGGGGAAGGGAAGAGGAAGAGAAGGAAGGAAGTAGAGAAGGAAAGAAAAAAGGGAAGGTAGGAAGAAGAGAAAGGAAGAGAGAAAGAGGGAGGGAAGGTTAGCCACAGTAACGTATGATGGGTACAGCATACACACACACACACACACACACACACACACACACACAGGGGGGGGGGTAGTATGTATTGTGAGGATTGTGAAGGCATACTTTTAAAAAGTTCTTCACATGAGATGCAGGTTGTGGGTCTTTTGTGAAAAGCAATTAAATTACACAAGCCTGAAGTTGCCCCAAACCTTCTACTTTCTGTTCTAGACCTTGTGTTGAATTTTAGATGATATCCTCCTGGAGTCAGGGCCTTGTCCTCTTGTACTTTCCAAAGCATCAGGCATACTGCTGATGACCAAACAACCATGGTGACAACAAAAACAAGCCTTTGTCTTCCGGGAAGCTATCCTAGATCAGGATGCTGTTCCCTTTCTAACAAATCTGATGGCAAAATGTTAAAGACAGTTTCTCCATTTCTCTATATCCCGCTCCTCCGTTGCCATCTCTCGAGCTGCTCCTTGGTTGCTATCAGCACGGTCACAAAAAGGCCTTCATCTTATTTGTCAATGTTTGGTATTAAACTAAAAAGGTATTAATCTTTCTAGTGACCTTTTTCCCTTCATTTTCTACTGGCAAATAGATGGTGCATCTTTTGTAAGACGCTTCGAGGCAAGACACCCGCACATTCAAACACACACTTTTATCCAGTTAATCATTGCGCATTACCTACTTTCATCAATGTTCAGTGCCTTAATTCCAGGATTATTTATTTTTCCTACCCTGGTGTTCCCATCTCTCTTTACACCCTATTAAGAAACAAACCAAATAAAAAAAGCAAAAAAGCATATGCCAGACTCCACTCACACACACAAATGGACACACACACACACACACACACACATATATATATACCAGGATAATTAGAAAAGAAACCTATTACCTACGCTTATAATTAGGGACTAACATATTAAATGACCTTTACCATTTACCTTAAGCCCTGGATTTCAAGAAAACCAGCAAGGTTATGAATGCCATATTAGTAATCTTTAATCTTTATTACTGCTGTGGACAGAATTTTAATGATTTTTTAAATAGGCAGCGGTCACTAACATATCCCTATTAAAATAAAAAAATCTCATAAAAAATTAAATGGATTAAGACTTCAAATGTACCATCATCAAAAGTATTATCTAATTATGGAGTTCAGTGAGCAGGCCAAGTGAAATGGTTGGTAATATTAGTTACTTACCACTTGGGAATGTTCGGGATTTATGCACAAATAGATTCTGCCTCTGTTGCAACATAGTAATTAAGAATTTGTCAGGGAAATTTGACCCTCTAGGGTAGAAATTACTTTGTAAAATAAGAATGGCAGAGCAACCAGTCTCCTTGCTGCATATAATTTAACTTGATTATTTATACATCAAAGGCAGTCGGCAGTGGCTGCGGTATAATATTTAAGTAGAGGGATATTAGAGGAAGAGGCATCTAGCGAAATCTCTCTCTCTCTCTCTTTTCCCACCCAAAATCTCCGTGAGAAAATAGAGGAAATTTTCATAAAGCATTTCATTTTGCATATAAATTGGTGCCTCGATTGTGCCTGAGAATTTACTGCTGTCAAATTTAATTTTTCTTTAATTCTTCAGGCCCCAGATGTGGAAGACTATGTGCAGGCTGCAATTTTCAATGCTTACAGGTAGCACCCCAATCGATAATATCTCTTTATGAGAAATTACCGTTAATGTTATTGAGTATGCATTTGGCTTTATAGGATAATAAGGGAATATGAAATGCCAATTCATTCATTAGAAGACAGCTAAGTGCTTAAATGAAATGGGTGACAGGTCTGGAGGGGAAATGGGGAATGGGGGAGGAAAAAAATCTAGTCATGGCCAGGAAGTTGAGAATGGATTTAAAGGACCTCATATAGTGTTTTACATATATTTGCATTTGCTTTGTCTGAGATAAATATGTGGTTTGAGATAAAGTTGTTTAAGCACTTACAGTCCAGGAAATTGTTGATGCTTTGGTAATGCCAGGGGCTGGTTGAAGACCTTTTACTGAAAAATAGTACCACACCCAGTTCCATAGAGTCCCAGGTGGTGCAATGTGTTAAACCCTTGTGTGGGCAGGACTGAAGACCAACAGGTTGCAGATTCAAATCTGATGAGAGCATGGATGAGCTCCCTCTGTCAGCTCCAGCTCCCCATGTGGGGACATGACAGAAGCTTCCCACAAGGATGATAAAAAAATCAAAAACATCAGGGGATCTCCTGGGTAATGTCATTGCAGACAGCAAATTCTCTCATACCAGAAGTGACAATCAGTTTCTCAAGTTGCTCCTGACATGCGCGCGCACACGCATACCCCAGTTCCATTAGTTGAAGACCGATAAACTGACCAATGATTTCTACTTGAATATTATCGATGGCTGTGATAATGACTGGTAGCTCCAAGCTCTGCAAGTCAAACTCCTCTGGTTTGTAATTTGAAGTTTAAAGGAGGTATCCAAGGAGATTAACCAATCTTGGATACCCTGAATAGCTCCTTTAATGTTCATATGAAAACCTGGATGTACCATCCCACTGAAATGGAAATCATCAGCTCTTACTGGATGAGAGAGCACCTATGTAGGCGGTGTATGCTTTCAATTGTGTCCCTCAGCACTTTACTATCACTTTCCACTACCAAGAAAGAAAAACAATATATTCTAATTACTTTTAAAATAACTTTCCAAATTGGCACAAGAATTCCCCTTTACTGTGTATAGAACCGTCTGCTCTCGATTCATCCTTGTACATTTCTATCTTTGTATTGTTGAAGGTTTTCATGGCCGGAATCACTTGGTTTTTGTGTGTGAAACTGTCCACCTGCTTGTGGATTTGAGAACACAGAAATACTGGACCACTCTAACAACTACCATGTCAGACTACACAGAGAAGTCATTTAAATCCACAAGCATGTGGACAATTGCAAAGGAAGAAACCATGAAAATGAACAAAATCTGGCTACCAGTAATTTTTTTTAAAAAACCCTCTAAAATCTTAACAGTAAACAAAGAACAACATTCAAAAACTTGGGAATTCCAGACAATAAAGATTCAGGGCTAACTAATCACCTCCCAACAAAGGATTCCCTCAGGCAGTTAGAAGTCAGATCTTGAAAACTGCTAAGCCATTAAATGCTAATCAAGGTGGCCAACTGCTACATCCACACCTACTTCAAACAGACAAAAGTTCTTTTCTCTCACCCTGGACATTCCACAGACATATAAACCCCATTTTCCTAGTTTCCAACAGGCCTCACAACCTCTGAGGATGCCTGCCATAGATGCAGGTGAGATGTCAAGAGAAAATGCTTCTGGAACATAACCATACAGCTTGAAAAACACACAACAATCCAATTTCTAACTTTATTCCTATGCAAAGTAGGAGCCATTGTAACCGATGAAAGACAGGAGTTTGGAAAGTTATTTTAAAAGTAATTAGCTGTGATTATGGTGTCAAGGTCCTCTCCCCAATATAATTCACTGCCATTTCAGCTATGGTTGTTTAAAATCCATGCTTTACATCCCTCTTTCTCAAATTTCTGTTGTTTCATTCCTTCAAAAAAAATCAAAATACCATACTACAGATTGCAGGTGAATGCTGTCACTTCAACATTCACAACACAATATGAGTGAGCAGGATGAAGCACAGCATGAGTTACCATCTGCCCCATGTGATAATCTTCCTCATTTTGGGAACCACCACCTGTAACTAGAATATAATTGAAGCTACAATTATATTGTGAAATGCATGCATATCCCTCACAGAGTTTAATCATAAGGTTTCCACATCCACTGGAGTTTGGGGATTAAGACCCCAGCAAACGGAGCACAATGATGAACAAGAAACCCCTCCATGAATTTCTAGGTCCTGTGGCATGTCCAGACGTTGACCATAAAATTGCACTGGAGGGCCTAGAGATTCCAAGAGAAAATATATTAATCACATCCATGAATAATCAAATCTACAAAAGTTAAACCTGCTAATTTTGAGGGCTACAAAATCCATAATCCACAAAAGAATGATACCTTTAATGGTTAATGTAATATATACTTTGATTATTGGGAAAATAACAACTAGCTACTGGAAGTTCTGTGATAAAGGTATTCTGTAAACCTACATTCTCTGTATCAAGTATAACACAACACAAATTAAGGCAATGTCTAAGTTGAATATCCTGACCATTAAAAAGTTTCTTGTTATTCATTTTATAAGCCTAGGGATTTTTTTACTAGTTGGGTCAACTTTTCATTGCTGACAGCACTGTTTCTCAATCTAGACAGAATAACATGCTTCACAAATAAATGAAGGTATTTGTGTATGAAGAAAGAATTGTTATTTATAATTCATTATACTCCTCTTTAAAAATTTACAGTCAGGGAACAGGATCGATCGCTTTTGATGCACCCATCATACACCATTGGCTCTACAGAGAGAAAGCAATGATGATGACGATGATTGATCATGATGTTAATAATAGTAATGAATTGTTACCACAATCTGATACAATTGGGAAAGCTAAATATAAAAAAGTGAGACGTTTCCTTGTAATGATTGTATTCCTAGTCCTGTAAGCCAATCTGACCCCCACTTCTCAAGGCTAGTAGTAACATCTATATATGACTCATGGAAGAAAGGAGCAAGAATGGCAGGTGTAAAACTACATGTACCAAGTTCTTAAGAGTTAGGGTTTGCATTCACCAACTTATTTCAATTGAATGGTAGTGAACTGTAACACTTGAAAAGTGATGATTTTGCTGGAAGTAACTAGTTTTTTTGCTACAACCAGTCCCCCCTTTAATCACCCCCACTAAATTGTGTGTGTGTGTGTGTGTGTGCGCGCGCGTGCATGTGTATTTAAGAATCAACTCATTTTCTAGGTTCTCATAGTTTTTTCGGGCAATATGGCCATATTTTGGAAGCATTCTCTCCTGACGTTTTGCCTGCATCTATGGCAAGCATCCTCAGAGGTTGTGAGGTCTAGATCTCACAACCTCTGAGGATGCTTGACACAGATGCAGGCAAAATGTCAGGAGACAATACTTCCAAAATATGGCCATATCGCCCGAAAAAACTTTGAGAACCCAGTGATTCCAGCCATGAAGGCCTTAAACAATAACTTATTTTCTCCCTGCATAGGTTTACCACTTTGCCCACTGATTTTCCACCAGATATAAGGTCGGCTTAAATCTCTGTGCCACCAAATATAAATGCCTCATAAATTTCACAATTACTACCAAGACTGTAGGCTTTCCCTTATCTCCATATCTGGACCAAGGTAAAGAGAAGACCTCTGCTTCTCTTTGATGTAATCTACTTTGCCCCACTGCTGTTGCAGGACAGATGCACAGTGTGTGGCCATCTCCAGAGCCAGTCTTCTGGGGTCCTCTGAAGTATTGCTACTCTGGGCTGGCCCTCGATTTTGTGGTATTTGTAAATGAGTGCTTGGTTGTATTGGAGTAACTAAGGGCCCATCCAGATAGTACCTTTATTGTCCCTATTGATATTCGATCAGCTTCATCCCTCCTAACATTCAGAAAAAGAGTGAAATCCTGGCTTTGGGACCAAGCGTTTGCACCCTAGCACAACACGGCACTTTAGACTGGTCAGTTGGCAAATGGGTGGTTAAGATCTAAGACTTTGGATGGAACATTGTTTTAATGGTGATGAATGTATATGATGTTTTTAATATTAACTGTATTTTAATGTATTGAATTCTAGGTGTATTTTAATGTATTTTAATTTTAACTGTGTTTTACTATGTATTGTGTGGCCATCCCCCTCGGGGTTGAGAAGTAGCCAGAAATAAATAAATAAATAAAAATAAATAAATTATTGTGGTATTTACCGCAATAAAGGAGGGGCTGTCCAGATAACATTCTAGACAGTCCCGGATTAATTTGCTACAAATCAAGGAAACCCTGGTTTGATGTGAATTAATTAGATAGCGGGCTTATTCCACACCTTCTTGGAAGTAATATCTCTCAGCCTGACTTTCTCCTAACTCCAACAATCTGTTTTACAGGCATTGGCCACACAGAGAGAATTGGTTTTTCTGATGACAATCAGAGTATAAGTGGATGATGTTTTCACTCCACCCCACCAGCAAGTAAGTTAGGCCATAACATGGAATTAGGATATGGCTCTGCTTCTGATTGCCACAGCCCCTCTCGCAGCTAAGGGTACCCCAATCACCAGTACAACAGACTTGATGTTGGGGAAGCTCATGCCAACTAAAATAGGATTTTAGGGTCATTATGATTGTGGCAATAGTGCCATGATTATGATTATATAGGCATATTGTATACAGATCAGTTATGAGTGTGTAATTCCAGACTATGCAACTGTTAAGTGTAATACTGATTTTAAGACATTATCTTTAATTAGGTTGTTCTTTGTCTTGGATTATAAGGTTATATTAAGACTGATTAAAACATTTAGGCTGGATATATGTGGCAATATGTGATGGCTTACATGCATGTGTGACACCAACAGAATTTTATTAAAATGATATCGCCACATTACTACTGATGTTGCCACATTACTACTGCAGGTAAGAATTTGCTTTCTCCTTCATTTTGAGCCAAAGGGTTTGAGAGGGAAACTTTCAGTTCACTTCTACTTTGAGTTGTTGAATTTGTCCTTAAAGGTTTAAAGCACATTATGTCAGGATCAGTCTTCAGCTGCTGCAAATGGATGACATCCCAGAGTCCCATGGTTTCATACATTTCTTTGCAAGTGTAAGAGATAGCCACTTAAAGCTGGTCAACAATGTTCAAGAAGTATAAAAGCAGGAAGCATTTCCCCAATAAAAATGTAATTTCCCAGAGGATCATTTCATTTTCATCTGACTTTTTCTGAACTCTTCGCACAGTCAACAAAATGTCTAATGGATGGTGTGTTAGTGTTTACCAATGTTTGGTAGCTGGGAGAATGCAGTGCAGATTTCTTTTTCTTTTTGATCTAGTGCAAATACAGCTGAAACATCTAGCAAAACATTGCATTGTGAGAACTAGAACAAAATTGGGGGGAAATGGAGCAATGAGAACACATGGGATCCTTTAACACTGATTTTGTGACCATTTAACTCTTAATATGTTGCATAATGAAGCACACATAAGAATTTATGCATCAGGCTCAATCCTTTGATTCAGATTGTATTTGGACAAGAAGCTAGTAGTTACTATTAGGTTAGAACAAGAATCAGCTTCCACTTGACATGGGGATGCTGCAAGTCTGCCTTTTATTGTCCTCTCTGGTTAACTTGCTGAACATGTCATGCATAAAACAAGGTTGGACTTGGAGGAAGTTATGAAAAATGGTACTAGGAATGTCGACAATTTAAGATATACAGATGACACCATACTACTAGCAGAGAACAGCAAAGACATGAAATGATTGCTAAAGAAAGTCAAGGAAGAAAGTGCAAACACAAGTTTACAGTTTAGCATTAGGAAAACAAAGGCAATGAACACAGATATTTACATAATTTTCAAGTAAATAATGAAGATATTAAAATAGTTCAAGATTATTCATGCCTTGGCTCACACATTAATCAAGAGGGAAACTGTACTCTAGGGTTCAGAAGAAGACTATACCTGCATGGCAAGAAGTTGGCCTGGATGGTCCTTGTGGGTTTTTTTCCAACTCTATGATACTAGAGCCTGAAAGGGCAGCTATGAATGAAATAAACAAGGTCTTGAAGTGTAGCAATATATGAGTGTATACTGAAGTTAGACTTGTCATTGCCATCATATTTCCCATTTCTACAAATTGTTGTGAAAGCTGGAAGTAAGGAAAGCTTACAGGAGGAAAGAACATAGTGCTGAAAAAGTGTTCTATAGATACTGATTTGGCAGAGATAATCCCAATCAATCATTTGTCATCTCACTTTTAATGTCTGAGGCCGGATCCAGATAGGCCTTTATTCCAGAAACGATCCATATTAAAAATGCAGATGTTTCTGGGGGCCTGTCCACACCCATCCCAGAAAGCATGCGATGTTCCCTCGAGACTAGTCCGAGAGTAAGTCTGAAGCCCCTCCCCCTCCCCCAATCCCCCAGACCCCTTAGAAAAGTAATAGAAACTTACATGATGTCTTTTAGAAGTCCCGGTGAGCTCTCCTGGTGTGTCATTTCTACTCACTGGGAGAGCTCGCCAGGACTTCTAATGGACATCACATAAGTTTCTATTACGGTACTTTTCTAAGGGATCGAGGGGCTTGGGGGGTGGGGGTGGGTATTCCCACACTTTACTGGGCTTATTTAGCCAGGTAAACTATGGGAATATTGTCTGGACTGCAGTATTCTTCAGTCCAGACCTGGAAGTAGTGCATTTATCCCACACCTTCCAAGAAGGGGCGGAATAAATGCACTATCAAATTAATTTGCTACAGACCAGGTTTTTCCTGGTTTCTAGCGAATTAATGTGGGGCTGTCCAGAATGTTGTCTGGACAGCCTCTCATTTATTGCGGATGTTCCTGTAATAAAGGCCCTGTCTGGACGGGCACTGAGTCTCTCTCTCTCTCCTCACCATACTTTCCTCCTTACTTGCTGCAAGATGAGTTCGTAATGCAAAGTGTTATTTCTCATTAATTGACTGGCCTCACATTTCCTGGTTTTCATCTGTGAAAGATAGGAGGCTCTGAAATTAGAACTGGGCAACATTCCCTGTTCATACCTATTATGTACACATTGTGGTTTTTTAAAATGAAAAAAATATGTTTACTTCATTGGTCAGGTATATACTACAGGCTACCAAATCCTGCATTTTGGAACTCAGAACAAACAAAATTAACTGACACCACTTTTTACTTGACAGCATAAACAACCACTGGAAATGCTCATTATTTAACCTCTATGCTATAGAAATATCTATGAAAATCTTCTAGAACTGATTAGTTGCAGAAATTTCACATAGAACTCACACATTGTATTGCGCATTGTAACAAAACCATTATTTCAATCAGTAGTTTGGAGGCCTATGGGTATTACCATAACCTAAAATGTAATAACAGGGTTTATCTCCACTATGCTTCTCCATCTCATTTCTTCTAAATTGAGTGACTTAAGTCAAAAGACATTTAAAGCCCTCCCTACGACCCATGGTTTGGGGGCAGAATATCTATGCTGTTGTCTTACTCTGGTTATGACATACTGCTCTGAAAATGTAGGCCCTCTGCTTTTAGTGCAATTTGTCAGATTATGGAATTGAAGGAATCATTGATCCCTAAGGATAAAAATCAGCAGAAGGCCCCTTAGAAAGAACGGCGCAGTGCATTCAAAGACAGCTGAGAAAGTCTCTTCTTTTGTAGTTAGGCATGTTGAAGGTCAAAACAAAATGTGCTACTTAGAAGTTTGGAACAGGAGGGGAAAATGTTAGATAGCAGAGAGAAAAATAAAGAATAAATTTAAATACAGGTAATCCCCCCACTCTCTCTCTATATCCTTTAATAAGCTATTTTAGCAGCCGTGTTTTGTTTCAGTGTGGCTGCCATGAAAAAGAAGACAAAAAACCTCTGCCATTGACATTGTCTTTTATCCCAGTTGTGTGCTGAGTTATAGTTACCTTTTTTTTCAAAAATGCCTCAAGATGTTTATAATTTGTGTCCCTGTTTAGACACAAAGACATGAGGCATGTTGCTGGGTAAACTAAGGCCACCGGTTTATTAAATTAGACCAAGAAATGTGCAAAAGTATTGTCTCCCTAGGATATGTTAAAAGTAGCTTATGTAGAGCTTTAAAAAGTTACTTATCCACACTAACTGGGGGATTTGGGGAAGTGTACTGCAGAATACGGAGACTGATATCCTGTTAGTTACAACAGGACCTTGCAAATGCTTTGTCTTCTTATTTATGACTATGACACTAATTGTTATGACTGCAAATAACCCTGAAACCTTTCTTAGAAGTTCAACAGCCATCCAGAACCACAAAGGTTTGTGTTGCCACTGAGCAGGGTGCTGCAGAAGGGCATGGGCAGCCCTTTCCCTCCAGTAAGCAATATCGCAAAGAGTACAAGGAGGGACCCCTCTGAAGATCTATCTCAACTCTTCATTTGCGGCAGTGCAGAGGGGTGGGAGGTGGGTGGCCAATTAGGGTTGTGCACAGAATTTCTTTCTTCCGTTTTCTCCGTTTCTTTTGGCATCTTTGAGAGTTTGTAACGGAAAAGACCCTTCCGGTATAAAAACCCACCCAACACTAAAGCAATCGGGAGCCGATCTCAGCTCATCCTCTGCTTTTTGGTATCACTATCTTTTTATTATTAATCCCCAAGCAAACAAAAAGAAAGCCCTCATTCCCTGAAAACTACTCTCCTCTTCAGGAGGTCATCTCTCTTCCTTACCTGGAAGTGAGAAACCTCCTAACATGCCTTGGAAATAGTTTGTGGCTGCTGGCATGGTGCAGCCAGGGAGAGAAAGTGTGTGTACCTGTCTGCAGCCAAGTGCTTCCTCTAGAGTAAGAAACAGAATTTGCTTCCTTGCCATGGAAAGTGCATGTGGCGTGCAGGTCCAGAAAGTGCTTTCTAGAGTAAAAACAGCATAAATACCTAAAATGATGGGAAGGGGAGCCTGAGAAGCCCCCCCCCCCCCCCGCGCAAATAATGGACAGATAGAAAGCTGGTCTTTTGACACCCCAGAGCAAAAACAAATATTTGCTCTTCCAATTTCAGAAGGCTCCCTAAAAACAGATCAAGGCCCCCTACAAAATCCAAGGTATTAAAAGTGTCAAGGTTTACTCCAAATGCACAACACTAGTGGCCATATCATCCTGCAGGTCCCCTTTCAGCAGCACAAGGTTCCATCTCTCCAGATATCTGATTGGCTTTTAAGGATGGTATCCAGGTTAGATGGAGAAAAGATAGTTAGCTACAGATTTGTGGATACAGGTTTGATGCAGGATTTTGCCCAAACTCTGGCTTAATCTGCACATGCTGTAAAATCCAGAATGATGTGGGTTATAATGTGGAGGAGTGGCTAAAAATGCACCTCCCTTAATGTGTGCTGCAATGTGCATCCACACAAAAAACATGTGTTAAAAATTAGGAAGAATGTCCAAAATTGGTGATAAAAATGTGCTGCAGCTGATCAGTGTATGGATGCTTTAGAGCAGATATTCGGGAGGAACATGTGCAATACTCATGTAATCAGCACCATCTCTGGAAAATTCAGATAAAAGAACTGGATGTGACACTCTCAGGAAGGCAAACAAACATCTTTCCTCTCAGTTCCCAAGAAGAAATCACTTCCCCCTTTTTGTTTCTGGGTTGGAAGATATTCTCCATTGCTGATCTTCATCCGTTGGGATGACACAGTTCAGCACATTTCTCCAAGCAGGAAAAGAAGAAAAAAAGTCATTTTGTTGGATCCATTCAGCATGAGGGGAGCTTTGTGGACTGTGCAGGAGCTTTTTCACAATTCCTGTGTACTCTGGAATGGAACTGGGTTTTAAAATCCATATTCTGCTCCAGATTTTCTAGCTATATAGCATCAGCCTCTGCTTATACACAGTAGCCAGTAGGCATGGTTTAGAACCCAAAAATAGGAAATCGGAAATCTAAAGGGGGGTGGGGTGGGGGTTGATTACTAATAGAAAGACTTACAAAAAAATTTCCAAAAATTTCTAAAATGTAACTTAATTACTAACGAAATTTGCTAGTAGTTCGTATGCCAGCGCATGCGCATTCCAGATGGTTTTGACCTACTCCCAGGAATCCTAACAGCTGGTAAATTGGCTGGGGTTTCTGGGAGTTGTAGGCCAAAACTTGAATAAATCACACTGAATTCTAGATGGGACTCTCCAAATAGGAAGGAGGGAGGAAGGAGGGAGGGAGGGAGGGGTATTGTATTCTTGGAAGCAGCAAAAAAAAGGAGGAGGAGCCCCCCTCACTCCTCACTGCCTCTCTCTCACCCCGATCCTGAGGGAGCGAGGGCCCAAGTTTGCCCAGGCTGAGAGGAAAAGGAAGAGGCCTGAGGCTGTGAGGAATGGTGTGAGTTGAAGTCCAAAACACCTGGAGGGCTGAAGTTGGCCCCTGCGGTGGGACAAGACAGAGCAATGGGGAAGAGAAGGGGGGGAGAAGCCACCAGGCAAGAGGAGGGCCGAGAAGCATGTGAGAGAGTGCAGGGAGAGACAGGAGCAGCGTGTGTGTGTGTGTGAAGAAGTTGGCCCCTGCGGTGGGGCAAGACAGAGCAACGGGGAAGAGAAGGGAGGGGGAGAAGCGTGGAGGACTACACTTTCCAGAATGCCTAGCAGCAGCGTCACTTCCAGTTCCCCATAGAAATGCGGGAAAAAGAAGAAGATGAATGAAGGCGGGAAGGAAATGAGGGGGAGAAGACAGGGAGAAGTGAGTAGTACAATAATTAAGAATTAATTACGATCATAATGCAAATTGTTGGCCTCAAGGACCGTAAAAGAAAGTCTACTTCCTGGTTAGCTGCCGTGATGCGTATAAACTAGAAAGTCACATTATATACGAATCACTTACGATTTCTTTTAATTTTCATAACTTTTTTCTCATGCCTAGTAGCCAGTTCAGTCCTGATTTCAAAGGTTGTGCAACATTTGCTTTCATCTACCAACCATGCATGTACATCAGGATAATTATTAGTCTAAACCAGTATTTATAGTTTTTCACGTGTTGAGTAACTCAGTAGGAGATGGTGAGATGAGAGGAAGAATGGAATCTTCTCCTTCTCAGTAGGCTCTGAGTAAAATGAACTGCTTCAGCCTCTCTTAGCTTGTGTGATCTCACAGATACACACAACACACACAAACAAATATATATGTATGCTTTCATCTACGATATACTAGAGAATATGAGGTGAGTGTTAAAATCAGGGGTGGGCAATTACCGGCCCTCCAGGTGTTTTGGACTTCAGCTCCCAGAAATCCTAGGAGCTGGTAAACTGGCTAGGATTTCTGGTAGCTGAAGTCCAAAACACCTGGAGGGCCGGTAATTGCCCACCCCTGGCTAAAATGGTGACAAATGAATGAGAGGGACTGGTTTTTAAAGTTTTCTTAAATTTACCATGCAATGGTGGTGAGATAATAGTACATAAACACCATGTGCGGGGTCTGCCATGCCTGCTTCTCATCAAGGGCCACATGAAAATATTGACTTTTCCTGTCAAGGTTGCAAGGTCTCCTTGGGTACCAGATTTCTTCAAGGTAGAACTAAATCTCTCCATGTTCTACAGGTGTTCATTAATGGGAAATGTTCTGAAGTACATGGAAATGATTCAGCTACTGTTTTAGTCCATTCACCTACTCTTTGTCCCCATTTCTATTACAGTTCTTAGGTTCTGGTTATACCTGTTGGATTAGGGGCAGAGGAAGCTTGATATATGAAGGGGGACTCAGTGTAGTAACTTTCAGTGTGACCAGAAAGATCCTGGCAAGCTTGACCAATGACAGAGGTGCTACTAGTGCTGGGATGAGTGTACCATTCTAAAAAAATTTCAGAGCCCCAAAGGGCCTATTCTGACAATTATCTGAGGGATTTGGGGAATTTTTCAAAGGTTGTTCAAAGCCAACTTCATTAGGAGATATTGTCATCCATGCTGGCTCTGCGTGGCCTGAAGGCCCTATGACAGAAGTTGTGTTGGCAAGCAGAGCTTACTAGATCCAGGGACTGTAAATTAATTGAATCAGATCTGTCCATGTTTTTAAAAGCTTGGTCTTTGATGAATCCTGTTAAGAGTTTCTGTCAGTCGTTTCTTCACTGCTGCTATGATGGATGGTTAGTGCTCTTAAATGGGTATTTATTTGCTGCTAAATGTTATAACTTTGGTCATTCAAGAAAGCAAAAGGGTATTTGGTTCTCTCTGGAAATGTCATCCATTTAAGTGGCTTGACTTTTATTTTCTATTTGCTTTGGTCAGTGTAAATTTCTAGTGGTTTTGCTGGTGTGAGGAAGGGGATTTGGGGATGTTTAGTTCTTGGTTATTAATATTTGACTTTGTTAGTGCTATCTGTTTACTGTGTGACTTCCAGAGGAAAAGAAGAAGAAAAGTGGGGAATATTTGCTTGCTGTTTTTAAAACTGCTGTAGGAACATAACTGGCAGCAGCAGTCTTGTCTTCTATTTTATGCAGCCTTGGGTTTGAGGTTCTACTCTGAACAGTAAGTCAATATTAATCCCTGTAATGTTTTTCTTCATGCAGGTTGTTTTCAGGGATAGATTTACAGAATCTGTAATGCATACATTAAATGACACATTGAACATATCTAGATGTCAAAAATAAAGTGGACACACTGCTCAGCTTTTACGGGGAGTCCAAATGATGTACAGCTGGATTCACAGTGCAACTGCTGCATCTAGCCATTCATCCATGTCAAAGAAAAATGGAATTTTCTTCAGAGCTTCCAGGAACCTCCAGAGTGATCTTTCAGTTTTGGAGGTGTGGACCTGGAATGGGGTGCATTCAGCCCAATCTGCTGTTCACATCAAAAGGCCGACTGCTGTACTACCACCAACACACAAGTCTTTCCTGAAACCTAGCTGCTGCTGATGTTATTTCTGGTGCCAAGCCATGTGACCAGAAAATGTGATATAACTAGCAAGCCTCTGGAAGAAAGAGGCAATGCAGTGGTGGCAGCCAAAGACTTTTTAGTCATGTGGACAGCCAAAGATCTCCATGATGTTTCTGGACTTCATCATAGAAGCGCCTGAGCTCTTTACACTGAAATTATCCATTAGTTGTAGATGCAATCACAGGATTTTCACAAATTTTGGCTGATCACCATTATTTCTGTTGGTTTTCAGCAACTGAAACATTCTTCAACAATGATGTTGGACATCAGGTCTAGGCAAAGACACCATGGATGATATCTTATCATGCTCATTACAAGCAAAATGTAAAGTTCTGTGTATATAAATAATCCAAAATAAGGCAGCAATGGAGTGCCATGACCAGCTTGGATAGCAAGGCTGAGGAGTTGCTATAAGGGCCAGAAGAGGAAATGGAGGCCAGCAGCTCCCACTAGTCTGCCATGCTTAGTTCAGCCACTGCTGAAGATGAGCTCTCTGCTTAAGCAAACACTCCACAAGAGTCTGTGCAAGCCCCTGTAGGTGAAGCTGAAGTAAGCACATCTACACTAGTTACAAAAGGGTTTAACATACCCATACCTTTAGAGCATCGACTACAGAGGGAAGGACACTGCAGGTCTCTTAGATTAGCTGAAAAATGGCAATCAATGAAGAAGCAGCTGAGATCTTGAGAACTAAATCACTCAGTCGTGTGACACCCTTATCTGGCTTCAGTCCTACACCTGCTTGTTCTTGACCTCGAACCTGAATCTGCTGTTTCCTGGTTTGATACTAGAGGACTTCTAACTTTGATTTCTCAAACTCTGAATCTTAGCATTGGTGTCTTTGTTTGTTTGTACTTTGTGTTTCTGACTTCATGATTCAATAGAATTCCCATCCTTGCTTCAAGAGACGAGATAGTGCCCCTTACAGAACATGGTTTTCTGAATTTTATAGGACGGGAACATAGACATAGTATAGACATCTGATAGTTCCCAGGAATGCAAATGACTTATGTACATGTCTTTGATGGAGTAAATGTTAATTGCCATATTTGTAAGCCTAATTTTGCCATTGTAAATACTGAATAGCATGCCATCCAACGTTTTGAACTAGTTCAAATTATAATCAGTACTACTGGATTATATTGTTTAACTTTTCTGTGGGGTAAATTTATGAGATTGCTTTTATCTGTTGTAAGTTAACTTGAGTTCCAGACTGGGAAAAATATTTTTTAAAAGGATATACATAAATAACAACCAGGATGATGATGTTTAGCCACAAGACTGTTTGAGAGATGGGAAAGAGTGGGGTGCAGCTGCTATTTCACCAAGCTAGGTACCCAAAATCATGCGCAGAATGACCTGCATTGTGTGCATGTTCGGAAATGAGATGCCAATGTCTCCAACTCTTTCAAACGGCAGGCATGCTCGATCTCAACTCCAATCTGCAAATAGGACTGCAAGCTTCAATTGCAAATCTATGCAGCAAATATCCAAGAAACTTAATGACTCTACTATTTCATTTGGCTGCTCCATGCAGCCTGCATGCCAATCTGCATTGTTAAAGAATCCAATTCTGCAGGCCAGTGGGCCCTTGTCTCAGCACAGGGAAGGTGCCCGAACAACTGCACACACTGAATCCGACCCGTTAAAGTGAAAATGACTAATGTTAAGATAAAAGCAATAGGCTAGCCTTGTGGTCCTTAATCAAAGCACCTTGACTTCAACAAGAGCTGTGCCAGGGTATGGAGTGAATAATGACTCTGGGATTTGGTCTGATGAGAATATTAATATAGTGACTCAATATCCAGGGCCTGGTTCTCATAGCCGATGGCGTGTGAAATTTACTTCGAAAGGAAATTGCCTTAGTTTTAGGAAGATGTACAAGAATGAACTAGGTCCAGAGACTGGGGGTGTTTGTTGCTGCAAGGTCTGGGGAATGTTCATTACTGTATTGCAAAAGTAAAATAAGAATGTATGCTAGAATCTTATATCACATGTTATGTTATATAACTACATATAACTAGCTATATAGCAGCGGCAGAAAGGAAATTCCTTTACTAAATTATGAAGATGCATAATGGAACACCAGCAAGAGTGTGAAACGTATATTAGAACCGATGTGATGTACATCAATCCCAGTGTGCATTGGTACCATTATACATTAGACACCAATACACATCAGGCAATTTGTTGGCGCTGCTATGTAGTAACATAAAACAGCCCTCTATTGGATGTAGATTCTATGCAACAATACAGTTCTAATACTTACATATGTAAATCCATCTATGACTACATGCATCCCCAATAGAATTCTGGTCATAGAGTCTTGTTGAACAAAGCCTTGGAACATATAGAAAACCCAGCAGCAGAAGATTTGGGAGGTAATTCATGTTGCGTCTGGATGGGTGACACTCCATAACCAAAGAATGACTCGAACAAAGAGTTGGGAGGAAAATGGCCACAACTTATTTATTGATTACAGGAACAAAGGGTTGGCTGCCAAGCATGGTTTCTGGATCATGATCAATCACCCTGCTGCTGACCAAGGCCACTAAACACGTCAGGGGGCCACCGGCACAATACCGGACAACACAACTTGGCACTCCTGGGAACCACCGGATGGCCCCCCTCCCCGTCCAGTAGGGGAGGGGAAGAAAACCAGATCTAGGGCCCATGCTTCATGGCAACCGAAGTTGTGATGAGCTAACAATAAACAAAATTCAGGCTACAATATTTGACACAAAATAGTCATGCAGGGCGGGTGGGTGTGAAATCTGAATCAGACCTGGTGCCTGTGCAGTGTATTTATGGCTGCTGGGCAAAGAGAGTGGCCAGCCCCTGGCCAATCCAAGGGCTGGGTGGGGCGGCTGCTGATAGGCCAGCTGGTCTGACAGCAGGAAACTTCCCACTGTGCAGGGGGGCTTCTTCTTCCCAGAAGCCCCCCTGCACAAAAGAAGCCCCCTGCCTACAGCATGGCTGGTGGGAGGGTGCCCCCCCCCCCACAACAGACCTTGCCCGGTAAGTCAGGCAATGTATAAATGAGTTGCTTCCAATAGAAGCTCATTTCACAGTTTTAACTACAGTACAAGAGATGTAGTTCAGGACAGTTCATATTATAAGTAGTCAAAAGCTGAAAAAGTGACTTTAAATACTACAAATCCCAGAAAATCCTGGCTATCCTGGCTGGGAATTATGGAAGTTGTGGTCCCAAAAAAAGTAATTTTTTTCAAACTCTGACCAGAATTTACAAATATCAGATTCCTCAACCATAGCAGATATAAGGTTTGATGTTGGAACTGCTTAGCTCCCAGCTGGAGGTCCTTCCACACAGCCCTATATCCCAGAATATCAAGGCAGAAAATCCCACATTATCTGAGTGTAGACTCAGATAACCAAGTTCAAAGCAGATATTGTGGGATTTTCTGTCTTGATATTCTGGAATTTGGGGCTGTGTTGAAGGGTCATAAGTCTTTGGGCTGCTATGTCACATGGGTTCTCAGAAATTTTTAGAGAATTGAAGAAAATAGTAGCAACACTGAAACTATGCATGGTATCACTATAAACTGATAGAAGACTTTAAGGCAGGCACACACACATACATTATACTTGTCTAATACAAAGGTTGTGCTGAAAGCTAGACTGTAGTTTTCAACATACCCGTTTGTGCATAAGTTCCATGACGTTATGAGCACAGCAAATGGGATTAAGTCCAAAACATGTGCAATGTATGATCTGGACAGCAAGTTTCTTCTAACCCAGACCTGGGCAATTGCCGGCCCTCCAGGTGTTTTGGAATTCAACTCCCAGAAATCCTAGCCAGTTTACCAGCTGTTGGGATTTCTGGGATTTGAAGTCCAAAACACCTGGAGGGCCGGCAATTGCCCAGGTCTGTCTAACCGGATTTGCTCTATTATTTTGTATGTGCCTTCAAATCAACTTATGACAACCCCATCAAACTTTCCAGAACCTTCCTCTGAAATCTAGCCTGTAGTACTTTGCATTCATTGACAATGTCCTATCCAAGGACTAACCAGAGCTATTTCTAGTACTTACTTTTCAATATCAGATGGGATCTGGTGCCTTTTACTCTCCAGCATTTCAGAATTCACAGGCTAATATTGTGCAGTTACTTTTGTCAGCCGCTAGATGTCAGCAAAAAATATGTCAGTGTTGCAGGACTGAATGCATAAATGTGTTAAAACAGCCCAGAACAGCCATTTCTTATTATTTGATGCAATTTTGCTGCATTTATCCTTCACAAAACTGCCCAGAAAACTGCTGAACAGAATATTCATGTTCGCAGCAAGGACTTTAATGAAAGCCTAGGAAAGGCATCTAGCTCAAAGAGCACAATGGAAGTTTCTTCAGTACATTTCCACAATATTAAAGTTATATAGTATGAACAAAATTTGTATATCCTTTTTCTAGCAGCAACTCCATAAACAGCAGTTTTGAAATAATTTGGTTTCTAGGAAGGAGGAATAAGAAAGAAATACTACTTGTGCATCATATTAAATATGATGACATATTTAGGCTGCTTTAAAAGATGAACTGAAAATCTTCTCCAGGTGTTTCATTGAGTCAGATAAAATACAGCAACACCTACAACAAATATCTATAAGCTAGTGATGATAATGAAAGAAAGAAGGGCTGTCCTGGTTAACATTTAAATGACTGGCACATCTACTGGGCAGAATGAGACAGCATATTTTGAGTATTCATGACAGGCAGGAAATAGTTATTCATTTATTATCATTGCATTTTTACAGATTAAAAGGGGCCCCAATCACCAAAACATAATACGCGAAAAACCTACTTGTAAACAAGCTCATATCTAAATATCCCAAGGTCATAAACTCATGTTTGGTCTTGGAAGCTAAGTAAAGTCAGCTCTGGTATCTACTTGGGTAGGAGACTGCCTAGAAATACCAAGGCTGTATTTCAGAGGAAGGACATGGCAAAGCACATCTGAATATCTCTTTCTTATGCAAGCACAATGGCATTCATTGGGTTGCCATTAGTCAATAGCTGACTTGAAGGCACATACACACAAAAACAAGCTGATCAAATGCCACACGGTATGTGTTTGCTTGCTTTTCCTACCAAGTTCTAAAATTCAGACACAATCTTCTGAGAGTTCATAACTCAGTGGTAGGTCTGTTCGTTGCATGCAAAAGATAGCTGTGAAAGAAGAAGAAAAGTTGGAGATGAAAGGTAAACCTGAATAGAAACTATACAACCCTGAAGCCATCCAATCCTTTCTGATTTTTGAAGCCAGACAGACTTGGGCTTGGACAGAAGGACTAGGGATTAACCCTGTCCAAAACCATAGCTAGCCACTGCCAGTCAGAGTTGACAGAGTTTACCAACGTTCTGATTCAGTATAAGGTAGTTTCCTTTATTCCTACGTGAATGCTAGAGGACCCATGTTTTAGACACATTTGTATCATCATGAGCACATCAATCTTATCTCATTTCAAAATTGAAGGATACCTGTTTAATACCTGCATAGCATGCTGCCTTGGATCTCCAGGTATGGTTCTGCAGGTATACTGTCTGCAAACCAAATTGTAAAGCTCACAGTACTGGATTGGACAGACCAAAAATTTGACTCAGTAAAGGAAAAAAAATGTTCCTAATAAACTTTAGAGTGCAATTGTTAGTTTAAGGAGGTTAGGGATAGTCAAGAATGCACTTGGCAAAAGAAAATGAGCTCCTGGATTGTGCAAGTGTTTGAGTCAACATTTGCAACATTTTGCAAAGCAAAATAAAACTGAAAAATTTTTGAAGAGTGAAAAAAGAGAAAAATCCCATAAATTTTCTCAGGGGAGGAACAACAACTCTTCTGAAATATTTGGGTTTCACCAACATGCTCAGAAAAACATTGTCTTCATTAAAGGAAAACAGTTTTTGAAGAAAGGGACTATAAAGTGTTACTTTGATGCATAATTTGAAAATGTGACTTTGGGGAACTACTTCTGGGGATGCTGAAGGTGGAGATCCTGCATTGGGCAGGAAGTTGGACATGGTGGCCCACTGGGTCCCTCCTAAGTATAAGATTATATGAATCTTGGGGTTTTCAATCTGCTACATTTCTTTTAATTCTCTGGTGTAGTCTTTGGAGCTACATGATTAGAGCAGAAGATTATATGTACTCAGTGCTTCATGAATCTGCCAAAGATGGCATAGGAGAGAACCATGGCAATTGAAGTGATATCAAAACATCATAATTGCATAATGGAAAAGCACCTGAAGTTAGAAAGATTTGCTAGGATGTTCAGATTTGACCATCACAATCAAGAGCTATTCTTTTGAAATGAGTTACAACTTGAATGTATCTGGAGAATGGCAAATAAAATGGTAAAAGGTCTAGAACAGGAGTGCTCATTAGGTAGATCGTGATCTACTGGTAGTTCACGTAAGGTGTCCTGGTAGATCGCAGGCTGGGTGGGAGGAAGGCTCAGTCCCACCCCACAGGCCCCCGACGCTGCCCAAGTGCTGCCAGCCCTGGGTTATCTGAGGTCCTTCCCACACAGTTGAAATTAAATCCCATGTTATCTGCTTTGAATCAGATCAGGCCCGGATTAACGCCTTTTGGCGCCCTAGGCTACACTTTGGAATTATGCCCCCAAACCAACCTCTATCACACCCCACCTCCTCCTTGACTCAAGGAAGGAAGACACGTCCTCCTTCCTTCCTCCTCCATTCACCCTCCTTCCTTGAGTCAAGGAAGGAGGGTGCGAGAAGGAGGAGGCGGAGGGAAGCCCCGCCCCGGGGCTGGCAGCAGCCCCGGGGGGTGGGGCTTCCCTCCACCTCCTCCTCCTCGCAGTGCACCATCCTTCCTTGACTCAAGGAAGGAGGGCGTGAAGAGGAGGAGGAAGGAATGGTAGCCCCCGGGCCCTCGCGGCGTGTCCTCCTTCCTTGACGCAAGGAAAGAGGGCGCGAGGAGGAGGAGGCGGAGGGAAGCCCTGCCCCTGGGTCTGCTGCCAGGCATGCGCAGCAGGAGGGCATGAGTGCCTCTGCCTCCTCCACCATGTTCCTGGATGCTGCGCATGCCCGGCAGCGGCCCCGGGGGCTTCCCTCCTCCTCATGCCCTCCTTCCTTGAGAAGGGGGCGGGGACGATGGCGAGGGGGGGCACCATTCCCTCCTCCCCCACCTCTTTGCAGCACTCTCCCCCTGCCCTCCCCCAAGAGAGAAAGTCATCTCCATGCCGTGCTTTGCGGTTATGTTTCAACTTTTTTTTTGTCCGTGTGAACTGCGCCCCCCCCCTTGACTTGCACCCCCTAGGCCATGGCCTAGGGTGGCCTTATGGATAATCTGGGCCTGAATCAGATTATATGGCAGTGTGGACTCAGAAAACCCAGTTCAAAGCAGATATTGTGTTATATGTTTCACATTTTTGTAGTGGGTAGGTAGATCATTTTGACTTGGTTGTTTTATAAGTAGCTCGCATATTGAAAAATGTGAGCATCCCTGGTCTAGAAGCTAAGCTCTGTGAGGAGTAGCTTAGGACAGCTGGAGTTGTTTATCCTGACATGATAGCAATGTTTAAATATTCAAAAGCATGTCATATTGAGAAGAGAGCAAGCTTGTTTTCTGCTGCTTTGGATTCAAATTACAGAAATAGAGATTCCACCCAAACACTGGGAAGAACTTCCTGATGGTAAGAGATGTTTGAGAACAGAATATGCTGGCTCAGAGTGTGGTCGAGTCTCCTTCTCTGGAGGTTTTTAAACAGAGGCGGGATGACCATCTATTATGAGTGTTTTGGTTGTATTTTCCTGTATCACACTGGATTGGAATGGATGGTCTTTGTGTTCTATTTCAACTCAATGTTTCTATAATTCTTTTTGCAAAGCAACCTTTTCTATTCAATGATAGCAAAGAATAAATACTGAGTGATACTTTCCCCTACTTTCTCCTTCCCTGCCTTGATTGGACAATTTACCTTTTCTTCCCCTGCCCTTTATGATGCAGCAGGTCATTTTAATTCCAGTCCAAATTACTTTTCTAAAAATGTTGGTAATTCTGACGAAAGGCTCACACTTTACAGCAGAGGCATCCCGTAAGCAATGCTGCAGAGGTGACAGCAGAGCAGGAGCTGTCACTGTGTTGTTTCATTTGCATACAAATTGTCAGCCCAGAAGCAAACATATTGTTAACATTATGGATTACATAAAATCTATTCCTTTTCTAAAAAGCACAAACTTCTCTTGGATGAAGTTTCTCTCTCTTTTAAACAGCAACAGGCCAAGGAGCAAGTTGGGTTACTTGGTAATTAGAAAACAATTACTAGATGAAGTGAAAACAATAATTTCTCCCCATAGCTCATCGTTTTCAGGCCCAGGGGACACTTAACGGGAAAGGATGCTTTATAGATGGAAACTGCTGCTAGAATCTACCACTTCAGGCTAGATTGTAGGACTCGTTCTTAAATGTTTTTCTCTTCCACGCAAAGGTAAAACATATCATATACATAGAAAGCTGAGAGCCTGTGGTTTGAGTGTTGAAGTATGACTCAGGTTCAAATCTCCACTTAACCACTGAGTGACATTGGGCAAGTCAAATCCACAGAGGAAAAAAAAGGCAAACCCCTCTGAACAAATCTTGGCAAGAAAACCCTGTGATAGGTTGGTCTTCGGGTTTCCATGGGCTGGAAATAACTTGAAGCCACACAATGGCAGACAAGACTGGAAAATGGCAGATTATTCCCCCTAATCAGCGTTGCCTCTGGAAAATCCTGCAAATCTCTTGGGAAAACAAGCGGACAAATGTCAGTGTGCTGGAAGAAGCAAAGACCACCAGGTTTGAAGTAATGGTCTTCCACCATCAACTCCGCTGGACTGGCCATGTTGTCCGGATGCCTGACCACCATCTCCCAAAGCAGTTGCTCTATTCCAAACTCAAGAACGGTTAAGCAAAATGTTGGAGGACAGGAAAAAGATTTAAAGATGGACTCAAAGCCAACCTTAAAAATTCTGGCATAGATACTGAGAACTGGGAAGTCCTGGTCCTCGAGCGCTCCAGTTGGCGGTCAGCTGTGACCAGCAGGGCTGTAGAATTTGAAGAGGCCCAAATGGAAGGCGAAGAGAGAAACACTCCCCCTAAAATTCTAGCTTGTATACATGCTTTCTAAATGGTGAGGGGGTCCATAGATATTCATATTTATTTATTGTTTTGTGACTTCAAGTTGTTTCCAAATTATGGAGACCCAAAGTACAAGGTTTATTCAAAGGGGGTTTACCATTACCTTCTTCTGAGGCTGAGAGAGTGGACTTACCCAAGACCACTCAGTAGGTTCCCATTCTGAGCAGGATTCAAACCCTGGTCTCCAGAATCCAACACCAAAATCACTACAGTGGGAATAATGCTGTCATTCCAGCTTTGAAGATGATAGTTTAGGTTTTACGTTCATAACTGGGAAGGTGGGGGTCAATCATTTCCTTCACCTTTATAATATTGGCAACTATATTCCTTCACTGCATAATACATGTTTATTGAAAGGTGATATATTTCAATATGAAGCTGTCCAGATTCTGATGTATGATGGCCAACTTTGGTGACCATCTTCTTGGCTGTCCCATTTTCTGGTGGGAAATAAGTTATGACTAAAGAAAAAGTCCTTGTATACTTCCTTGAGTAGAAGAGAAGTAAAATAGAAATATATGAATTGATGGATGAAAGGTAGAGTAGTAACAGACTAATTAAAACAAAATTAAGCAGTGCTAAAAAGGGTTGTACATTTTGTATAATCATAATTAAACACATTGTTATCCACCCTCTGCCTTCAAAGTAGGATGGGACACAAACACCAAACACTTATTTCTTTCCACAACGTAGTCCATGTCAGAAAGACTTAATGCAACTTGTGGAAATTTGTGAATTAGAGACCAAATAAACAGGCACAATTAAAAATCAGCACTCCCAACAGCACAAAAATAAACTTTGTTCATTTATTTGACAAATGCAGTTTAGCTTTAATTATTTACGCTAATACATGGCACTATCTCACAGTAGTAAATGTTTGGCGGTATATTTTGCAAAAGTAATTAAGTCTTTTTAATGTTCAATCTCATACTAGCACGGAATCTCCTCGTACATCTCGCATAACCAATGTGGGGAGTTAACCATTTGTTCTTGCTGGTAAATTACAGGATGCACGGATAGGTTTGGCAAAATTACAAGATGCATGGATAGGTGCAGTTGTGTGTGTGTTTAGTGTCTCACTTTCTGACTCAGTCTCTATCATCTTGTATGAGCAGGTGGTTAGATTTGCATACACACGTCTGATTATACAAAGGAGAGGGAGAAGTCTTGTAAATATCAAACAAAACCAGTTTGCAATAATGTTCTTGGAACAGGCATACAGAACATCCTACAAATCTGACTTGTCAACGGGTAAGCAAAAGAAAATGCCACACAAATTCCCTGCCTTTTCAGAGTAATGGTACAAAGGAAGTCATTCAAAAGAGTGTTTTGCTATTATCTGGTCATCCTTTTAGCCTCATGGACTTGTCCAGAAAGATTTTGTAAGTAACTGGTTCTCAGGAGGGCAGGGAAGAGAGAGAGAGAGAGAGAGAGAGAGAGAGAGAGAGAGAGAGAGAGAGAGAGAGAGAGAGAGCTCTTCTGATGAAGTTCTTTGACTTTTACCATGACCGACCACTTCATCAACCAAACAGGCTGCCAAAAGACAGACCACTTGACATACAAACATGTCAGGAGGAAGAAAATGCAAAGGGACAACACTGTTTTGTTGCAAGAGGAGCAGCTGACAGTTAGGAAAGCTCTCCTGCCCTGTCTTGTTTTACTTTGTTTTGTGTGATTTATAGCAGGGCTTCTCAGACTATCTGATATTGGGGGGGGGTCTGGGGGAGGAAAAGGACTGACAATTATGTATTTTTTTCCAATGTGCCAGGGACGAGTACCATATAGGGAGTCCCCAAGTTACAAACATAAACTTACAAATGACTCATGCTTAAGAATGAGAGTGGGGCAACAGGAAGTGAGAGAAATCTATTCCTCGGGAAAGAAATTCACTCCTGAAAGAGTTATCATGGGGAAAAGGTGTCTCCATTGAAGCTTTCTCACTAATTATTGCTTCCATAACAAGCCACATTTTTTAAAATCCAATTATCACAGGGACAGAAAGTGAGGTGAAATCTCCTGAACAGGGGCACAGGCAGCAAAGGAACATCACAAGGGTGTTAACCCTTCCCTATGCTATCCAAAGCTAAAGTGTATATTTTGGCTGGACTTATACTTTAAAATGTATAAGTCCAGCCAAAATATACATTTTCCAACTTACAAACAAATTCATCTTAAGAACAAACCTACAGAATCTATCTTGTTCATAACTTAGGGACTGAATGTACTTGTGTCCATTGGCTACAACTATTTTTTATTTCCTTCCTCAAAACTCGCCAGGATCCAGCAAGAAATGGCTTGGGGACCAGCACCAGTCCAGGGACCACCTATAGTGTTTGTTGAAAAAACAATAGATTTCGAATAGGAATTGAGAGATTAGAGTAATTTTGATTGCTTCCTCTTTTCTATACTAATCTGATAATATTACTGTTTTCATAGTCCACACATAAATGTACAGAAAGCCCAATTTATTTATAGGGCATCAGTTCTGGGATCTGCTGTGAAAATAAAAGCATGTGGATGATCATGGTCCATATTATTGAACTGAGGAAACATGAAGGCTCATGCCTCTGTGTATCAATGTTCAAATCATTGCCATTACTATGGGCCCTGAAGCTCCACAGTCTCTATGAATTGTGGATCCGGAAGGGATTGCCATATTTAGATCATGAGAATTAGTGTTTGTAAAGAACTTTTCTATCAAAGTGCTGGTTTTAACCTATAAATCCCTATGCAGTTCCGGCTCAGTTTACCTGTCCGAACATGTTCTCCCCTACGAACCATCAAGGACACCAAGATCTTCTGGAGAGGCCCTGCTCTCAGTCCTGCCACCTTCACAAGCACGTTTGGTGGGGACGAGAGACAGGGCCTTCTCTGTGGTGGCCCCTCAGCTATGGAACTCTCTCCTGAGTGAGATTAGATCTGCCCCCTCTGTCCCGTCCTTTAGGAAGCTGGTAAAATCCTGGCTCTGGAAGGAAGCTTTCCCAGAATAAGGACCAAGATTGTTTCGGGATAAGTGAATGACTATATTTATGGGATTGAGTTGAACTGATTCTATTTGGCGATTTGGGTCTGAATGTATTTTATCTATTTGTATGTTTTTATATGTATTTTAACTTGTATTGTAGATGATGTTTTAATTTTTATGAAGTGCATTGAATTTTTGCTGTAAGGCTGGTCTGAGTCCCTCCCCGGAGGTGAGAAGGCTGAGATATAAAAGTTTTAAATAAATAATAAATAAATATCATAGTGCAGATTTTGAAATGGATTTTGCTTCATATGAACTTTCAGAGCCATTTTTTGTAAAATACTTGAACAATAAATACTGGAGAAATTAAAAATCTGTGGAATAGCTATATTCCACTCCAAAATATCTGGGAAGTGATGATATGCTACATTCATATCAGAATTGTCACCATTCAAATTCCACATGCCTCCCTACTCTTTACATATGCCATTGATTGTGTGCATTGTCAACCGGTCACAAGATAGAGAAACACGACACAGCAAACTTGGTTGGTCATTTCACAATGAAGCTCCCCAATCGGAAACTTGGGCATAGGTGAATAAGAAGAAGAACAATAACAATGAAATGTAGTGGGGCAAAATTTATTTGGTTCTAGGAATAGTTCTTGAGTGGGATATGTATTCCAAGCAGAGAAATGGGTACCAACTGGTTTTGAGTAGAAGCTGGAACTGAAAACAGAAAAGGAGAAAAATCCGCTTTGTTACATGGAGTGAATGGTGATTAATGCACACAGAGACACAGATGTGCCGGGGTGGCATTATACCCTTAAAAAGATGCTATAGAGTTATGAGTTGTTGTACCCCAGAAACTTGGAATTGGTTGAGACTCTATGAGCAAATGAAAAACCAAGCCAATCTGGGATCACACACAGAATATCCAAAAGTGTATATGACTCAAAAAGATGCAGTCCGAATGAAACCAAAAGCAATTCTGGGAGTAGTCAGAGTGAAAGATCCATAAATAAACCCAAATTTCCAAAAACTAGATGGTAAATATCACTAAAATGGTCAATATGATGGAACTCGTGTTCTGCAGCAGCAAAACAGCCTTGGCTGTGTTGACTTATAGCCAGATGCTAACCTCATTATCCCAGCATTTTCCTTTTAAGCACACCATAGAAATGATGCGCCAGGAGAATGGGGGGAAGAAAATGAGTCCTCCACCCCACCCACCCCCGCTCACCTGGCATGTCACTTCTATGCACTGGGAGAGCTGCTGCAACACTGTACTGGAGGCTGGGTAAGTATTTCCACAGTTTTCTGGACTAATTTAGTCCAGAAAACTGTGGGAATGGTGTCTGGACTGCAGCCTAGAGACCGGAAATAGTGGGTTTATCCCGCAACTTCCATGAAGGCATGGAATAAATCCACTATTTAATTAATTCACTACAAATCAGGGTTTTCCTGGTTTGTGGCAAATTAATTCAGAATTGCCCAGGATGTCATCTAGTCAGCCCCTTCTTTATTGCAGGAGTTACCGTAATAAAGGGGCTGTCTGGATACACCCTTTCACACATCATCTCTTGAAGTTCCTTAATGTCCTCATCTAGAGGTCTCAACAGATGATATAATCATTCAGCATCTAGTTACACAAGCATAGTCACATGCTTTTGTATCCCCCCACGGTATTGAAAGCCCTTTTGTGCTGATATGAAACCATAGTAATTAAGGTGCAGAGAACTTTTGATTGATCTGGAGGCAGCAGCAGTAACAACAATAACAATATATTTTATTGGTAACTCTCCTCACGCCTCAAGGTGAGATCTATAAAACCCTCAGAAAGATTGGGGAAAAACTAGGGTGTTTTTTCCCATTTCCCCCCCAATTTTCCCATTCCCCTGCCCAATTTTTCTGTTTTTTTCCACCAGTCTTCTCATCTCTAGATGCAACATAGTTAAATTAGATTAATTAAACATAGGACCATAAAATACATATATTAAAAACATAAAACAAAATTTAAAACTCCAAAACTAATAAAATGTTAATTTAGCATTCATAGATGAAAATGGACTGGGTAGTCCTGCTGGAAGAGAAACATGCTTATTTGCGTTTTGAATTCTGTCAGATTGCTTATCTGTTGAATCTCTTCTGGCAGGTCATTCCACTGTCTAGGGATGGCTAATGAAAAGGTACTCTGGCTGACAGTTGCCAATCTGGGTGACAGAAATATCAGCTTCTGCACTGACCTCTGCCTGCCTACATATATCGTTAACAGGATGCCAACTTAAAACTGGCCAGCACTACATAATAGTTTTATGCCAGTGAGGCAATGAATCCATTCCATGTTTATAATATCATCTTGAGAAGAGCTCTCCAAGGTGCTAAAACTGAAGACTGGGTTCTCCACCTACAACATCTCTAAAATTATGGACTAATATCTACTTTCACATAACATCATTGCTTTGGAAAGCAACAAGCACTACTCAAGCAACCTTAGCAAATAGAAAAATCCAGACAGGAGAAGGAAGAGAGAGGAAAGCTGAAGAAAAGGAGAGGTTTTGGCTTCAATTTCTTAAAAAATGGGGTGCATCTATCTAAGCAGCTAAACTCACATCCAAGCCACACTTTCGTATTATTCAGTCTACAACTTCATTGAAACCACAACTTGAACAGCAAACTAATAAACACAGAAGATCAAATGTTTAGCTGCAAAAGAAGATAAATGGAAGCCTAAGCATGAAAAGATAAAAGAAATGCTATGAATTATGTATTTTTATTTTTATTTAAAACATTGATATGCTGCCTTTCAAAGCAAAGCCTCCCCAAGGCGATTCACAAAGTAGAAAGCTAAAACAATAACATATAAAATACAGTTAATTAAAACAACATTTAAAAAATTAAAACAACTGCAATTTTTATAAAACTACAAGATGAATGATGGCTGTACATTTAATTAAAAGTGGCAAGAAAGAACAAGCTGTTTAAGACACATTTAAAAACATAGCAAGAAGTCATGTGCAGATCCTAAAGAGAATGTACTCTATAAGAATGGGGCCAACCCAAAAGAGGATCTTCCATTCATTCCTGGCAGCCTAAGAGATCTCACTGTAGACAACTTGTGAAAGATCAGGAATTTTTCAAGGTATACCTTCAGATCAATTTTGAAGTAAAACTGGGCTTTTATTTTCAAGTACTTTTTAAAGAGGATTCTAAGCAGGCATAATCTATCATCGTTCCCCTGCTGCCGATAAATTGAAGCAAGCCCTCCACCTGGGTTAGCATTAGCAACTGAAGACCCCCACAAAAGTGGAAAAACCAGTAATAAAGAAACTGCTATATTTTTAGCTGTGAGGACACCTCTCTGCAAATCTCTAAGGCCCCTTCTTAGGGATGGTTGATTTAAAAAATGGTTCAAAACTCGTTTCCAGTGTAGGGGGTGCTGGTGATTCGATTTTGTATTGATTTCTAAAATTTTCTTTGAAAAAAACTTCAAAATTAATGACATTTTATAAGTTTCGGAAGTCATTCCTTAATGGCAGACACGTTTAACCCACTTTGCAAGCCGCTTTAATCCATCCTGCATTAACCTGATGCAGGATGAATGAAAGCAGCTTGCAGAGTGGGTAAAGACTCCTGTTCCCCCACCTCCTTCTTGCTTCCAAGCGGGATAACATCCCTCCCCATCAGATCTGGGGAAACCCAAGTTTCCCCCAGACCTGCTGCGGAGGGATGTTATTCTGCGTCCAATCTGGGTGTAAACATCCAGATTGGACGCAGAATAATATCCCTTGGCAGGAGATCTGGGGGAAACCTGAGTAACATCCCACACACGTTGGTTCAGCAAAGAGATCTGCTACCTTGGAAACCTGAGTAACTCACGTTTGGTTCCCAGCTGGCAAAGAGGGGTGGAGGCATCCCTCCACCTCCCTCGCTACCTGGGAACTAACGTAACGAAAGATAACCCGCACGTAGATCCCAGCTGGCAAGGAGGAGGGAGGAGCATCCCCTCCACTCCTCCTCGCCAGCTGGGAACCAACGCGTATTAGCTTTAATGCTTGGAATCCCATGCCTTACTCCCAGATCTGAACGGAGTCATTCTCAGGCAAGGCCGTTCTCAGGCGGCAGAAGGGAAAGCCAGGGAAGGAAAAACACTTTTCAAAAATTGTGATTTCCTTACGAAAAATGGCGGCGTTGGCTTAGATTTTGGTAATTCACTTCCAGGTTGCTTACAGCTGTTCAAATACATATCGTATTTTACAAACAAATTTCTAGCAACTTTCATATGGAAACGAAAAAACCTAACCAGGCCTACCCCTTCTACATTGCCACGTAATCCAGATTATCAAATCCACATTATCTGCTTTGAACTGGATTATATGAGTCTGCACTACCAAATAATCAAGTTTAAAGCAGAGAATATGGATTTTATATGGCTGTGTAGAAGGGGCCTAAATCCTCCAGCATAACTCTATAGCAACTTCCATTTTAAAATGAATATGGGTCTATTTTAGCCTATCGTGCTCATAAACTCTGAATATAGTTACAATATGAACATTTTGGATTAGCTGGTGAACCCTATGGGAAGGGAACCAGGAGAGAGTAAATAAAATGGCATGAATGTCTGGGTTTCAAGAGATGCAGGAAACAATATAAAGAAGGAGAAATTAAGTTGATCATAGTGAAAAGTTGTGAGAGTTTGGATTTGGGAAAAAGAAGCTGTGGCATTACAACTGCTCCAAACATGAAAATTATGTATACTATTATTGTCTTTATACTGAAGGAATAGGGGATATGCCTTTTGATGTACAGGTGGGGCAAGTATAGTAGATGAATGTCATCAGTCTCCCTACCCATATAAGAGAATGACATTCCTTACAGCCTCCTCCTCATGACACATGTATCTCTATATAGAACTGTTTTAAGGAATGTAATCAAGCATACAGTCTTGATCCTGCTGATTAAAATCAATCAGAGATCGGATTACTTTAAGCCAGCCAGGGTGAATGTATTTACCTGCCTATCTTTAAAAGCCTTCACCATCTCTTCTGCCATTTGACATATACTGGGGAGACAACTAGGATATATGCTGTATACAGAGGAGCATAAACCTTGGAAGTTCTTCCATCCTTTAAAGTACTTTGTATTATACTATAGTGTTATTTTAGACTTAAAATGGGAGATAAAAATGACATCATTTAATGAGATACAAGGTGCAGTCAAAGTCTGATGGACTCTCTTCCTTTGGCTATTTTGCTGGGTAGAAATAGAAAGAATATTTGACAATGTTAAAAAATGAAAAATTATTTCAAACATAACAGGAAACTTGGCTGGGGAATATCCTTTCAAGTTTTGGACTGTGTGAAATTCACAAGTGTGTATATGTGTGCATCCAGAACACTGCATTATTTTTTTAACAAGACACAATCTTTTATTTTCCATCCAGTAAATGATGGTTTTCTATGTAAAAATGCCACATGCAAACTTAGCACAGACTAGGTCTTGAATTGTGAGTAGTGTTCCAAAGCTACAGCATTTGAAGGCTATCTTACAGCAGGAAAAAATGTTAAAATTATTCATTGCTTCCTTAGAGAACAAAATTAATGAAGATTTACTACTTATTGCTGAGTTGTTTCCTCTACTGGTTTTCTTTGATGTAACCACCACTGCACTGAAGCTCGCATTTGCTTATTTGGTCATTGTTCTATAATGCATTGAGTTTGGGTTGTGGGTCAATGTGCCTTTGGCTTTAAATGCAGTGAAATACAAATATTGTACTAATTGCAAAAGACTAATAACAACATTGCTGTTTTCCTCACCAGCACGAATATGTTTTTTTAATTGAAATATTTATAGTTTCCCATCTTTTTTTGTTCAGAAGGACAACTCAGGGTGATTTGCAACATTTAAACATTAGAATGGCATAGAAACAATGATATCCAACTATCAACCAATCCTATTAAGGACAACATAATATATGAAAAGAACCATATGCTAATAATTGTTTTTTACTGCAGGAATGCGGTATATGTCTTTGGCGAGGCAGGTGAAATTATATTTTTCCTTTTAAAAATTATTATATATTTGTATTTGATTTTTAAAAAACCTCTGAATGAGCTCAAAATAATTAAAAGAGGTTTGGTCTTCAAAGTGAGAGGAAGAAATAAATATATGGTAGAGCCATTGTCTAGTGCAGTGTTTCCCAACCAGTGTGCCATGAGCATTCATCAGGTGTGTCATGGGAAAATGGAACCTCCAATACCCTTTCTTCCCTCTCCTGCAGAACACTTTTTCTTCTCCACTCGGGCTCCCTTCTTCCCAGCCTTGCTCTGCTCGCTTTGCTCATGCTGCTGCTTCTGTGGGAGGGAGGAAGACGTGACCCATGCAGGCACTACTGCGCAGACTCGCCCCCTATCTTCCTCCCTCCCTTCCCCCTCCCCTCCTGAACACGCTCACTCTGCCCCCTCGGATCAAAATGGCAGCAGAAGTGGCAGTGTGAGCAAAGCGAGCAGAGCAAGGCTGGGAAGAAGGGAGCCCAAGTGGAGAAGAAAAAGTAAGTGTTGGCAGCAGGAGGAAGAAAGGGCGTGAAGGGGGAGCGGGAGGAAGAGGTCTCTGTCAAAAGCTGGCATGGGCAAACTTGGACCTTCCAGGTGTTTTGGACTCCAACTCCCACCATTCATAGTGGACTCAGGCCCTTTTCCGTTTTCCCCCCTCAGCCACTTAAGCAAGAAAGGGCCTCAGGCTGTTAGGAATGGTGGGAGTTGAAGTCCAAAGCACCCAGAGGGCCAATTCAAGGTCAATTCCCAAGAAAACCCTTTCAGTACTTTCTGTTGGTAATGAGAGTTCAATGTGCCAAGTTTGGTTCAATTCCATTATTGCAAGAGTTCAGGATGCTCTTTGATTGTGTGTGAACTATAAATCCCAGAAACTGTAACTCCCAAATGTCAAGATCTATTTTCCCAAAACTCCATCTGTGTTCACATTTGGGCATATTTAGTATTCATGCCAAGTTTGGTCCTGATCCAACATTGTTTGAGTCCACAGTGCTCTCTGGATATACAGTAGGTGAACTACAACTCCAAAACTCGAGGTCAATGCCCACCAAACTCTTATAGTATTTTCTCTTGGTTATGGGAGTTCTGTGTGGGAAGTTTGATTCCATTCCATCATTGGTGGAGTTCAGAATGCTCTTTGATTGAGGGTGAACTATATCTCCCAGCTGTTGAGCAAGACCTTCGTGCGTCTTTCTGCCATTCCTGCCAGGATATCTATGCTGTGTTCATCGAAACAGGCCCAGGTTTCACACTGAGTGTATAAATACATTAAAAACATATTAACTATATGGATTACTGTGTTAGAGTGTCATTTTTAACACAATATAGTGTCATTTTGGTTGGTGGTGTGCCCCAGGATTTCGTAAATGTAAAAAAAGTGCCGCGGCTCAAAAAAGGTTGAAAAACACTGGTCTAGTGAAGATAGTGAAATGCTATTATGTGATACAAAAAAGGTCTATTTAATACTTTCTTTGCCTCTGTCTTCTCCCAAAAGGAGAACAGTGCTCTAACTGGTGAAAATTGAACAAATGATGTCAGAAGAGAACTGTAGCCCAGAGGTAGTAAAGGAGTACCTGAGATGTCAGAAGAGAACTAGCTAAATCTCTCCCCAAACCTTTGTCCCAGTTCTGTGATTCAAGTCTCTGTGCTGTGTCAAGGTCAGATGGGCTGCATTGAACTGTTCTAATTATGCAGACTGGGTCCCCCTGGACTATGGGAACTGCTCTGGAAAACCCTCCTTGGAGGTTGCATACAAATGCAACAAATAAATAATGAGAGGTAGTAAAGGAGTACCTAGCTAGCTAAGGAAATGGTGGATGTTATTTGAGCCCTGATGTCAATCACATATGAGAAATCATGCTGTGTGGGAGAGATCCAGCAAATTATTCATTATTATTATTAATTTGATTTATATGCCGCCTTTCTCTATCCTGAAGGGGAGTCAAGATGGCTTTACATATGGCAACTATTTGATGCTTTTAACCACAGACAATTAAATACATTTAAGTTAAAAAAAAATAAAAATAGAGTTAAAATGCTCATTAAAACACATCAACATTATAATCACTATTAAAATCACGCCACCCACAATCTTAATCCAGGGCCATTCCAAGAATCATTGCACATATTTTGTAGTTATTATTGCACTGTAGTTATTCTCCAAAGGCTTGACCCAAGAGCCAGGTTTTCACTTTCCTTCTGAAGGCCAGGAGGGAGGGAGATGCTCTAACATCTCTGGGGAGGGAGTTCCACAGTCGAGGGCCAACCACTGAGAAGGCCTTGTCTCTCGTTCTCATCAGACACACCTGTAAAAATGGCAGGACAGAGAGCAGGGCCTCCCCCAATGAACTTAATCTGCTAGGTGATTCATAGGAGGAGATACGTTTAGACAGATAAGCTGGGCCGGAACCATTTAGGGCTTTATAGGTTAAAGCCAGAGTTTTGAATTGTGCTTGGTAGCAAACTGGTAGCCAGTTTAGCTGGTGCCACAGGTGGGTTGCATGCTCCCTATACGCTGCTCTGGTGAAGAGGAAGAGGACAAGTGTTATCTGACAAGTTCACTTCATGTTGGTATCAGAAAAGGTTCTAAAATATATCTTAATGAATAGAAAATTGGTCTGTGTGCACTTAGAAGTGGGGTTTTATGGGTTTCTCAGGGCCCTTCCACACAACCAAATAACTCAGAATATCAAGACAGAAAATCCCACAATATCTGTTTTGAACTGGGTTATCTGAGTCTACACTGCCATATATTCCAGTTAAAAGAAGAAAATGTGAGATTTTATTCAGCTGTGTGGAAGGGGCCTCAAACACAAAGTAAGGCTTTTGACAATATTCCCCATGATATTCTTGCAGGCAAGCAGGTGAAGAGTATGCTAGACACGGTTACAGTTAGATGGCTCTATAACTAGTTGACAGAATGCAAAGAGTACAAACCAATGGTTGTTCATCCTGGAAAGAAGTGACGGGTTTGGTTTCTCAGGTTCCGTCTTGAGCCTAGTGTGGTGTAACAGTTTTATAAATGATTAAGAGCCCTTCTACACTGCCATATAATCCAGAATATTAAGTCAGATAATCCAAATTATCTGATAAGAACTGGATTATATAAATGTACACAGCCATATAATCCAGTTCAAAGCAGATAATCTGGATTTTATACTGCTATGTAGATGGGCTTTAGGTGATGGAAGAGAGGAGCAACATTTAAAGTGATGCCACTTTGAATCCCACACATGAGAGAAAAGAGGGATAGAAATAAACAAACAAATCAATAATAATAGATCCAGCCTAAGTCTCCCAGCACCTATCCTTTCTGAATAGATCCATATACAACCAGAAATAATGTATGATACATCTTCCTGTACTACTTTCAGAGCTTGGGGAAGTTTATTTTTGGGATTGTAATTATCAGAAGCCAGGATTGCACCTGCAACAGCATGGGGAAGTTACAATCCGAACAAAAATATTTCTGTAACTGTGAATATGTGCCATCATACACTTGTTGAATTTGACTGTATTTTGTGTTTTTATGATGGCCCCATGTCCCTAAACCCCCTTGGTAGGGTGCAACCATGGTTTGGCTCTTGATCTATTCTCCTTTGACACATCCAACTTGGCCACAGGCTATGATAAAATAAAGGGTTCCTCTGGGGGAAAAATCCCGCCTCTGTAGACTCCAATGTCCTTCTGTTTGCTCCCAGCCTTGAAACCATTTTGCGAAAGCAAATCTGTCAAAATAAGAAATGTGGTGCAGGATTTGTCATAACTAATCTGAGAAACTCCTTGAGCGTCCTGCCTCCAGCTGTGGTCAAGACCTGATGCTGCAGAAGGTGGAAAGGAAAAAAAGAGGAAGCCTTATGCACCTAAGCCAATTCTAAATAGGGAAAAATATAATCTGATCCAACTGTTACTGCCTAGAGCATAAGATCAGAGGGGTCTTATTACCTTGGCTGGCACAGTTTAAAAGGCTGAGTCTGACTCAGTGTGATATAATCCACCCCAAAGACACTGTTGCAGTTGCAAGGAATAATGGGGAGACAGTTAATTGAGGTTTGGGATTATTTTGGGGGATTACAAAAGTAGTTAGACTCTGAAATCTACCATCTGATAGAAATCTTGGGAGCCAGGAAGTTTATTCCAGCTATGGATTTGCCAGTTGAATTCCCATCATATTTCTCTCTGTCTCTCTCTCACACACACACACATACACACACCCACACACACACACAACTGGTGGTGTCATTCCCATACGTAAGTCTCCAACAATGAAGTTGTACTTTTTCGAACTGGGTTCATTGGTCTTTGAGCAATGGTTGTATTTAGCTTATGGGTGTGTAACAGGGTTCCATAAGATCATGCCTCTCACTCCTATTATTAGTCCTGGCTATAATAGAGCCAATGAATCAATTGGATTGATCCAAGTGAATATAAAATAAAGATGAGTAAATCCAAGTAACAGTTCCATATTTATGATTGCTTCTTCATCACAATTTTGACACTGTTGTCATAATTATAATTCCCTCTCCCTTCCCTCATATTCTGGGCATTGGCTGAGTGGGAAGAAAAAGGACAAAAAGAGGGCATTGCTCCCAAAATAAAAAGTCTGCTCTCCCCAAATGAAATCATCATTCTGTTCTCAATTTCTATCATTACAGTAACTTACTTCAGTTGAGAATTTAGAAATACTGTTTAGACCTCCAGAGAAAAGAGGCATGGAAATTTACCAGAAGGAACCAGCATGGTATAATCTTTGAATGTTAATAATAATAATACACTTTATTTATATTCTGCTTTATCTACCCAGATGGACTCAGAGTGGATTACAGTATACACATATAAGGCAAACATTCAATGCCTTTTTACACAATGAACAACAACAAAATACAATACACAGACAAAGATAAAGGTCTCCCCCTTCCATCTCTGGTGTCTGGAGGCGATTCTCAACTCTGGCTATAGGGAGGTGATCTTGTTCCATTTTTCCATGCTGAGGAGCCTGTTGTCCATAGACAGCTCTGATCGTGTTGCCAGCATATCTGCATGGGGCACCCTTTTACCTTCCTGTAAGGCAGTACCTATTGATCTAATTGCATTACATGCTTTTGAACTGTGAGGTTGGCAGAAGCTAGGGCTGACAGTGGGAGCTTACCTGGACTCATGATCTCAAACTGCCAATCTGTCACACCCCTGCCTGATCCTCAACCCGACTTAGGCCCTCTGCAAGGCTCATGTCATGTTAAATCCCAAGGCAGAACCAGTGTTTCCCAGAGGCCTGTGAGACTTGACCAGCCTAGCCAGCAAAAGCAGGTTCATTCATTGTCCAAGGTCACTGTTACCAAAGATTCACCCCGGCTTCAGAATGATAAACAGTGCCTGGAAGAACCCAGAGAAGTTAACTCCCCAATACCATCTGCCCACACTAATTGGCAAGACATTCCAAACTGATGTAAGAAGGATAGGAGGGCAGCAGCTGGATTATGTTATGGGAAAGTGATGTCCGACGTACTAGACGTCGGACGATCAAAGCCTTTGAACCCTACTTAAGTCAGACCCCAGTAATGGGTCCCTATCCGCCGTCAACATTTAGTGCTGCGCTACGTTAGCCACGGACCTTTGCTTGGGCCTTGGGCCTTCCTGCTTACTGTTTTTAGAGACGCTGTTTGCCAAACCTGGCTGCGAAACCCTTTCCTTTGATTAGCCCGAATTGGGACACTAAAGACTCTTTTGCCTTGTTTCTGATTGCCAAGAACTATATTTTTGTTCCTGCTTATTGAGAGACTTTGTTGCTATCTATTGCTGTTTGAGCATCAATAGAATATATTCTCTAGCCTCTTTCCTTTAACCATATATTCTAAATAAAGCATTTAACCTTTGCCAAGTGTCAAACGGTTTACTGAGGGGCACCTGTTCTATAGTGCAACACAATCCTCCAGTCAGCAGATTTCCTGCAGCTAGCAATTTCACCCACTGCAGTACCACAGCCACTTTTATGTTGGACTACTAACTTGAAAGACCTGGATTCAATCTCCTGTCTTTCAAATTTGGGTAGCTATGAGCAAGTCTTGTTCTCTCAGCCTCTGAGGCAAGCAATGGTAAACTCTCCCTGAAGTCAAATCTGTCCATGAAGACCCCATGATATGTTTACTAAGTTGGAAATGACTTGATGGCACATAACACTAAGGGGAATGCAAAGGGGAGTTGTTGGTCATCAATGTCTCACTACTAGTCGTAAAGCATTCGTATGGTTTCTTTGCCCTTAGTAAGCGTGTTTTGTCATTGGCTGATGGATACCAGGTGGACATACACTCCCCTTCACTCCACCTTTCCTTTAGCCAATCAGAGGCAAAGAAACATGGATGGGGTGAGCGAGGCCTCCTCCTCTCTCTCGCCAATGACAGGCCTGCGAGAGAGGAGGAGAAAGGCCGCCCCTCTCTGGCTCACACTAGCCTCGATCCATGCATCGGGGGTAGTGAGAGGGAGAGTGGCGGGCGGGGGGGCCTTTCCCACTAAGAAATAACCCGACCCAGGCCTGGGAACAGTAGGAAACTCGGCCCGGGCTGCTTCCAAGCGCTTTGGAAGCAGCTCGAAGCTTTCATTCAAGTAATTTCCTCCTGTTTCCCAGGCTGTCCCCCTCAGAAGCGGAGGAGAGCCTGGAGAACAGGAGGAAATACTCCGATTGGGAACTCGCAGGGGTTAAGGGAGGCATTGATGCCTCCCTTAACACCTGCGAATTCCCAATCGGAGGAATTTCCTCCTGTTCTCCAGGCTCTCCCTCCGCTTCTGAGGGACAGCCTGGGAAACAGGAGGAAATTACTCCGAATCAAGGCCCCGAGCTGCTTCCAAAGCGCACTTTGCTGTCCGGGGCCGAGTTTCCTACTGTTTCCCAGGCCTGGGTCGGGTTATTTCTTAGCGGGAAGGGCCGCCCTTGCAGCCCCTTTCCCGCTAAGATATAAGCCGACCCAGGCCAGTTGGACAGCCCTGTTCTAGTTTACTAAGAGCACGTTCCTCATACCCTCCAGGTCACTATCACCCTTACTACATTCTTACTATTAGAATTTATTATTTAATTCTAATAAATGCTCTGGAGAAGCAAGCCTTGACTATTTTATTTAATAATAAAAATAATACTACTACTAATAATAAAATATTAATGCTTTATATCTCCCTGCAAGGAAACCAAGGGAAATGTTGCCCCTCGATTTGCCTGTGCTTAAAACAGTGTCAGTCCTGTTTCCCTGCTTTCCAGACTTTAGAACCAATTTAGAATCACTACCTATAATGCTAGAAATTGGGTATTAAGGGAAATTTAATTGGGGGGGGGGGTAGAATTCTTATGCCTTGACTCCTCCCCCCATAGCTACACCCCAGGGCCACATGAAGAGAAATAATGGTCACTCTATCTGAAAATATCATAGGATATCCTAATTGTTAATCCCCTCCTCTTCAACTTCTCACACTTCACAAAGGTTACTTCAGGAAAACTGATAAACTGACTTGAGTTTTTATCAAATCCTTTTGGTACAGTGGAGTGGGAAAACTGAAAAAAACGTGGGGCTACATGTGACCTCTATTCCCCATCTGTACAATCTGTAAAGCTCCCATAAATCCCCCAAATCTCTGATCCCAGTTTTTTTAAAACAAACAAACAAACATTACACTTCAGGCACATGGAAATCCATGTCTGCAACTAAAGTGAAACAACTGGAAAGGAAAAGAGAATTGACTCACATCTCACCTTTCTTTCAATAAAGGAACCTACGGCAGCTAAAACAACATAAGTTTAAATGCAAAGATCAAAGCTAAAAAATAAATATAAGATTTCAAAAGTAATCAAACAAATAAAAGTTAAAACATTAAAATATTAAATGCATTTATAAAACTATGTACAGATCTTTAAAAACTTGAAAAACAATGCCATACAAGATTAAAAGATAAATCTTAGGAAGAACTTCCTAACTGTGAGAGCTGTTCAGCAGTGGAACTCTCTGCCCCAGACTGTGGTGGAGGCTCCTTCTTTGGAGGCTTTTAAACAGAGACTGAATGGCCATCTGTCAGGGGTGCCTTGAATGCTATTTTCCTGCTTCTTGGCAGGGGGTTGGACTAGAGGGCCCACAAAGTCTCTTCCAACTCTATGATTCTATAATTCTAACCTTCACGAACTTGTCAATATCCTCCCAATAATGCAATGCCGCGTCCTGTTGCTATTTTTGCTGGAATCCTGATTATAGAGGACATGTGTTTGGGGAATTGAAAGGTGTCAGGGAAAGTTTGGGCCTCATTCTCTGACAATTGCACATCTGGCTTATTGAGATTTTGTCCATCAACTTCCCAATCTGTACTAAGGAAAGGTAAGGTGGGAGACCCAGAGTACAGCTGAAGTTAGAAATCTGCATTCATGTTTTGTACAGAGTATCATGAAGGGAAAAGTAGGCATCCTCCCCTGAAAAGAAATGCTCTTGTCTTATTGAAACTTCTGTGTTTCTTTTTCTTTTTGCTGTTCACAAAGCTTCTAAGGTTTCACCTGAGGAAAAAAAACTCCAAGCACCTATCAAATTGTGCTTAAGGCAAAATCTAGCATAAATCTGCACAAAAGAAAAAAAACTTTTTAAAAAATCCTTAGTAAATATATAAATATATATTGCAAAACTTAATCAAAACTCTTTGAATGTTTTCCCTGGTGAGAATTTTCAAACTTCTTGACAACCTGAAACGAGTGATCAAAAGAAATTAATATGGATGTAATACACTTATTATATATTTTGGTGATAGCGTGGATAACAACTGAGTTCTAGGCATTTTGGATTTCTAGGTGTTTGCATGCAGCAGACAACTCTTGAAATTTGTACCAAGCACAAAGCAAGCTTTTATCTTCTTATATAGCAGGCTTCCTAGTCAAGAAACTGAACAATCACTAAAGTCGAAAAGACAATTGGCGGAGGTTTCCAAGGGACCTGACAGATTACTGGATGATGACAACAGCAATTGGAGTCTCAGAGGAGAACTAGCTTGATCTAATTAACAACAAAGAACTACAAGTACTGAGGGACTTTTTTCTCTAACAAAAATGCAACCTTTGAAAGCACATAGGCTTTCTGCTATTGGCATGTTTGAGAAGTTTATCAGACTTTGGGTCCCTAAGCTTTGGGAAACAAACGTCGGCTTTCAAGATCTCAGGCTGTATAGGCTGCTCAGTGTTTTACCTGTCTTGAAGTCACAGAAATTTTGTGAAAGCTAAGAGCATGTACAGACTCACATAAAAATAGCTAGTTCAAATCTCTTATTTATACAGGAGAAGAAAAAAGAAGAAAAGAAATAAGTAGAGAAATTTATAAGCACGAAACATTGAAAGCTGGGGAGGAAAGGTGATTTTCTTTCCCCAGCTCAATGTGCATTTCAATAAATGGTGCACCTCAACATATCTTTCCTGGCCTTATGATGGCGGCCATGAAGTCCTGAGCCGCTCCCATCAGGGTGGTCTCAGCATGAACCTTGAAGTACCCCAGCACAATGAGCTGTTGGACTCCAATGCTAGGCCTGAGACCCCTCAGGCTAGCTCAGGTAGGGAGACTGTAGTGCAGCAGGGTGGTCGGTACACTAACAGAATCCCTATCCTGTCCCGGTCACCAACCCTTAGGCCGACACACTCAAACGTGGTAGACTGCAGGATGAGGCACCTGGTCAAGGGGATGGAATCCTTATAGACTACTCTGACTCCTCCTCCCCTCTCTCCAGGTCTTTACTGGTACTGAACGGAGTAACCTGGTGGGCAAAGCTGGGAGAGATTAACCCCCCTAGCCTCGTTCATCCAGGTCTCCGTTATGCAAGCCAGGTCAGCACATTCTTCAAGGATTAAATCCTGAATAATAGATGTTTTTCCATTCACTGACCTGGAATTGAACAGCACCACTCGTAACCTGGAGGGACCGCCATCCTGGGTACTCAGCTTAATCTTGTCAGGAACCCTATTTAAATTTACAATACTTCTTCTTACATTTTCTGGCCGAATTCGTAATTTAGAATTTCCATCTAAAGATCAAATCAGTATTTCTGATCTATTCCAATTTTTAGGCCGGATTGATGATCTGGGTCTCTTTTTCCTGCATCCCCCCCCCCTCCCTACCACCACCTCAATAGAGGCTCCCTCGCCCAGGACACACACCCCATCCAGCTTGTATCAACCCACTATCCACATGCCATGCTCTAGAAGATGTTCCCTGATTTAATACAATATTGTTCATTGTTAAACTCCCCTCCCCCCTTCCCTGTGCTCTATAATTTCTACATCCCTCCAGCTTGCCCAGATGATTCAACAAAACACAAAGTGCTAGTATAAATATAAAGTGCACTAAGTTTAAGAGCACTATATATATCAAGAGGGCCTGCCATTCTAAACTGTATAGCACAGGTCTTAGCTTGTAAAGTGCCAAATGTGCAGCTGTAAAGTGCAGGAGGTCAGAGTTGGGGACTAAAACTAGGGACTAGGCTTAGCAGCAATTACAATTGTAGCAGCAGGTTGACAAAAATAATAATAATAGCAGCAACAGGATTCTAGATAGATGAAATAAATAGTAATGTCCATTTAAGTTAGTCGGAGTTCTTAATAGCAGCAATAAAGTAGTGCGGGAAGAGTTCTACTGGTCCAGGACCCAAACGCTGCCCCCAAACAGACCTGTGGAAAAAACCAACGAGCATCGGTCTGTAGCACAGATGTCCCAACCCCACCCCAGAGACCACCCCACAACAGTTACTGATGATCCACCTAAATGGTTAACACCTTGCTGCCTAGCAAGATTGAGAAGGTCCATAGAGGGATATATTGGAGACTCGCAGAGAAGATTCTGTAGTTCCTGATCTCTATAAGAAAAAATGGTGCATGTGGTTCCATTCTCTGGAATTGCTTCATATGTCTATTACATACAGAAAAATATAGTTATGTTAGATTAAAGCTAGTCTGTGTAAAATCATGGACCAGGATTGGGGAAGTGAATGTTCACCGACTTTCTTGGGCAAAAGACTTAGTGGGTGCCATCTTGGACCAGCCACATCTCTCAGGTTAATCTGCTCTGTAGGACCACTGTGAGGATAAAAGTGATGAGGAAGAATTGTGCGCACTGCCCTGTGAACAATGGTAGAATGATGGAATAAATCTATTGTTGCATTTTGTTGTTGTTATTGATAATATTATTAGTGCTAGTACTACTACTAGTGAAATACCTGGATGTCTATTGTCTTCATCAGAGCAATAAGCCACAGTGAGCTGATGATGTTCTGGCACAGTGTCCTTTGGGAAGGAGTTGTTGGTTCTGTGGCTGAGCATTTAACTGAACAATAGAATCTTCCTGTAAACATCGATGTGGTGGTGGCTTATAACCAGTGGGCAGGTGTATAGGGGGAGCTCCCCTATACTGCGACTTGGCTGACCATTATCAATTATTGTCCCTGGTGCCTGGATCTTAGTTTTGCCAAGGCAGAACTATCCCAGACTCTGAAATTTCAATGTCAAGATCCAAGACTTAGGAATGACTCCTTTTTTAATTAGCCACAATTACAGAGAGAATTCTTACACACACACACACACACACACACACACACAAAGATCAAGTCTAAAATTGAGGATTCTCTCTCTCCACACACATATACACAAAAGCTTTTGAGGACAGCACTCTCACCCTAAGGTTTCTCCTCTATTTTTTGGGAGTGGAGAAGAGGGGTAAGGTTCTGAAATTTGGGGATCTTACCACATATCTGAAAAAATATGATTGTTAAACTGTAAAAGCTTCAAAACACATTTTGTCCAACAGCATTTTACATCTTTCTGCAGGCCGTCAAGTGTTTACAGACATTGTCTTCAAGTGTCTGAACAGCTTTCACGTGGAAGATGGAGAAAAGTCATGCTCTTTTACTCCACTTGGTGTAAATTTCATTTATTAAATCTAGGGTGGGAATTCGGAGGTCCCCTAGATATCTGAGTACAGTTTACAGTTTTAATCTGGCTATATTGTCTTGAAGTACTTGATGTTGTATTTCAACGATGTCTTGAAGACCACACAATTCCCAACACTATGCTAAGCCAATGAATGGAAATTGCACAGACATAGATTATGATTTAAATGAGAAGCTATTCAGAAATGTTGTTGGAGGTTATCTAAGCAGAGATTAGATGGCTCTCTGTCCACAGTGGTTGCAACTTACATTGCAAACCCTGCATCAGGCAGTGGCTAGTCCAGTTGCCTTCCAAGAGTTCCTCCTAACATGATGACCCTAATTCAATCACTTATTGTGAGGTTGTTAGGGGGATTTTTGGAGGTGGGGAGAAAGTGAGAGATGCATCATACAAATCATCCAGATATAATTATTCCACATCACATGTTCTGCAACAGATGGTTTCCTCCCACCCCCACCCCACAAACCTTTGTCCTCCTCGCCATGCCTACTGACGAACTGCTGAGGCAAGTAACTGAACTGGGACTATCTCAAGCACACCTGCATGGGAGAAATTGCAGTTGGTTCTGGGCACCTAATTACCAGAAAAATATTGACAAATTGGAAGGAGTTCAGAGAAAAAGAAACACAAATGGTCAGGGGACCATGAGAAATTTACATCTGAGGAAAGATAAAAAGAGCTGAATATGCAGAGCTCATTGAGGGAATAATTAAAGGAGGATGCCTGGTGGAGTCCACAGCTACTCCTACCCTTGTGTCAAGGATGGAGCAGAATGATTTAGGGCAGCATTGGGGAAATAAGAATAGAAGTAATTTGGAAAGAAAGAGAGGATGCACACCTCATCATACCGCTTGAAATTCCAAGACAGTGGGAATTATTTAGGTTGTGAAGACACTTTTAAAAAGATAGGGGTTTTATTTTTTTACATAAAAGCAAATGTTCTGTTGTGCTTGATATCAAACAAGACCAAAAATATGCCGGAGGGGCCCTTGGGATCTCTGAATTAAAAATCCTGCCACAAAACTGGAAAGGGATTTGGATTGGGCTGCTTTGAAATTTACAGAGCTTGCATCTCTCTGGAAAAGTGCTAAGCCATCTGGGGAAGAGATGACGTTGATCTCTGGAGATCACACTATTACTTAAGAGCTTAGAATGCCTTTGGCATGTCCCCGCTGTGTGAGAAAGACATTAGATATTTCTTTGGTGGACAGGGGCTTACCAGCAAGTTTTCCCTAGACACACCAAGACAAGATGGCACACACCACGGAAGCTCAATCCCTTACTTTATAGCATGAGGGATGTAATTCAAACTGAAGTTTGGAGTAGGAACTCTTCATTATAGATTTGGGACTACAACTCTCATACTTCCACAGCATTGAGCCATGACAATTAGTGGAACCATACTGCATTAATGCTATAGTGTAAATGGACTCTTGGTCTTATGTCCAAATCGATTGAATTCTGATTTGATAACCTGGTTTGCTAGCTACATTTAAATCACAGCTTCCATAAAATAAGGGACAAGGGGGAGGAAAGGAGAGGAAAAGAGGGAGGGAGAAACACTGTGCAAATACCAGTATTTCAAAATGTGAAAACATCTGAAATCCCTCCCAAAAAACAACCAAACCCAACTTCTGGTCCCAAACATTCTAGATGAGGAGCACTCATCCTGCACCTTCATTACAGCTTCACAGCTAATATGCACACACATGTGCATGCACACACAGAGATTTCTTACAAGTAACTAATTTATATGCAATGTGTTGTGAATTCTGCTCCGTGCCAAGCACTTCCAAATCTCCATTCCATTTGGACAGGCATTAGCTAGTATAAAATAAAAAGATTTTTTGGGGGGGAAATTTTGGATTATAAGGAAAAAGAGTTTGACCAGGTAGCTTTCTGCTCTTTACTTTCTCTTCAAATCTACTCTAGTTCTTAAGCATGAAATTTTCATGTGAGCCTTTCTCTTAAAGAGCTGTGTTTATAAGCAATAAAGAGAAAATGTTACCGCCAAGGATAGGAAACCTGTGGAACAAAACTGTTGCAAGAGGTCATCAAGTCATATGCTGGCGGCTGTATTTTTTAAAGGGCTGGATAAACTTTATGGCCACATAACATCTGTACAATCATTCATGCCAGGATAATGATGATGGAATTTCATGCTTCAGAGTGTAAGATGATTGCCACATGGTTCAGGGAGAAATTTGTCTTCCCGGTTAAAAAAGAGTAGAAATGAAAAGATGCCAAAGGAGATGGTGTGCATAGAAGGGGATACTTTCCTCTTTAACACAAGTGTGCGTATCTGTAGTGAAGTTACTTATTGGGAAACAAATGCAAGCCATGACATCAAAGCCCCACATATGTATTTCTAGGACAGGGTAGACAATTTTATGGGTGCTAGTACTAATTTTATGTCCCCAATTGGGGGGCTACAAAGACTGCTACCCACCCCACCCCCAATTGGAAGCCCATATTTGAAAAAAATTAGTAGTTTTTGTATTGCGCAATGTTGGGAGAAGGGAAAGGTTTGATACATATCCTATAGTCATAAGTCTGCACACTTGGAAGACTATAGTTACTATACTCCGAACTCAAGAACGGGAAATATGTTGGTGGACAGGGAAAGAGATTTAAAGATGGGTTTAAAGCCAACCTTAAAAACTGTGGCATAGACACAGAGGACTGGGAAGCCCTGACTGTTGAGCACTCTAACTGTGACCAGAAGTACTGCTGAATCTGAGGAGTTATGAATGGAGGGTGAAAGGGAAAAACATATCAAGAGGAAGGTGCATCAAACCAACCCTGACTGGGACCGCCTTTCACCAGTACACCAATGTTGTCACTGCATGAGAACATGTGGATCAAGAGTAGGGCTCCACAGCCACGTACTGACCCACTGTCAAGACACTACATTTAGAGGACCATCATTCTTGGACTACAAGAGATTGCCTAAGTAAGTACTAGGCATGAGAAAAAAGTTATGAAAATGAAAAGAAATCAGAAGGGATTCGTATGTATGGGACTTTCAAGTTTATACGCATCGCAGGGCCAATCCCGGAAGTGGACTTTCTTTTCCGCACCCCCTGGGCCCAAATTTTTGTTAGATTAGTAACTATTTCGGATGCCCACCCAACAGGAAAATTCCCCCCTCCAAAATAGCTTTGCAGACGTAACTCACAGTCAAATCGGGGCCTTTCCATGCTTGGAGCCTAATTAGAGTGAAAGGCCTCCTCCAGGAAGTGAAAAAGGAGCCGGAAACGATAGAGAGATCCAGATCGGGACTCTTAGAGGGGCTGGAGGACTGACGAAAAAAGCGATTTAAACACCCAGGAAGGGGGTTTAGATAGAAGGACAGAGTAGAAGGACATAAGAACTGCTGAGAGAAGGGCAGCAGGAGTGAAAAGAGCATGGAGAGGAGAAGGAAGAGTTCAGAATCAAGAAAAGCCATAGAGTTCAAACGGAGGTCCTAGACTGCTATGGTAAAACTGAATGGGAAAAAGCTGGAGTGAGGAGAACTCTACAGATTAGCAAGGCCTGCACCAAAGGTGGGCATTGGCAACTATTTTATTTAATAATATTAATAATAATTAATGCATTATATGTCCCTGCAAAGAAACCCTGTCCTTTTATAATATTATTAATAATAATAATATATTAATGCATTATATGTCCCTGCAAAGAAACCCTGTCCTTTAATAATATAAATAATAATATAAATAATAATATATTAATGCATTATATCTCCCTGCAAGGAAACCAAGGGAAATGTTGCCCCTTGATTTGCCTGTGCTTAAAACAGTGTCAGTCCTGTTTCCCTGCTTTGCCTACTTTTAGAACTACTAACGAATTTCGTTAGTAATTACGTTACAAAAAAATTCCAAAAATTTCTAAAATGTAAGTCTTTCTATTACTAATAAAAAAATCCCCCCCCCCCCCAATTAGATTTCCGATTCCCTATTTTTGGGTTCTAAGCCATGCCTGGTAAGTACATAAGTCCAGTCAGTACACACACACACACATATCCCCTTTTTCTGAGTAGAGTGGCAAAAGATGAAATCTAATTCCATCCCAGAGAAAACCTAAAAGAAACACCAACTCCCTCTATTCTCTTTGTCATAGTCCCACTTCTGGCCTTTTTGCATACATGGGGAGGGACATGGCAGTGGCAGTCAGAGGTGGCTCATTGAGAAATAGGTTTTCCCAAGTCCTGGTCCAACAGTCTAACCACTGGCTCTCTAGGTCCAAACTGGCTTGCTGCTAAAAATGGGGAAAGGCCATCAAGGTGACAAAATAGCTTGATAAATCTGGGCATTCTGCACTTTGCTTGCTAGGTTGTCACTCTTGACTCCTCCACCCCAATCTGTCTTGGACCAGACCTAGCTCCTTCTGCTATCTTTCTGGGCTTATGATCTCTAAATACAAAAAGTCCCCATCTGAAAGAGAAATGACTTACTTGCATGGAAAATATGTTCTAGCTTTGCAATGATGCGTCACCCAGCCATCCTTCCTTTGGTCTTTCGAACAGGTAGAATAATTCAAGCGAGTCTTGGCAGCTGGCACATTTGCTAATTTGCCCTCCTGACCCTAAACAGGTGAGAGACAGTGAGCCTAGAGAGGCATGCTTCAAATTTTGACGCAACAGCTGGACACATTTCATGCACAACTCATATTTGCTGTGCATCTGGCATCATTTAATTGGAAAACAAAATCTGATGAGGAGGGAGGGGCAGAAAAGAGGATTTCTTTCCAATGAGTGGCAAGGCGAACAATAATATTGACTATTCCATTTTCTACCAAATCCTCTCCCTGTTTCTTTTATAGAACCTTTTACACTCCCAATTAATCACTATTGGAAAGGCAAGGAAATTGGAAAGCACGAGTTTGCCATTCCACGTGTATCTTTAAATGGAGTTGGACATTGGTGGATAGGGGAAACATTATAGGAAATTACTACTGGCAAAAGATTTCAAAACTTCATCACCACAGAAACCCTCTCTCTACCTAGATAGCTTCTAAACTTGGACCTGTTATTGTCCTCCCTGTACTTTCGGGAAGACTTTGAAAAGAAAAAAAGGTTCAAAGAAGCAGACTTTCATGCTTCCCCTTTCCATGTCAAACACTTTCAACTTCTGATTTCAAAGTGTCACCCGGTTGTGATTCAAAGGCCCATGGATTCATAGGGGGTGAGAGAGGCAGGAGGGAGTGGGAGCGGGTTGCACTACAAAGCACCTTCACATTGAGACTCATCTGTCCAATGCCAAGATTACAAATAAGGAAAACTTAAGCAGCTATCGATACGTGTGCAGATTTATGAAAGAAGCACTGGGAAGCACCTCCCTCCCTGTGCCTTTCCCCTTCTCTCTGCTCAAACTGGGTATTTCATTGGCTTGGTTTTTTCTCACACTTTTTTCAGCCTAATTGATATTTTCAAGTGTTATATCTCCCTCTGTTCACGTTAGGACTGTGGGGAGGGAGGGGGCAGGGAGAAAGCCAAATCTCCTATAAGTTGGATAAGAATACCTAAAGAAGTTCCAAGCCAGCCACTGAAAAAGAGCTGCCTTGCGCTGGCTGAGTATTCATCTACTCCCCCTTCTTTTTCTCTCTCTCTCTTTCCCTCTCTCTGTATCCTTTTTATCTGCCTGCCCACAAGATTTGGAACACCATTAATTGGTCCTCGGGGAAGCCAGCAGGCCGAGGCTTTTATGACTGGATTTCTTTGTATTGTACACATGTGGTTATCTCTCAGGAGATAAACAAAGAAAAAGGGAGAGCAGGCGGAAAAATGTGTGAAAAAAGGGGTTTGTATAGGTCTAAACACAAAACAGACCATCAGGCCTCCCCCTCCAATGCACACGCACACCTTTTTTTTTTTTGAAAAGCCGTTCATGCTTTAAATAACGTGACATAAAAAATGCATTCTCCCCTTCCATTTTACCTTGCTCCCCAAGTCTGCTTAACTTAATCTGCTCGCCCTGATTGCTACAGGCTCCTCTTCAGAGGAAATCCACCTCCTATTAGAAATCAAACATCCTGGCTCCTTTTTTGGCACCCCCTTCTCTCCACCCTCTCCTCCTCCTTCTCCCTTTCCAACAAAAGATAGAGGTGGTCTTTCTGGGGAAGATAAAAAGAATAGTTGATCATAAGAGCTAACCTGGAGCCAACGCCGTGGTCTTTCGTCCCTTCAGCAGTTTCTAAAGCCCTAAGCACCTGCAGCTACCTTCTCTTGGATCATAAGATGGGGACTGGATATACCAAGATACCTTTTTATTTATCTCCACCACCACCACCCCCACCTAAAAACACACGCACATACTTCACACCACCATATTAGTTCCCTGCATCTGCTAAGATCACCCTTTTTATTTATTGTTTTTAGATATCTCCAATTTGGTTTAGTTTCATACATAGATATTTGAGAAGAAGCTGGTTTGCATCTCAATTTAGGCCCAAATTGCCAAAAGAGGCATCAGTATTGGCCCTATTAAATCTAAGCAAGTAGTTTTTTGATTACTTCATACAGTACTGCGTCAATTGAATCACTTCATGGGGGAATGAGGGGTTGGAGGAGGGTTTGATGTTATCCCTCATGGGAAAGTCTGGGGTTTGGGTATGGGGTAGGGACAGAAACCCCAGAAGAAGTGGGTTATTTTAACCTGTTTCCTCCCAGGTTTCTGCCATGTCTGGAAGGGCCCTTAATAAAACTTAAATTTTCAGCTATTCCCAAAGCTAGCAAAGTGTGAGTTTATGTTTTACTTATATTGCCTATATCCTTTTACTGTATACTATTGCAAACACAGCAACACTTCCGCAGTCTAAAAGATGAATATATTTTATTTGGCATAAGGTCTGTGGATGACATCTTGTAAGACAAGCAAGCACCTAAAAGAAAATAGGAAAACATTGCCGTCTATCCTCATGGAATGAGACTAGTCAGTGAGTTGTTATGGCAATTGCAAACTTCAGACCCAATTTTGTTTTCCAGTTAACATACCCTCCAACTGTCTCAATTTGGCAAAGGCAATTGCAATTAATCCTCTGCAACCCTATGTTTTCTGTTGCTGTTAAAATATTCCAGTTTCTTTCATTCTTCCAGGTTCCCCCTTTATCTCTGGTTTACCATAATTTCAGAAAACTGAGTTTAAAGTGTGAAAGTAATTTGCACTCTACTCACCAGGGAGCAGAGAGGTGAAATCTTATCCTTCCCCATAAACTGCAGCAAAAGCAAACTTCTGCTACTCCTCCTAGATTATGTGTCTTTCCTCGTTAATAACTTTTGCCATTTTGCCACACTCTAATGTTGCTGGGCCAAACAGGTCTGTGAAATATTGGCAGATATGAGATATAATAATGCATCAAGAATATAGCATGTGTGTGGAGTAGGTTTTCCAGAAGAAATCCATAATGTTAGTTCATTAATAGCTTTACCAGAAAAAATGCAGAATATTTACAGGTAATGCTAATTAAACTTTTACCCACAACAAATATAGCAGTCCCCCCAAAAATTAGCTTTCTGGTTTTTAAAAAATGGTATCCTTTAAACAAGATCTCAACTGCTCTATCGTGGTGAGTTGCAAGAGAATTATAATCCTATTAAACCATTTCCCCAGCAGCACATTTCATATATATGGAGGTGGAAGGTGGGAGGGTAATAACTCTGGGAGAAACCACAATTATAAACAGCTGCAGCCTGCATCAAATGTAATTATGATTGATTCCTATGCATAGTTCTTTGTGGAAATTTCCTCTTAGGTTCAATTTGCTGTTTGGATAGAGATTTTTAAGGTATAAAAATAACCAGTCATCATATCACAGGCAATCACTTGTGGCTGAGTACGATTGTTTTGGCGGTGGCTGAGTATGATTTGTTTTGGTAGAGTCTTGGCGGTGGATCCTAAATGACTATGAAGACTTATTCTGGATCTGCATGTTCTTCCACATTGAGAACATAAGATTTCCAGCTGCAAAGAAGTTACAACAAGGTTTTGCTTGGTTTCCCTTCCTCTTGGCTCATTTCTTCCCTTTGCCCTGTATTAATGCCTCTTCAAAATCCATAGCACTATTGATAGCAGGTGACCTTCAAGCTAAAACACTTGAGTGCCAGAGCTTCCCAATTCTCTGTGTTTATATCATATTTTTAATAGTTAGCTTTAAGCTCATATTTCAATCTCTTTTGTTGTCCACCACCATTCTGTTTTATGTTCTTAAGTTGAGAATAAAGTAACTGCTTTAGGAGATAGTGATTGGACATTGTTACAATATAGCCAGTCCAGCCAAGTTGATGAGAGAGAACCTGGGAGGACAGGGTTCAAATACCTGCTTAGCTGTTGAAAAAAGACTGACCTTGGGCATGCCACACTCTCTCAAACTTGAAAAGTAATGGCAAACCCACTCGGAACAATTTCTCATCAAGAACCCCTCACGATAAGTTCACCTCAAAGTAACTGTAAGTCAGAAATGACTGGATGGTGCACATCGGGACGTCCCCTGGACAATGTCCTTGCAGATGGCCAATTCTCTCACATCAGAAGTGATTTGCAGTTTCTCAAGTTGCTCCTGACATGAAAACAAAAAAAAACCCCACCACAACAAATTAAGTATTTATCTATATCATGATCAACATCGTGTGTTTACATAGAAGAAATGAAATTATGGAGGTGGAACTATGGGCAATAATAGTAGAAATATGGAATCATATTCAAGATGAACCATTTGGACCAGATTTTTTTTATCACTACCGCATTTAGAAAAATGATTTTTTAAAATCTACCCTCACCACCCCAAGAAAGCTCTTTGAGGGTTCATCTACTCCTAACAAATATACTGGAGCCAGTTAGGACCAGAAATGACAAGATTTACCCTATGTTATGAATTTGAAGTCCCTGGATGTCATGTGATCACCAAGGAGCAATTTCTAGTTCGCCTTGGGTTTGTGTGCTTGTCTAAATGAGCATGGCACTTTGCCATTGTCTTTTTTCCTGACTCCAAACAACAGCACTATAAGATGGTGAGAAGCACAACTGCATGACTGGCGCGTTTCAGAAAGCGAGACAGTAGGAATCTTTGAAACCTAGAACTCTGCCATTTGTTGTGTTGGCAGTGACTTGGCAACTTTCAATGCCAATTTTCTTTGGTTGCTGAAACAGTATACAGTACACCCCACATATCTGTGTGGGATATATTCCCAGAGTTTGTGTGCATATCTGAAACCACAGATAATAGCAAACCATATGAGAAAAGCTGTTGTGGTCCAGACCACCTAAAGAAGTCAGGAACAATAAAGTAAACAGAGTTTATTAGCAACAGCCCCAAAACTTTTCACAGCATCTCAAATATGACAAAAGGCACAGCGAAATGATGAGACAAACCAATAGGTAGAAAACTCCAAGTTCCAAATCCTTCACAAGAGGAAATGAGGCTGAGAGTGTGTGTGTGAGAGCAGCCCAAGGTCACAACCAGCCAAGAAGAATAGGCTACTTCAAGGCAGAGTAACAAACAGATGGTAACAGCATTGTCAAGAAGTAGTAGCATCATCACACAGTCCAAACATCATGCCAGGAAAAAACCAGGATGAATAGAGTTGTCAGTCCTTACGTCAAACCAGGAGGAATGTAGATGAAGCAGCGAAGTCAAGTCAATCCGGAGTCCAAAACGAAGAAGCAGGGAAATCTAGCACAGAAGAGATTTAAGATGGTGCAGCCAAAAGCAGGATACAAAGATGCAGAAGCCCACAAAATATAATATCATGATCCAGAATTCCATGTCCACAGTCAGTTTCGTGATCAGTCCAGCAGCAACCCAGCACAGAAGGCAATGGCCTGAAAGCAAGAACAACACCTTACCAGCTGCAAGGAAGGATTAATTGCAAGCCCTCTTTATTCAGTTCTCCTCAGGGCTTGATTGCACCAACACCCTTTCCCCATTTCCTTCAGCTGTCAGCATCTCCTCCCGTGCCTCCCTTTGTCTTTCTCTCCAGGTGATCTGTCTCCTGTGATGACTCAAATCTCCCCAACAGTCCCCATGAGACCCATTCCTAGCACTCCAACTCCCATCCTTCGTGAACCCTGCAAATGAATCACTGTTAGTGGGTTCCAAGCAGACATCCTGTATTTGTTGTACCTTAGTCTAATCCATCTCATTAGAGTATCCTTCAGTACTATGTGGACCCTCATCCATACCTCTTGATGACTGCTCCTCATTCCCACTCCCGTCATCCTCTGAAAACCCCAGAAATATTTCATCCCCAGAAGAATTGCTAAGTATTTGCTTCAGTTTCTTCCTTTCTTGTTCCTCATTCAACTCTTGCTCACGGGTAGACCATTTTACATTTCTAGCTACAGACTCCTCTCTCTCAACCTCAGGCTCAACTATAACACAAGCAATGGAAATAGTGAGAAGAGGGTGCAGCTGGTAAGGGAAGCCCTAAATCAGGGGTCCTCAAACTTTTTAAGCAGAAGGCCAGTTCACAGTCCCACAGTCCAGGCCTCGACTATATGTGGAAAAAAAAACAAACGAATTCCTATTCACAAAGCACATATCTTATTTGTAGTGCAAAAAAATATGAAAGGACAATATAATTTTAAAAATGAAGAACAATTTTAACCAACACACAATGGGAAGTGTGGGCCTGCTTTTGGCTAATGAGATAGTCAGGTTAATTAAGATTGTTGTTGTTGTGTGCTTTCATACAAGGTGGAGGAGCCAAGGGTCTAAGTCTAAGTCTAAAGTTTAAGGCAGGGGGCTGGTAAATGACCTTGGAGGGCTGCATCTGGCTCACAGTTTGGGAAGACTTAGTTTGGGAAGGCCTGTCCCAAGTGAATTCATGAAAATATGGATAATTGAAATCATGTATAAATCTCCCTTCCTTCATCCCTTCTATACCAGAACTTTTAAAAACCTGTAAGAACCAGTTCATTGAACAGCAAAATGTGTAAAGAAAAAAAAGTGTTATTTTTTCTTGTGCTTTCATTCTAAAGAGCATGTTTCTGCTCTATGTAAAAGAAACAATTTTGCATTCCAAACAAAATGCTAAGCAACAACAACACAATTGGTGAGACCCTTCTTTTTCATAATATGAACTGATTTCCATAAGATATCTGGAGGGCTTTGTTCATTAAGATTTCCCCCCCAAAAAACTGTTTATGGAAATAGGTTATTATGCCTGCTGGTACTAACAGGAAGCAATTTGTTCCTATTAAAGGAGTTTTCATTCTAAATAGTAATGACATAAACACTCATTTCTGAAAACCATTCTAAATATAAACACTTTCTGGTTTTATGATCTACCTTTGGCATATATATGAGAATAAATAATTATTAACTTGTACTGAATCCAATTTGTCTTGTATTCAAATTAATGAGGCTTTTAATGGGAATAATGGTCATTAAGGAACCTCAGGTGGCAATGGTCATCTAGAACACAGAGATAACTGGCTATTGTTTTGCTGTAATTATATCACAATGAAGCTTCATTAAGATTGCAACTTATTAAGGGACAATGACATTTTTGTAGGGAGTGCAGTTGTAATTTTTATATTCTTTATATCAATTATTGTGAAAGTGAAAACCAAAATGATTAAAAGTTTGGAAACTAAGGCTTAGGGAGCTGGATATATTTAGCATTGAGAAAAGGAGGTTGAGAGGGTACATGATAACCATGTTTAAATATTTGAAAGGATATCACATTGAGGTGGGTCAAACTTGTTTTCTGCTGCTCTGGAGACTGGGACATTGATTCAAATTGCAGGAAAACAGATTCCACCTAAATATTAGGAAGAATTTTTTGATGGTACAAGCTATTCAGCTGTGGGAAATGCTACCTCAGAGCATGGTAGAGTATCCTTCTCTTGTGGTTTGTAAGCAGAGGCTGATTTGCCAGCTGTAATGTGTTCTTTAATCCTGCATGGCAGGGAGTTGGAGTGGATGACCTTTGGGGCCTCTTCCAACTCTATGTTTTTATGAAATCCCAAAAACTGGGCTCTGGTTGATGCCTAAGTGACCCTATAGCATTGGTAGCAGATCGGTTTTATTTTGTGGTTCACAGGGGACATTCTTAGTCCTGGAGAACCCTTTCTCCAAGCAGGAAGTAACTTGGAAGTTGACTTCCTATTAGAAAAAAAAGAGAAATTCTTGGATGTAACATGGCCCAAGGATGCTGATGCTGATGTGACTCAAGACAGCTTAAAAAGGTAACACAGACATAACTGAAAACAATACATTGTACAATATATATACACACATACACATATACATAATTAAACTCTTTTCCCACCAATCCTTTGTGTGGCTCCTTTTCAGTGTTTAAAATCGGGTAGCCGAAGTAGTGAGTCAAAAATGTGGCTTGTTTGTGAAAGGAGTTAAAAATCTGCCAGCAAAATGAGAGAAGGTCGGAGGTGGATCACTGAGAAAGAGTTTGAAATCTGACAGCAGAAGAGGGAAGGGGAAGAAGTAGATTTGTGGGAAACGGGTTTAAAATTAGGCAGCAGGAGAGGGAGGAAGAAGGTGAGAGGAGGTGGGTCATTGGAAACCGGGGGGGGGGTTAAATCTGGCAGCAGAAGAAAAAGGGAAAGAGGTGGATTGTTGGGGAAAAGGTTTACAATCTGGAGGCAAAAGGAAAAAGAAGGATAGCTCTCTAGGAATTTTCTAGATCCTCCAAGGTAACTCTGTCATATCTTCCAGAAGAAGTCATCCCATCATTATTCATGGTTCCCTGTTTCAATGGTAAAAATACATACCCCGCAGATACAAACTCCACTCAAAGCAAAGTAACCTTCTTAAAGTGTTATGATATATATATATATATATATATATATAGAGAGAGAGAGAGAGAGAGAGAGAGAGAGAGAGAGAGAGCATTCATATGTAGATGGGGACTTACACCTATAGCCCCCCCAATCCATCTCCTGCCCCAGTAACTGAGAATGCTCAGTAGCCAAGCCATATAGTTCTGATTGACAGCTGCAGGGAAAAGTCTGAAACCTGATGGAAGAGGGCACAGAATGGAGAATGACCTGACTAGCAGGCTGGGAGAAGGAACAGGAACATTCCACACATTTCATTGCAAGTTTTTGTGTAGTTTTCTTTTGTTTTCTTTGCAAATAAGTGATTACATTCATCCCAGTGGCAATTTAAGCTACCAGGAACAATGCATTCTTTGGTGTAAAGACCTCAATAGATTTTTGATGTTCTACAATGTCCAATTTAAAATGCTAGGCCAGAACATCAATTCCCTGAAAGGACCCACTTAACCACATTAGATTGCCCGGGATGCAGAAATAAAAGGAACTGGTTTAGCAAGGTGCATTGATTCATGCAGTCCCTTGCTTGGTTGTCAGCAAAAGTGAAGAAAATGTAAAACATCTATCCAATTATTTCCATTAATATACAAGCATTAGGCATTCAAATTCCTAATTAAGAGAAAACATGCCCTGTCAGGCATCTGCATGGGCTATTGAACATTGCCTAGATTGTTCCATAATTATCCTGGTTTAATAGCTCTAAAATGTAAGCAATGTGCACCCACTGAGGAAACGCACCACTTATCACATGAGACACCATGGTAAGGAGAACATGCTCTACTTTGGCATATTGGGGCTGCTGGTTTTCAGTTGTACATGCTCTAATTAACAGAGACCAATGACAGCATGCTAGTTGGCCCTGCCAACAAAGTTTATGGAGCAAAAGAAAAGAGGTCTAATATTTTTAGACTACAATCATGGAAAGCTTAATTGTTGAGATCTCTTCTTACGATGTTGCTTAAGAAGAGATGACCAGAGAAAACACCCATGTTTGGGATTCCATGGTCTCTGGATTTGTCCTTCCTTTATGGGCTTTAGGATTCAGGGAAGGAATCTCAGGGAGTGAAACACTGCCTCCAAATGTGCATGTTTTATTTTCCTCATTTGTTAGCATGGGATTAGTGCAATAACTGCTTGTTGATCATAGATAACTGGTCAACCCATTCAAACTCTGAACTTTCTAACATCTGTGATCTGTTAGGTCAGACTATGTGTTTCATCTTTCAACATCTAGAGACCCCAAATAAGAAATTAGATCACAGGCATATCTTTAATGGTAGCCAACCTAGTGAGAAAGCGATATGAACACAATGAAGGGGAGATGGAAAGCACATATCCAAAGACTGAGGGTCGGACATTGCGTGGGGAGAGGGAGGTTTTGTACTTAATTGGAGGGGAAGGGGAGGGACAAGTTGATAATGAATTGAAGGAAGGGGAATGGGGGTGGGAAAATCTCAGAGTGGAGAGATAATTCTAGACGGTAAGGATACACTGCCCCATTCAATTTCCACTGTTAAGATCTTGGACAGGAAGAGTAATACCCTTAATAGTAAAAAACAAAAACAAAAACAAAACCAGATACATCAGAGAATTCTCCAACCCAACAAAGTGGCCCGTGATGTCTCTGATGATTTTTGGAATAGAGGTAGGTGGAATACCCTCCAATTGGTTAAGAGGTCCCTAAGTCAGATTCTTATGAAACATCCATTGGAAATAAACATCTGATCAATAACATGGTTGAGCAGGGATTATAACACAAAGATCCTACGGTTGCTACTCACTTTTGGAGATACTAACTCCTCCAGTGATATTTTATTACATAGATCATCTTTCCAGGGATGGGGCTACCAACAACTTCATTGATAAAGACTTTGCCAAGCACCTGGGCTTAGTTTGTCAAGATTTAAAAGAACCACGGGCCATGCAAACTATCGACGGCTGGACACTAAAATCAGGCCCTATAGAGCAATGGACTAAGCCCACTAAAATGAGTGTTCAAGAACACCAAGGGAACATTTCCTTCCTGGTCGCTCAGATACCGCACTTCCCCGTGATCCTGGGGGTGGCGTGGTTGACCCAGGACAACCCCAGGTCTCTTGGACCCGCTGGGAGATGCGCTTTCACTCCGCGTACTGCCAAAAGAACTGCTTAAAGGGGCAGGCAGGTGCAGCCACCGAAGCTGAGACGCTGGCAACGCTGCCCCTAAAGTTACAAGAATTCAGGGATGTGTTCAGTGAGAAAGAAGCGGAGTGACTTCCGCCCCATCGATTGCGCAATTGACCTGGTCCAGGGTGCTCCAATCCCCCGCGGAAGATTGTACTCCCTCTCTGAGCCGGAGCAGAAGGCGCTCCGAGAGTTTTTGGATACAAACCTGCGGAAGGGGTTCATCCGCCCATCCCAGTCCCCCGCTGGCGCCCCGGTCTTGTTCGTGAAAAAGAAATCCGAAGAGATGCGCCTATGCCATGACTACCGTGCCCTCAACAGCATCACCATTCGCAACAGGTACCCCCTCCCCTTGATCTCCGAGATGCTAGAGCAAGCGCAGGGAGCCAAAGTGTTTACTAAATTGGACTTGAGGGGGGCCTACAACCTTGTTCAGATCCGGGCCGGGGACAAGTGGAAGACTGTGTTCCAGACCAAGTACGGAGCGTATGAAAGCCTGGTAATGAATTTCGGTTTGTGTAATGCCCCCTCCACCTTCCAGCATTTTATGAATGACATTTTTAGAGACTATCTAAACCGATTTCTTCTTTGTTACCTAGACGACTTGCTTATCTACAGTAAGGATCAAGCGTCCCATGACTAACACGTCAGGGCCATGTTGCGGAGGCTCAGAGATTACAGCCTATGCGCCAAGCTAGAGAAGTGCACGTTTGAGGTGGAAAAAATTGACTTCCTGGGGCACTGCATTTCGGCCCAAGGGATTTCCATGGACCTGGTGAAAGTGGTGGCTGTAGTACAATGGGAATCCCCATGCAGCAAGAAAGACATTCAGCGCTTCATGGGGTTTGCAAACTACTACAGGAAGTTTATCCCAGGCCTTGCCAAGTGTTCTGAGCCCATCACCCAGTGCTTAAGGGGAAAGGCCCCATTCCGCTGGACTGCCGAAGCAGAGGGGGGCTTCCAACAGCTGAAGCGACTGTTTGTGTCTCAGCCCATTCTACAGCACCCTGACCCCTCCAAACCCTTTCGGGTGCAGGTGGACGCCTCCAATGTTGCCATTGGTGCGATCCTGTTTCAGCCCCAAGGGGAAGATTGGCTGCCTTGTGCCTACTTTTCTAGGCAGCTCACCGCTCTGGAAAAGAACTATACGATCTGGGAAAAGGAGCTGCTGGCGATTAAATCTGCCTTTCAGTTTTGGCGACATTGGCTGGAGGGATCGCAGCATGAGATTCAAGTGCACACGGATCACCGCAATTTGGAGCATTTAAAGACGGAGCAAAAGCTCAACCAGAGGCAGCAGCGATGGGCTCTGTTTTTTGAGCGCTTTCACTTTAAGATCCACTATGTTATGCCCGCCTAGACCAAGCAGGCCGATGCCCTTTCCAGGAAGCCGGAGTACACCCGCGGCTGTGAAGACGGCCCGGATTGCCAGCTTTTGCAGCCAGATAACTTTGCAGCAGCCACCGAGGTGGCACCCCCGGACGCCCCGCCCCCGGCAGAGCACAGCATCTCCCCTCCGGCGTCCAGATGAGCTTCCCCTGGATGCGCAAATTCGTTCCAGGCAACAGGAGGACCCGTGGGCGAAGGAGCAGCTGGGTAAGGGGGTGCAATACCTGTTTAGTGTGCAAAATGAACTCTTGTGTCATCGTAGTCAACTCTTGTGTCATCGTAGAAATGTTAGCAGCAGATTTTATCACCGACTTGCCAGCCTCACAGGGGAATACCACTGTGCTGGTGGTCATGGACTGTTTTACCAATATGGCACATTTCGTCGCCTGCCCTGGCCTACCCACAGCCAAGGAGACAGCGGATCTGTTCCTCCACCATGTATTTAAACTCCACGGCCTTCCCAAGAGCTTAGTCACCGATCGAGGAAGTCAATTCACCTCCCAGTTTTGGAAGGCGATGCAACGGCTGTTGGGAATCGAGGCCCGCCTGTCGTCCGCTCATCACCTGGAGACAGACGGTCAGACCGAGCGCACGAACGGCACCCTAGAGCAATACTTGCGTTTCTATGTGAACTATCAACAGGACAACTGGGCAGCCCTGTTGTCCCTCGCCGAATTTGCTTACAACAACTCTGTGAATGACAGCATCCAGGAAACCCCTTTGTTTGCAAATTTGGGGTACCATCCGCGGTTCTATCCAGTGATCATAGAACCCAGAAATGTCCCTGCCACCGAGGATTGGCTCCAAGGGCTAACTGCAGTGCAAGATGTGCTGCAAACCCAGTTGGATTGGGCCAAGGAGGAATACAAAAGGATGGCTGACTGCCACCACCAGGAGGGGCCAAGACTGAAAGTGGGGGATCGGGTGATGTTGTCCACCTGCCATTTGCCTCTCCAGCAGCCCTGCCGTAAACTGAATGCCAAGTTCCTGGGCCCATACAAAATTGTGGCTGAAATCTCACCGGTTGCCTTCCGGCTTCAACTTCCTAGAGGGATGAGGACCCACCCCGTGTTCCACCGTTCACTGCTGCGATTGGCGAACGAGGTCCGGCTGGAAGCAGGTAAGTCGGCTCCGTCTCCTATTCTGATTGACGGAGAGAAGGAGTTCGAGGTGGCGGAAGTTTTGGACTCCCGTTTGTTCCGGCGCCAGCTCCAGTACTTGATTGACTGGGAGGGATTTGGGCCGGAAGAAAGACGTTGGGTCCGAGCCTCAGACCTCCATATTGATGAACTGGTACAGCAGTTTCACCAAAGTTACCCTTCCAAGCCTGGGCCGCTCGCCAGCCGAGGTGGGGGTGTATGTAAGGGGGGGTGATGTCAGGCCCTAAGCCTCGCAGGCCTCAGTTTCCCATGAACAATACTGTAGCCATTATGGCTTTAAGATCCCTTCCAGGCCAGCCCGTCTCCCTTATGAAGATCTGGCCTGGCCTGCCTGTCTTTCTCGTGAGAGCCTGGCACCAAGAATGCAAGATGAACTGGTCAAGGTTGCCAAAGCAAGCCTGGAAGATAAGCGGGGAGGCCCAGGCTGGAGACAGGCCTGACTCCCCTTTACATCTGGAGATGCTAACAAGGTTTACATTCTCGAGGAGCTGAGGTAGCTTAAACAACAGCTGCCATCCATCATGCTCACTTTGACGTTCGACGCAGGTCTATGTCGCTTAGATCAAAGGGTCTGGACAGTATATCCGTGTGCAGTTGGCCCAAAGCTGTATTTCGTGCCAACGACGCATTCAGGACTATGGTTCTCTGAGAGGCCACTGGGCCTACTAAGGACACTACCTGCCTATAATGGATCTGGCCCGCTGGGGCAAAAACCTTGTTTCATTGCTACGTTCCTGCTGTTCCTGAAAAGACTTTCCTTTGCTTTTGAACCCGGCTTTTGTTCCTGATTGCTTTGGCGGCATCCTGATTTAACCGGGACTATTTACTCATTGCCTTGCTCCTGAGATTTGCTGCTAATGGAAGCACTGTAAGACCGCTTCCAACCTTTTCATCTTTCCTATAAACTATATTCTAAATAAACTTGTTGTACCTCAGCTGTTTGCGTGGTTTATCAAGGGAGGTCTTGAGCCAGGGCCTAGAGGGCGACACCCTGGACATTACACTCATATATATTCATGAAGGAGCTGGGGTGGTGACGGCTGACAGGGAGATCTGGTGTGGGCTGGTCCATGAGGTCACGAAGAGTCGGAAGTGACTGAACGAATGTACAACAAATATATATTTCAATTACATTACCACCATCAGATCCTCTGAAGATGCCAGACAAAGGTGCAGGCTAAATGTCAAAAGAAAATGCTTCTACAACATGGCCATATAGCCTGGAAACTATGCAACACTCCAGTGATTTCGGCCGTGAAAGTCTTTAAAAATACAGTGCATCACTGATATTTACTAAAACATATCTTTCACTTGAAAGAGAGCACAAGGACATTCTAAAGTTTGTATTCCAGTCTTCTCCCCATACATAAAAGTGAGTGCAATCAGCTGCTTGAGTGTAGGAGCAGCACTACCATCTCTGCATTGGTAACCACAACACTCCCTTTGCTTTGCCACCTAGACAAATAGTTAAACTCTTAATAGCAAAGCCACAGGACTGTCATTGTTTGAGCCGCAGGATCAGCAGACTGTTTCATGGATGGCACTCTAATTGCTCGTTAATATTGAAGATGGGGGTAATTACTCTTGCAAAATCCCATGGCACTTGCAAACCTTACTCTTTCCCCCACCTCTCTCTCAGTCTTTGCAATTTCTCTTTCCATTTCTAGCCTGCAAGAATGAGGTGGCTCCTGATCCACAGCTGAGCTTGCAATAAGTCACTAGGGTGTGGATGGATTGGGCAGGAGATGGGCTGCTGTGCATTGAAAGCCTTCCTCTGTCTTTCAGTATAATATCACTTCAAGGTAAGAGTGTGGGAGGTAAGGAATGGAGTGGGCAAATCAGTACACAGCGTGCGTCTTTATTATGAGCACATTAAACCCTGTTGAACTGTGTAAGCGAGCAGAACAAAACCAGGTGAACAAAAAGGCAAAAGCAAATTACTTTCATTTCCCTTTGTGGAAATAGCACTGTCTTATGAACTGCCTCATTTTCCAAAGACACACGCCTGACTTTATTTTTTAAATCACCAAATAACAGGGGCTTCCCGTGAACACTTAAGAAAGGACTTTTCCCCCCAGTTTGGGAAATGGAAAATATGCAAATCACAAAATTACCCAGTAAAGGACTGTGCCATTGCCGCTGACACTGTTACAATTGAGTGAGGCAAAAAACCACAGCTGCTTCTATTTCTACTACTGCCAGTAGCAGAAATGTGGTAGTTTACTAGGAGTGCACTACTAGTAGTACTAGTTGTTATATACGTTTAAATCTAATGATAATGCTTTAAGTAGTAGTAATGATTTTGGAAGACCAGTAGGATTGTGGTGATGGTGGAAGAGCCAATAGGAGGTGGTACTAGTAGAAATATTACTGTTTAATACCATTCCTACTGGTGAGGTTAATTGTGTTTAGTGCCTTGCCTATGGTGTAATGTGCAGAATGCAGTTTAGGGATAGAGTTGAGGATCATATTGGCTAAGGAAGAAGTAAGATAACTACATAAAAGCCACCATAAATTGAAACACACCAAGCTAAATTCAGCATTAAGAGTTCTACGGTTTTGATATCCACATGGTCTCACATTCCCAAGCAAGCAAAAAAGCAAGTTTATATTATACAATGTGAGCTGGGTAAGGAAGAAGTAAGATAACTACATGGCTGGGTAAGAGCACCATTATCCTTTTAGGAGAAGACTGAGGCAAAGAAAGTGTTGAATAAATGTATCTATGTACTTCCTCTGGCAAGTACACAAGCATACCACAGCTACTGCAGGTGAGTCAATTTGTAGATTCAGTGTTACTACATTAGTTGGGATCAACAATAAGATGTAAAAATACATACACTGTATGTTATACTTGTATAACTGTGCTTACACAATCACAGATATTCTACTCCACTAGCCAACCACATATGGAAGAAAACATAGTCATATGTATGACACCAACTGCATTCCAGTCATGCTATTACATCTTGTAATGGAAGAGAAATATATAAGCTAAGAAGAAAACACTAGATTTAACTACTGTTTGCCCAGAGTAATCAAATAATCCATATTTAAATGCCCTCTCTTGAAACATACCTAAGTAGAAAGGGGGGGGGGAATAGAGTCATTTCTATCTGATTTCATTCAGGCCCGGATTAGCACCTTTTGGTGCCCAAGGCCAAAAGGAGCCCCGCTGCCCCCAGGGGTGGGGAAGCCCCGCACCCAGGTTCAAAGAAGCCCCACCCCCACCCCAAGGGCGTGCTGCGCATGTGTGGCAGCGGCCCCGAGGGTCCTCCTTCCTTCCTTCAGTGAAGGAAGGAAGGAGGGGGGAACCGAGGAAGAGCAAGTGGCGGGGCGAAGGGGTGCCGGGTCAGCGGCCTGGTCCTGACATGGCGTCCCTTCGCCCCGCCTCTTGCTCTTTCTCCTTTCCCCCTCCCTCCCTTCGTTCACTCAAGTGAACGAAGGAAGGGAGAGGGGGGAACCGAGGAGAAGCAAGAGGCGGGGCGAAGGGGCGCCGCGTCAGAGGCCTGGCTGTGACGCGGCGCCCCTTAGTGCTGCCTCTTGCTCCTCCTCGGTTCCCCCTCCCTCCCTTCCTTTGTTCACTTGAGTGAACGAAGGAAGGGAGGGGGAAAGGAGAAGGAGCAAGAGGCGGGGCGAAGGGGCGACACGTCAGCGGCCTGGCCCTGACGTGGCGCCCCTTTGCCCTGCCTCTTGCTCCTCCTGGGTTCCCCCCTCCCTTCCTTCCTTCACTCAAGTGAATGAAGGAAGGGAGGGGGGAACCCAGGAGGAGCAAGAGGCGGCGCTAAGAAGACTCAGGCGGTTTTCGCCGCCCCGCTCGCCCGTGCCCCAAACACAAGCGGGGCGGGGGCGACGGCGGCGAAAACCGCCTGAATCTCCTTAGGGGCGGCGGGAGACTCATTTCCAGGCCTCTTCAGGCCCGGAAATGCCGCCCCCAAAATCTGCCGCCCGAGGCAAGTACCTCGAGTGGCTTATGGGTAATCCGGCCCTGATTTCATTGAAACATGGGATATGCTGTTACTACGAGAATAAACAGAGCAATTCAATCTTTCCTTGAAATAGCATAAGACAAAGGACATTGCTTACAATTAATAGTTTTCTCAGAAGAAAGGGAGTGACAATCAATTTATTAGCGATCACTTGCATCTGTGAAAGGGACCTGAGGGCAAAAAGTCACTGGTGTGCTATAAATTGAGAAGAAAAAATACTTTGGGATGTTGCATATAAAATATCTACATGAGCTACATTTAGAACACTTCCTGGAAACACTAATAATTTTTCCTGGCAGGATGTCCATTTGAATGAATGAAAGAAAATAGGGATGTGACAATCTGTCAGTCTTTTTGTTGTGAAATTTCTCAATTTCCCATAATATGTTCATTCCATTGCCAGCAGTGTCTCAGGTCGTTCATTTTTTCCTTTCTGTCTGGAAATGTATACTACTTTTGCGCAATTCCCTTCCCTCAAATGTATGAACATTGTATGCATTTTGTGTCCAAAGTAACAAATTTTGTGAACACCCTCAGAAATAAAGAGGCATAGACATTTGATGGGTAAAACACAGGCCACACTTTATTAATATATTTATGAAAATTGCAGTGGCGGAGGGGCTTCCAAAGTGAGGAAAATAGTCAAGACAAAATGGTACTATCTCAGCCTCCCACTTGCTTTAAAGAAACTGCTATTGTCATGTTGTTCTTTCATAGTCTGTTAGTGGTCATCCCGGCAAATTGGGAAAACCTTTCCTGTCCACTGTCTTCCTTAAAGCCCATGCTTTTGAGGGAGATGTATGCAGAGCTAACCAATGCCTACTAAGCACTGAAGCCTATATTTTCAACTGTCCCAATGTGGCTGTGTACCAATCAATCCCCTGGATTCCTACTTTGTGAGCTCCTTCTGAAATCTCACAGTTTCCCTCCCGTTCTCCCATTTCCCCCTTTATTCTCACTTACTTCAGTTGAAGCAAAAGGAGTTCAAATTGCATGTGCTGTGGTGTTCAATGAAGTGGAGTCTTGTCCCCCATAGACTCAGGCAAAAGCAAACTGCTGCAGCATTTCCTAGCTTGTATGTCTTCCATCATATTGTTTGTTATCTTGATCACACTCTGATATTTCCTGGTCATATGTCGCCCAGATTTCATCTGTGAAATCTTTGAGGATATGCAAAACCCATACAACCCCAAGTTACTGTTTACCAATGAAGTCTTCATTCAAGCTGTTCACCTATCTTGTTATCTTTTTCTCCTTTCCTCACCTCCCACACCACATGTGGCCAATTTAATGGCCTAACTCATAAGGATCTTTTCCTATTGCTTTGTGAGCAATCATTGGAGGATAAGGAAAAATATCTCAGCCAATTTATTTTGTGTTGGGCATGTAAGTTCAGGGATTGTGGGACCCAGAGTGTCAGGTCATGGAAATTTGCAAAGGCAGAGTTCTGGGAACATAGTAAAAAGGGAGTTTTGTTCTCTTGAGAATCGGTCTGCTGAGGCAAAGCAGTATAGATAAGACACCTGGGTTTTGAGGCCTGGGAGAGAAAGAATTTTAATTGGCAGCTCCAAGGTCCTTGCTTTTGGCTGTGGAGTGAGAATGGCAATTAGGGGAAAGCGAAAGAAATCTTGTTTCTGGGTATATAGTTTAGCTCCTACTTTGAGAAATCAGATTCTTGGCAACTTCGTCAACTGAAGGTTCAAGCATTTTGGCCTAGTTTTAGATTCATGTTCTTGGGACTTAAGATTCTGTTTTACCTTTGGAAATTCTAGCCTGAAGTTTTGGACATTGCCTATATTGGATTCTACTGGAGATCTTGGATCATCTGTTTTTGTCTTTGGCTCATGGGACTTTTCTTTTATGGATTATTGATTGCATTTTTACCCTTTTACCTTTTATTCTTTTGCTGCAATTTTTTGTGAAAATAGTTTGCTTCAAATAAAATACTATATTTCAAGTGCTGATGTTGTGTGAGTGCATTTAGAGGGCCCAGGTCACCTGGAGTGCGACATTTTGCTAATTACTTCATTGGGTCAGAAATCCTAACCCAGCCTCTGAAAGCAACCAGGTGAAGTCTGCACTAGTCCCCAGAGTAGGGGATTTGGCAGTGTGATAAGAATTATGTCGAAGCCAGAGAGGGACAGAGCTGTATACTAGGCCTGTTTGATCAAAAAGAAAAGAAAAGAAAAAAAAGGTTCAAAACTCGTTTCAGATGTAGGGGGTGCTGGCACTTCAAATCTGAATGACTTCCAGAATTTTCCTTTAAAATTTCAGAATTTTTCCGAAGATTTCAGAAATTTTGGAATGGCTTCATTAATGGTGGACATGCATGCGCAGTAGGAAAGAAACAGCACTGGCACTGGGGAAAATTCAGGGGATTGTCCCTCTCTCATTTTTAGATGAGAACTTCCTACAGTTGTAGAACACATGGGCCACTGTTAGCTCTCCAAATTTCATAACTTTTGACATCCATGGATTTGTGGCGAATTTTCAAATTATTTATAAAAGGTTTTATAGAGTGACCCAGCTTCCCCCTGGTAAGTGCAGTATAAGTTCTGAATGGAAATTTTCTATAGGCAGCTGTGGCTCAGGGAGAGTGCATCTCCCTCACAAGCAGAAGGTCATGCGTTCAATTCCCCCTGACAGGGAAAAAATTTCAATGTTTTTTAAAAGTATTTTTTAAATAATAAAGGAAATATGTTTCTGGTTTGAATTTTGAAAGTGTTTTTCCTGTTTCTTTGTGTGGTCTTTAAGTAGTTATTCTACTCCAGAAACTTTGTGTGTGGCTGTGCTTAGCCACACCCACCTCATCCCTCTTTGCATCACCACTGTTAAACTATAGGACCTTTTGCAATCTCTGCAGTGGCCTTCTGGGGGTATGGCCTTCAATAGCTGTGCTTTGTCACGATGCAGGGTCTCGGCCCAGCCCCTTAATCACACACACAGAGACGGTAATCAGCTAACTATTTATTGAATAATAAAAAACAGGTGAAAAGGGTAATTGTCCATAAAAAGTATCAAAGTAGCAATGAAGGTAAAGAGTCTTAAGTATATCCAAAGGCAAAGGCTTGGCAAGGCTCCACAAAACAAAGCGGATCAAAACAGACTTGGTCCGTGGCAAGGCAAATAAGGCAAGGTTCATGAAAGTAAACCCAAGAAACTTCTTGGCATGGCTCGAGCCTAATCCTGGCTCCGTGGATCTTCGCTCGCTTCACTCCCTTCAGAACAGAAGTGGCCGAGCTACTGAGGATCCTTTCCCACGGATCCTATACTTAATTCCCTTGGCGAGGCCCCCGGCGCTCTAGGCTTCTGCGCCAATCTGTGCTACGGGATCTAGTGCTTCTCTAGCGCTCTAGGCTGCGGTGCCAATCTCTCCTGCTGGACTCAATGCTCCGTCTCCTATCAAAGCTCCATCCTTGCATCCCAGCACCTGGGTCACTATCTTCGTGAGAGCCAAACTCCCTTTCAGCTTCCATGGGCTCATCCTCCACTGTTTCCCAGATCCTTTCCTGCGACCCGAAACCATCTGGTTTCTCATACTGATCTGAGTCAGCACTCTCAGGGTCAGCCTGACTTTCCCAGCTGTCATAGCCGTCAGGCCATTCATCATCCCAGGCCAAGCTCTCTGTGGGAGAGGAAGGCCCAGCTAACTCATCAGCCCCTTTCTCCATGTCCTCATCAGCTGCAGCTGGCCCTAATGCAAGTGGGACCCCTGGTGCTGCCCCCTGCCCCCCAGGCACGAAAGGGAACTGGGTTGCTACATGCTTAGCCATGGCCACCTCATCCCTCTTTGCATCGCCACTCGCCAGGGAAGAGAAACCACAATTTTTAACTGCTGTAAAACTACAGGACGTTTTGCAATCTCTACAGCTGGTTGCCTCCAGACAATGAGGGGAAAGCACCTCAGGAGGGGCAGGAATCTAATTCCTTTCCAAAATTGGAGGTGGTGGCTTTGAAATAGTAAACTCACTTCCAAGTTGCTTACATCGCCTCGAAACAGCTTCAAAAGTGAATTTAATCCGAATTCATTCCGATTTTATAAGCATTCTGAAAAACCTACCCAAGCCTACTGTATACTTGTGCCAATGCTTCACACCAACACTGGTGAATGTTATGATGCTCAATTGCTCAGTGTCTTCCTCCTGTTCCAAGGCATGTAAGAGTTTTCCTTGGTGCCTATTTAAAATCTATGTCTGTCCAAGGTTTGTTTCCACACTTTTCTGCAGTTCGTACTTTCATTCAGGTAAATGTAATGATTTTGTGCATATGTGTTCCATATGTAACACTGAGCAGTTTAATTCTCCACACAATTAAAATTGTATAAGAGAGAATGGAAACAAGTGTGCTGCCTTACTCCACTACATTCATGAATTGACCACTGGAAGCAGAGGCTGTCGATAGGACTAGGTCAACTACATGGTCCCTCGACCCGTGCCCCTCCTGGCTTGTGAAATCTTGCCTGGAGGGGTTACGTGGCCCTCTGTTGAATATAATCAACACCTTCCTTGAACAAGAAGTGTTTCTGGAGGGATGAAAAGAGACTGTGGTTTCTCCATTGCTGAAGAAACCGGGTTTAGATCCTTCGGTCCCTTCCAATTACCGCCCAGTGTCGAATTAATCGTTTCTGGGCAAGGTGATTGAGAGGGCAGCAATGGAGCAGTTGTAGACCTTCCTAAATGACACAGCCTAGCTAGATCCCTTCCTGTCCAGCTTCCGTTCTGGGCATGGGACGGAGACGGTTCTGGTCTCCATCTCAGATCAGCTACGTTGCCAGCTAGATCAAGGTGGATCAGCGCTGCTTGTGTTATTGGACCTTATGTCAGCGTTTGATACAGTCGATTACGATTTTTTGACTCACCGCCTTGCCGGGGCCGGGGTGAGGGGGACAGCCTTAAATTGGCTGTCTTCCTTCCTCCGGAACCAGCTACAACGAGTGAGGAGGGGAGAGTTGGTCTCCGAGGGTTCCTCCGGGGGCCATTCTCTCTCCTCTGTTATTCAACATCTACATGCGACCACTTGCTGAGCTGGTATGTAGCTTTGGGCTCGAGTGTCACCAGTACTCTGATGACACTCAGCTCATTCTGATGATGGAAGGCCATCCCGAATCCATACCCGATAATTTCCATCTTTGCCTTGAAGCCGTTACTGGATGGCTGCGAGCCAGTGGGTTGAAGGTGAATCCAGCAAAGACAGAGATCCTTTGACTGGGTTGTCCGGGTGGTAGGGATGTCCAGCTTCCAACCCTGGATGGCGTGGCACTATGCCCGTCATCATCAGTAAAAAGCCTTGGAGTCCTTTTGGACCCTCTGCTTTCAATGGAGGCCCAGGTCTCCGCTGCCAGCAGAGTGGCATTTTTCCATCTTCGACAGGCTAGGAGACTGGCCCCGTACTTGTCCCGGCACGATCTGGCCACGGTGATCCAAGCTACGGTCATCTCAAGGTTAGACTACTGTAACGCTCTCTACATTGGCCTGCCTCTGACGGGAACTCAAGTTGGTGCAGAATGTCGCAGCTCGGCTGCTCACAGGAGTTCCTGTGAGTTGCCATATTACACCGAACTTGCGGGAACTGCACTGGCTTCCAATAGAGTACCAGATCACTTTCAAAGTGCTAGTCTTGACTTTCAAGGCCTTGTATGGTCTGGGGCCAGTGTACCTGAGGGAGCACCTTATCCCATATTGTCCCACGAGATCACTGCGATCTGAAGAGCAGAACCTCCTAGTTGTGCCCAGTGTGAAACTTGGAGAAGGACGTTCTCCATTATTGCTCCAGGTCTTTGGAATGCATTACCCCCGAGACTCGAGCTTTATGAAATTTGCTAGCTTTTCGTAAAGCCTGTAAGACTGCTCTGTTTAAGCAGGCTTTCGAGTCCTAATACACAGGTTAAATTGTATTTTATTGTAACTGTTTTTATCGCTTTTATTGTATTGCTTGGTTCTGAGTGTAAACCGCCCCGAGCCAGTTGGGAGTGGCGGTTGATAAATCTAAATAATAATAATAATAATAATAGGAAGAAGAAGAAGAAGGATGGATAGCGAATATTTTGGATTTCCATTCTTTAGAAACCCCAGCCTGCGCATAGGGTTGTGAGAGTTGAAATCCAAAATATATTGGAAAAACAAAGGATTTCCCATCATCCCTGAGTTAAATAGTTAATTCCTGTGACAAATGGCCCTTATTCCAAACAGTATAGCCAATGTTCATGCCAGCTGATGGCTGGCAGGTTGGGGAAGACTGCTCTCATTTATTATAATAATAATAATAATAATAATAATACTTTAATATTTGTGAGTCGCTTCCAAAATTTGGAACAATGTACAACAGTTTAAAAACATTCCAAAATTTGGAATGTTTCAATAGAATTGTAGCCAACCTTTCAGAATGATCAGGAACAAGTCTTTCTTTTTATCTATTTTGAAGTTTGGATAAAGGAGGGAAATTCCCCCACTGTGACCCTGCAACCTTTCAAAGTATAAATCTAGACACTTGGGAAGGACTGGGCTGATGTAGGGAGGTAATTAACATGGTTATTACTCCTTTTGTCTAGTTTTTAATTAATCATGTGGAACAACAATATTTGAGGAATATAATATTTGTAAATTCAGCTATAAATTGGCTTGATATATACTTGCAGGATTATCATATCGACCAAGATATCTACCATATATGATGCAAAATCCCATAAATAATTACCATTATGGTCCCAAAGCATCAAAAATAGTTCTTGTTATTCAAAATTAACAGCAGTTATTGCTTTAGGGCTTTTTGTGGCTTAATCAGAATGTTCAAAGTTGTTGGCAAATGACACAAAGCATGCTGAAGTAGTAAGACAGCTTTTCATTGTAACTGTAAAGTAGCTAAAGCAATCCTTGTCTAATAAAAAGCAGGTTTTTTGAAACTATCTTGGTTGGGAGAGAATTTCACTTTGGTTTGTTTAAATAAAAAGAACTTCCCTAAATTTCAAAAATACTTCATATATAATTGAAAGAATTATGGTATGGATGAGCCCAGGGAAAAGTTGATGGTGGCCGTGTTTTCTGTAGACTGGCCCAAATCATACCCAATCCAGCTGTCTAGACTACCTCAAAGGCACTCTGAAGTTTCAAGCAAACTCCAGAGCACTCATTGACTTTGCCTGAAGTGAGGCAAAGTTGGTTTAACCAAAAATAACCTGTGATAATCTGTCCCCATTATTGTAATGTTTCACTGAAAGGCATTTGGATGCCTGTTTTCTCTTCACAGCTATTTCAAATGAACTAATATGAAAAAAACCGTGTTGCCTCCACAAATCATGTGTGGGTTTTTTTTCTATGAACTAACTATGTAAGAATTGTACCATGATGGGACTTGGAAAGGCCCCTGTATGTCCAAAATATTCTAAAATGTATTAGCTCTCTTTTATAAGTTTCAGATAGGACACCTGTTTTGAAGCAAGCAGTTTTTTCACCAGGATAGCAATAGGTTACTGAATGCTCTGAGGGATGGGGAGCCTGTCAGCGACTCGATCAACCAGCTGGTGGAATCATGGAACATCAGGCTTTCCACAGCTCTAGACGAGATCGCCCCTAGACGCCCTCTCAAACCTCACAGAAATCGATCCCCTTGGTTTACTGAGGAATTGCGATCGATAAAGCGGGAGAAGAGATAGCCAGAGGATGTGTGGCGAGAACTCCATGACGAAGCGTTGAAATCGGCTTATAAGCTATTTAAGAAGGCTTATGAGCATGCTATCAGGGCGGCCAAAAAGTGTATTATGCCTCCCTGATAGAGTCTGCAATCTCACGCCCAGCGAAATTATTCAAAATCATTCGATCTTTAACTACGGTCCTGCCCTACTGTCACAAATAGTAATGATTTGGACCCTTCCGCTGAGGCTTTTCAGAGCTTCTTTGCAGACTAGATCTCGTTGCTCCACCTGGACCTCCCTGCCACATTTGATACAGTAAGCGAGCTTGAGACTCCGTTGCCACTCGGTGGGCCCACCTTCAGCTGTTTCCATCCGCTAGATGTAGAGGCTGTCTAAAAGATCATAGCTGTGGTGTTCCAGCCTAGTCAGCCCAGTGGTCAGAGTCAGGCACCGGGGGTCCCAGCTGATGAGGGTCAGTTTGGAGATGATGAATGGCCAAATGGGTATTGGTCTCCATTGGGATGATGAATGGCTAGAGGGATATAGGACTGCAGATTAGTTTACTTAGGATTCCATGGAAGCTGATTCTGAATCAGACTATGAGAGGCCCGGCGGCCTTGGTTCCCAAGAGAGAGTTTCTATTCCCTTTCCAGATGAGCATTCCGGAGAAAGGGAGTTTCCTGCTTCTCACTCTGATAGTGAGGCACCTGGGCCTGCTAATGAGATGGAATTTGACCAAAGGGCTAGTATCAGGGATTCTAGGAAAACATGGAGCTTGAGGAAGGGGGTGCAATGGGCACATTGAGACTAGTCCTCATTAGTTTCTGACCAGGGGATTTCTAGTCAGACCTGAAGCTACGTTCAGCTTGATCAAGTCTCACGTTCAAGTCTCCAAGCTCAAGCTGACCGCCGGAGCGGTTCGGGCTCAAGTTCATGTTGACCGCCATTGCGGTTTGCCTCAAGTACCACGTTTGACCGCTGGAGCAGTTTGCCTTGCTTTGGAATTTTGTTTTCCTTGGGATTTAAGCCGCTTGGGTTTGCAGCTACAGAACTTTATTGGACTATTTTTGATTGCTTTATTCTTACTTCCTTGGACTATTCTTTATCCTTTATTCTAAATAAAAGTACATTTATTGCATCCGCCTGTGTATGTGTGATCTAGGAGAGCTGTCCACGATCTGAGGTGCAACATAGCTGCAGCTAGACCAACTACCTGCTCCCTCGATGCATGCCCCTCTTGGCTAGTTAGATCTTGCCTAGAGGGGTTACGTGACCCTCTGTTGAAAATAATAAACAGCTCCCTTGAGCAAGAAGTTTTTCCAGAGGGGTTAAAAGAGGCCATGGTGAATCCACTGCTGAAAAAACCAGAATTAGATCGCTCGGCCCCCCTCCAGTTACCGGCCAGTCTCAAATTTATTGTTTCTGAGCATTGTGATTGACAGGGTGGCAGTGGGACAGTTGCAGCAGTTCTTGGATGTCTCAGCCGGATTAGATCCCTTCCAGTCCAGCTTCCATGTTAGGCACGGGATGGAGACGGTACTGCTCTCCATCACAGGCCAGTTGGACCAAGGTGGATCTGCGCTGCTCATGTTATTGGATCTCACGGCAGCCTTTGACACCGTAGATCATGCATTGTTGAATCACCGTTTAGCCATGACAGGAGTGAGGGGGACTGCTCTTAAATGGGTGTCCTCCTTCCTCCAGAATCAGGAACAGTGAGTGGAGAGGGGAGGTATGGTTTCCGAGAGACTCCCTCTAAATTGTGGGGTCCCTCAGGGAGCTATTCTCTCCCCTTTATTATTTAATATCTATCTATATGTGACCACGTGTAGCACAGCAGTTCTCGTTTGTGCCTGGAGGGCAGGGGACAGGGCCTGGGGTCCCATTAGCATTAGAACCGGCCGTGCCAGAACTGGATTCTGAGGATGAGCTAGATGACTGGGGCGAAGGGCAGCTTTCCCCGCAAGAGCTTCTTTCACCCACAGAGAGCTTGGCCTGGGAAGAAATGTGTTTTGGTCCAAGGGATGATTCAGATCACCAGGTGCAGTCTGATAGTGATCCAGGGAGTTATGAACACCCGGGAGGGAGATCTTCCCAGGAGCCCCTTGAGGAAGATATGGAACAAAGCGCATGGGAAATGGCTAGGGAGGAAAGCTCTCAGGGAGATAGCAACACAGCTGCCGAAAGACAAGGTCGAACCTTTGATAGGAGACGGAGCATTGAGGCTAGTAGGAGGGATTGGTCCCGAGCCCTAGACCGGCCGAGGTCCGTCAGCAGAGATTGGAGACGAAGAAGCCTAGAGCGTCGAGGACCTCGGCCGAAGGATTAAGTATAGGATCCGTGGGAACGAATCCTCAGTTCTCCGGCCACGTCTTACCTGAATAGGCGTGAAGCGGAGTGGGACCACAAGCTAAGCCGTGGTCATCAAGCCTTGCCTTGCATTACCTTGCCTTGTTTCCTGATCCGCATTGGTTGCGGAGCCTTGCCCTGTTTCCTGATCCGCATTGGTTTGCGGAGCCTTGCCTGGTTTCCTGATCCGCATCGGCTGCGGAGCCCTGCCAAGCCTTTTGCCTATTTCGCTACGTAATCTTGGACATTGTTACTTTGAACCTTTTGAACTATATCATATCACATTGGACTATATTCTTTGGAACTGTTTTTATACTCAATAAAGTAGTTAGCCTTCAGTACGGCTCTGTGTGTGTGATTAAGGGGCCCGCCAAGTCCGTGCATTGTGACACCACTTGCCGAACTGGTGCGGAGCTTTGGTCTGGAGTGTCATCAGTACGCTGATGACACCCAGCTGGTGTTGAGGATGGACGGCCGGCCGGAATCTGTACCCGATAATTTCCAACTGTGCCTTGAAGCCGTGACTGGTTGGCTACGAGCCAGCCAATTGAGAGTGAATCCATCAAAAACGGAGATCCTATGGTTGGGTCGCCTGGGTGGGTGTAAGCTCCGGTAGCCTACTCTGGATGACAAAGCATTACGCCTGTCATCCTTAGAAAAGAGTCTGGGGGTCCAATTGGACCCACTGCTGACAATGAAGGCTCAGGTCTCCATTGTCAGCAGATCTGCTTTTTTCCATCTGCGACAGGCTAGGCGGCTGGCGCCCTACCTAACCGGGAATGGCCTAGCTATGGTGATCCAGCCGATGGTCATCTCGAGACTAGACTACTGTAAAGCCCTCTACATTGGTCTACCTTTGGCAGTTGTCCGGAAACTTAAGCTGGTGCAGAATGCTGTGGCTAGACTCCTGGCTGGAGTGCCGGCCAGGAGCCATATTACTCCAACTCTGAGGCAACTGCACTGGCTGCCAATTGAGCACCGGATCATCTTCAAAGTGTTGGTCTTGACCTTTAAGGCCTTGTATTGTCTGGGGCCGGTGTACTTGAGGGACCATCTATTCCCATATGTTCCCCAGAGATCCCTTCAGTCGGAGGACCAAAACCTGTTAATAGTCCCTTCTATACAGTCCATTCATCTGTCATCTACTAGGCAGAGAGCCTTTTCTGTTGTGGCACCGAGCTTGTGGAATCCCTTGCCAGCTGAAGTTTGATTGATTAAAGAGCTGCCTGCCTTTCAAAAGGCTTGCAAGACAGCTCTTTTTCGGCAGGCATTTAACTCTTAGCCATTTCCTTCCGTGTGCTGATAGTATTATTGGTTGAGTGTTTTGGTGTTTTATTGTTTTAGTACTATTTATTGATTGTTATGCTTATATGTTGTAAACCACCCTGAGCCTGTTGGAAAGGGTGGTATATAAATTGAAATAATAAAATAAATAAAGGCAAAGCCCCCCATGGTTTTTTAGTTACCAAATTTCTAGGATTGTAGACTCAAGTTTAAATACAGTTTAAATGTTCAAAGAAAAGCAAAATACACAGTTACCAAGAGAATGTAAACACAGCCAACCTAAAACTTCTAGGTGTGAATGAGTTTCAGCAATTTCACTCTCTGCGCTGCTAGAAATTAGGTGACTGAAGGAAAATTTCATTGGGGTGACAGAATTCTTATTTGTGAGACAACGACCTCATTCCTCCTCCTGTAGCTATACCCCTGGCATAGACTCATGAGAAGAGAGTACAAGAACATTTTAATCAGCTCCTAAGCATGCTGAAAAATAACAAACACATCTACCAGCACCATATCTATATGAAGAGACTTCTAAATGTCAAATTAATATGTCTTGATGACAGAACGACCAATTTCCTTTCTACTTTGATAACAATGCAATCACATTTTCAAGTAATGGGAGACTCTACAAAGCGCAAGTGGCAGTTTAGGCATCCTAACTATTATTGATTGAAAATATTGACAGCAAATCAATGGCACTTAGGCCCCTAAAGTGCCATATGTGCCTTTGAAAATCTATTCCGTGATTTAACACCCCTGTACTTCATTTTCTCCATGTGGGAATAAATAAAGCACAAGGTATTAACTTCACCTCCAAGTCCGTCCCCCCTCCCCCAAAGCACTGGAAAAGCTGTTGAACTGGTTCAAATTGTGACTGCTTCACTACTTTAATTCTTTAACTCAAGAAAGAGTTTCAGGGCCCAATGGGAGGTGCTGCGTTTTTTTAAAAAAAGATGGAGGGATGCAGGGATATCTGTTAACTGAATGTATGGAGTCATTATTTTTAAGATGGAGAGAATGTGTAGTTAGACTTCAAGCAGTGTAAATTATAATTGAATTGGGCTTTACCTCAACAGTATCAAGCAGTAGCCTTCAATAATCTGGGTTCATGGATGAACAACATGTTCAGAAGATGGTTTCTTAATACAACATTCCTTGTGATGATTTGGAGACGTGGTAAAGAAAAGCTGGTTTCATGAACTGACGTCTAGAGAAACTGAGTGACATATGACATGTCTTGGGGGTTTGCCAAACACTTTCAGATGGAGTATAGGGAGGAAAATGTACAAAGCTGAGAAAGGTTGCCTTTGGGACTGATTCACTAGTCAGCAGGCCACTGGGGGATTGCAAGAAATCTAAACAATTGCACATTTAATAAGCTCTGCTTTTATTTTGAAATCATTTAGGTTTTGCCCACAAGATATGTATTACATGCCTTCAAGTTGTTTCCAACTTGTGGTTTCCTAGCACAGGGTTTTCTTGCCAATAATTATTCAAAAGGGTGCCTTTCGTCCAGGTGAAAGACCAATGAAATTCTTACCTCATGTAAAACTACAAGTTGTGATTATTCACCACAGAAAGAAAGGAAGTACCAGACTGCTTTCTTATGCATCCACCAAGCTCTGTAGTGTATGGAATGTACTAGACATGGTTTTGGAGTAGCCATGGTCAAGGCTCTTTTCTGACCCTCCTCCAAATGTTCTGTGATGAAAGTGGGCTTGAGAACCCTATCCTGATGATATTCAAACTTGGCCAGGCTCATATTTAAAATGAGAAACAAATAATAATCATAGGGATACCAACATGTGAAAATGTTTCACTGGAAAGAGAAAGATTTCCGCTTTCAGGTAATAGCCCTTCATTTATTGTTGTAATACATTCCTCTGCTTTCGACTGAAAATTATCCAGTGCACTATGAGTAGTAATAAAAAAAATGCTCTCTTTCATCTCAGTAATACAACCTGCTTGCTCCACCTAACAAAGGGTAGGAGGCTAGAGAAGATTCCTGACAATGTGATAACATTTAAGATTTCCAGCACATTAATACTGACATTTTGTCTTCTAAACAATCACAGGTAATGAAGGTCAGAATGAGCAAACATTCTGTCTATGGCCCTTAGTTGGAAGCTTGCTGCGCTTGAACGTCGCAGCAGGAGACTGCCAGGCTGAGAGTCTTCCTCTGTGTTGCTTCCTTTCTGAGGCCTCGCTGCAGCTGGCTCCAGCATATGGTCGACCATGGAGGTATTTTACGGGGTCCACTGCCTCAATAACTATTTAATGATTAATTACTGCTGGCTAATGTCAGGATGAGACATTGAAGGCTGCCGGCAAAAGTCTTAACTATGGAAAATGGCAGCAGGTGGACTCCCCCTGCTTTCGATGAAGAATAACTTCTCTGCTCAGCATTGCTGCAAGAGGCATTTTGATTTTGCTCACAGATGGAAAGATAGGAGGGGAGAATCTCAATGTGATGAAATTTTCTCTTTCCAAGAGTAGTAAGGCAGAATCTAAGGTTGCCTTGAAGGATGTTTGCTAGTCTTGAAGTACCCAATAGATCCAGCAGTTTGATTTTTTTCTTCTTCTCACTCATCAGTAAAACGGAAGAAAAGAAAAAGAAAAACAGTGGACCAAGGAAGATGCAATTTTGCAGAAATATGCAGAAACATAAAAAATACTTGTTTAAAAAGAATAGTCAGCATTCGGTCTTGCAATTGCAGATTCATAACTGTATTCAGCAAGACTACACAATCTTTCTGTAAAACTACATAACCTCCCCCATTTATCCATCTTAACACCCAGCAGCCAGAATGAGTGAAAAGTATCTGTTCAATAGGCAATCAGTGCTCAAGGACAAAAAAGATTCCAACTCCCTTCCTGTGAGTGATTCGCCAACTGTTTGTCAAAATCTTGTCAAACCATGAGACACACACACACACACACACACACACAACACACACAATCACCCTTGAAAGATTTGTAGTTTGCCAAGGACTTTATAACAAATATATTATTTCTTATTATTTTATGAACCTTCATTTGAGTTTTCACTATTTTGAAGCATCGAAGGTTGGGAGCAAAGAAGCAGCAGCAGCAGCTTCTTTCCCACAAAGACTTTATTGTTTCAGAACCTTTAATAAAATGTATTTTTATTCTAGCTTTCTGCCTAACTATCTATTAGATATGGTTAGGTTCGGTTGGAATCTTCGTAATTTGGAATAAATTTGGAAAGATTTCCCTTTTGAAGCGATTTCAAAGTTTTTAAGGAAACCAGAAGTCTCTTTGCCCTTCTGAAGCTTTTTCCACCATTTCTCTTACAAATTGGAGTGAGTCGGAAATTATTCAGCTTTTCAGACCAGTGTGGATGGATTCCCTTCGTTTCCTTTCTCTCCTGTGTCAGTCCTGGGCGAGAGCAGCAGTTTAACCCAGTGTGGATGGATTCCCTTAAGTTTCCTTTCTCTCCCCATCAATCCTAGGCAAGAGCCACAGTTTAACCCAGTTTGGATGGATTTCCTTCGGTTTCCTTTCTCTCCCGTGTCAGTCCTGGGTGAGAGCAGTTTAACCCAGTGTGGATTGATTCCCTTCGTTTCCTTTCTCTCCTGTGTCAGTCCTGGGCGAGAGCAGCAGTTTAACCCAGTGTGGATGGATTCCCTTAAGTTTCCTTTCTCTCCCCATCAGTCCTAGGCAAGAGCCACAGTTTAACCCAGTTTTGATGGATTTCCTTCGGTTTCCTTTCTCTCCCGTGTCAGTCCTGGGTGAGAGCAGCAGTTTAACCCAGTATGGATGGATTCCCTTAAATTTCCTTTCTCTCCCACATCAGTCCTGGGCAAGAGCAGCAATTTAACCCAGTTTGGATGGATTTTCTTTGGTTTCCTTTTATCTCCCCGCCAGTCCTGGGCGAGAGCAGCAGTTTAACCCAGTGTAGGTAGATTTCCTTTGGTTTCCTTTCTCTCCCATGTCAATCCTGGGCGAGATAAGCAGTTTAACCCAGTGTGGATGGATTTCTTCCCTTTGCTTCCCCCCTCTTCTGGAATAAAACAACTACTTTCAAAGTAAAGACCACCCAACAAAACAGAAAATAACACTTTAAAACAATTAACAAAGGATTCCAAAGTCTCAGAAGTTTTGAAAAGTTTTGAACTTTTTTTCTGTGAAAATGGAAATTGACTTTAGATCCGAACCACCAGCGCCCCTTACATCCAAAATGAGTTTTGAACCATTTTTTATCAAACAAGCCTACCATCTATTTATCTATCTATATGGTATCCATTTTTATATAAAACTAGCTTGGGGACCCGGCCCTGCCCGGGTCATTTGAGAAGTGCAGCAGGATGTGGAGTGGGTCATGGGGGCTCTGTGTGCCAAGTTTAGTCTTGATCCATCATTATTGGGAGTTGCAGTGGTATCATGAAATTACTGAAGGTAGTGCAAGTCCCATCATCTCTGTGTGTCCCGACCCCAAAGTGTAGTAGGATGTAGATTGGGTCATGGGGGCTCTGTGTGCTAAGTTTGGTCTGTATTGGTGAATGGATGAGGGATGCATTGTTTTTCGGAAGTGAGTGAAGGTACGTCAAGTCCCATCATCCGTGGTCCGTCTCACAGTAAACTGCACCAGGCTGTAGAGTGGGTCATGAGGGCTCTGTGTGCCAGATTTGGTGTTGATCAGTCATTGGATTAGGTTTGTAGCAGGATTGGGAAGTGAGGGAAGGTACTGCAAGTCCCATCATCCATGTTCTGTCCCCCTCCAAACTTCAGTAGGCTGTAGAGTGGGTCACTGGGGCTCTGTGTGCCAAGTGTGGACTTTCTCGGTGTTTGTTGGGGGGCCACAGTGGTCTGTGGGAACAGAGGGGTGTAAAAGTACTACAAATCCCATCATCCATTGTCAGTCCTCCCCCAAAACTCACCAGGACATGAAGGCAGTCATGGGGGTTATGTATGGCAAGTTTGGTCTCGATCAGTGATTGGATGAGGGTTGCAGCGGACTTGGGAAGTGAGTAGAGGCACTTCAAGTCCCATCATCCATTGCCCACCCTCCTCCGAACTGCACCAGGACGTAGAGTGGGTCATGGGGGCTGTGTATGCTGAGTGTGGTCTGTATTGGTCCTTTTGGTGGCCTCAGTGGTCTGTGGGAACCAAAGTCTTGGAAAGTACTACCAATCCCATTCTACGTGGGTCGTGTCATGGGGGGTTATGTGTACCAAGTTTGGTGCAGGTCCATCACCCGCGCTGGTCGCTGTGGCCTGTGAAAGTGGCTGCCACATATCCGCCCTGGCCTGTGAAAGTGGCTGCCACATATCCGCCCTGGCCTGTGAAAGTATACCGGTGTAAAACAGAAAGGAGTAAAAAAAATGGAAAAGGCCTGCATGGAATTAGCAGTAAGGTCCAATGAGGCTGGGTGGGGGGGCTTTGGGCCAGAATTATTAATATAAGCATTAAAAGGCATTAGAGAAAGGTATTTATTGTTTTCTCTTGTGTCTTTTGAGTGAAGTAGGGCCTTACCTTGTAGAGTGACAGTGCCTGTTCTAAAGATCCTGTCAGAAGCTGCCTTTCTCTGACACTGTGTTGAAGAGGGAAGATGGATGCCTCTTTGGGCCTATCTGGGAGAAGGGGATTTGTAGGGGCTACAATGTTTTCTGGGAAGTGAATTGGGATGCAAATCCCATCATTCGTCGGCCATCCTGCCCTACACTCTATTTTGGGGCCTGTAATGTTATGGCCTGCTATTGGTAACTTTAAAAGGGTGCATGGCAGGCAGCCGTTTTCTAAAAGCTGAGGGGGAGGAGAATACAGGAATCCATTTTGTTTTCACAGAGCCAAGTGGGGAGGGAATGTTGATGGTGCATTTTCCACCCCTCAGTGGGAAGAAATCCTGTTGTTTGAATGTAGAGGCCGGGATACTGGGATGCTGGCTTTTCCCCTCAGTGGGAAGAAATGCTGTTGTTTGAATGTAGAGGCCTGGATTCTGGGTTGCTGGCTTTTTCCCCTCAGTGGGAAGAAATCCTGTTGTTTGAATGTAGAGGCCTGGATTCTGGGATGCTGGCTTTTTTCCCCTCAGTGGGAAGAAATCCTGTTGTTTGAATGTAGAGGCCTGGATTCTGGGTTGCTGGCTTTTTCCCCTCAGTGGGAAGAAATACTGTTGTTTGAATGTAAAGGCCTGATTCTGGGATGCTGGCTTTTTCCCTCAGTGGGAAGAAATCCTGTTGTTTGAATGTAGAGGCCTGGATTCTGGGTTGCTGGCTTTTCCCCTCAGTGGGAAGAAATCCTGTTGTTTGAATGTAGAGGCCTGGATTCTGGGATGCTGGCTTTTTCCCCTCAGTGGGAAGAAATCTGTTGTTTGAATGTAGAGGCCTGGATTCTGGGTTGCTGGCTTTTTCCCCCTCAGTGGGAAGAAATCCTGTTGTTTGAATGTAGAGGCCTGGATTCTGGGTTGCTGGCTTTTTTCCCCTCAGTGGGAAGAAATTCTGTTGTTTGAATGTAGAGGCCTGGATTCTGGGTTGCTGGCTTTTTTCCCCTCAGTGGGAAGAAATCCTGTTGTTTGAATGTAGAGGCCTGGATTCTGGGTTGCTGGCTTTTTTCCCCTCAGTGGGAAGAAATGCTGTTGTTTTAATGTAAAGGCCTGGATTCTGGGTTGCTGGCTTTTTCCCCTCAGTGGGAAGAAATCCTGTTGTTTGAATGTAGAGGCCTGAATTCTGGGATGCTGGCTTTTTTCCCCTCAGTGGGAAGAAATCCTGTTGTTTGAATGTAGAGGCCTGGATTCTGGGTTGCTGGCTTTTTCCCCTCAGTGGGAAGAAATCCTGTTGTTTGAATGTAGAGGCCTGGATTCTGGGATGCTGGCTTTTTCCCCTCAGTGGGAAGAAATCCTGTTGTTTGAATGTAGAGGCCTGATTCTGGGTTGCTGGCTTTTTCCCCCTCAGTGGGAAGAAATGCTGTTGTTTGAATGTAGAGGCCTGGATTCTGGGTTGCTGGCTTTTTTCCCCTCAGTGGGAAGAAATCCTGTTGTTTGAATGTAGAGGCCTGGATTCTGGGTTGCTGGCTTTTTTCCCCTCAGTGGGAAGAAATCCTGTTGTTTGAATGTAGAGGCCTGGATTCTGGGTTGCTGGCTTTTTCCCCTCAGTGGGAAGAAATCCTGTTGTTTGAATGTAGAGGCCTGGATTCTGGGTTGCTGGCTTTTTTCCCCTCAGTGGGAAGAAATCCTGTTGTTTGAATGTAGAGGCCTGGATTCTGGGATGCTGGCTTTTTTCCCCTCAGTGGGAAGAAATCCTGTTGTTTGAATGTAGAGGCCTGTTGTTTGAATGTAGAGGCCTGGATTCTGGGTTGCTGGCTTTTTTGGCTGTTGCCCCTCAGTGGGAAGAATTGCTGTTGTTTGAATGTAGAGGCCTGGATTCTGGGTTGCTGACTTTTTACCCCTCAGTGGGCAGAAATCCTGAGAAGTTTGAATGTAGAGGCCTGGATTCTGGGATGCTGGCTTTTTTCCCCTCAGTGGGAAGAAATCCTGTTGTTTGAATGTAGAGGCCTGGATTCTGGGATGCTGGCTAATCAGTGGCTAGCAATGCCTCTTGTCTGGTGCCTTAGAATTTTGGAGTGGCGAGGCTGTCCAATCAAAGGACTTCATGCAAATAGCTGCCACATATCCGCCCTTCCGCCTCCTACAGAAAACACATACCACATACACACATACACACAAACATTCCGGTTTATAAAGGTATACAGATGTTTGCAGCAGTTTGGGGACCCTGCAAGTCCCATGCCCATGGTTATTTGAGAAGTGCAGCAGGATGTAGAGTGGGTCATGGGGGCTCTGTGTGCCAAGTTTGGTCTTGATCCATCATTATTGGGAGTTGCAGTGGTATCCTGAATGTACTGAAGGTACTCCAAGTCCCATCATCTGTGTTCCACCCTCCTCCAAACTGCAGCAGGATGTAGAATGGGTCATGGGGGTTCTGTGTACCAAGTGTGGTCTTGATCCATCATTATTGGGAGTTGCAGTGGTATCATGAAATTACTGAAGGTACTGGAAGTCCCACCATCCGTGGTCCACCATCCCCCAAATTGCAGTAAGATGTAGATTGGGTCATGGGGGCTCTGTGTGCCAAGTGTCGTCTGTATTGGTGAATGGATGAGAGTAGCATTGTTTTAAGGAAGTGAGTGAAGGTACTTCAAGTCCCATCATCCATGGTCTGTCTCACACAAAACTGGACCAGGATGTAGAGTGGGTCATGAGGGCTGTGTGTGCCAGGTTTGGTGTTGCTGAGTCATTGGATTAGGTTTGTAGCAGTCTAGGAAAGTGAGGGAAGGTACTGCAAGTCCCATCATCCATGTTCTGGCGCCCTCCAAACTTCAGTAGGCCGTAGAGTGGGTCACTGGGGCTCTGTGTGCCAAGTGCGGTCTTTATTGGTGTTTGTTGGGGGCCGCAGTGGTCTGTGGGAACAGAGGGGTGTGAAACTACTACAGATCCCATCATCCATTGTCAGTCCTCCCCCAAACCTCACCAGAACATGAAGGCAGTCATGGGGGCTATGTGTGCCAAGTTTGGTCATGATCAGTAATTGGATGAGGGTCGCAGCGGACTTGGGAAGTGAGTAGAGGTACTTCAAGTCCCATCATCCATGGTCCAGCCTCCTCCTAACTGCACCAGGATGTGGAGTGGGTCGTGGGAGCTGTGTGTGCCAAGTGTGGTCTGTTTTGGTCCTTTTTGGTGGCCTCAGTGATCTGTGGGAACCAAAGTGTTGGAAAGTACTACACATCCCATAATCCGTAGGTCATGTCCCCCGAACTGCACCAGGACGTAAAGGGGGTCAGGGGGGGTTATGTGTACCAGGTTTGGTGCAGGTCCATCACCCGCGCTGGTCGCTGTGGCCTGTGAAAGTGGCAGCCAATCAGAACGCTGTCACATATCCCTCCGCCCGCACGCCCGCATACAACATTCCGCTTTATTATATATAGAGATGTGTAAATTTTCCTTTAAAACGTAGCAAAATCTAAAATGTAGCCCAGAGACAACTTTTTGTAACCCCACTAAGTAATTTCACAGGCAAGAAAGGTTGGGCAAATCACCTCTGGCTGTTCCCAGCTAGAGCAATCTATTGTGTGTATATGTGAAGATAGAAAATTTCCTCAGTCAGACCAGATAAGCCAGCAAATATTTTAGTCAATAAGCCCATTTGAAGCTGAGAGACTGCTGACTGTGGAAACAGAGGTTCAGAGTATGTATATTTGTTAAACTTTTTTTTATTAAGAACCCAACACTTGATTGTCGAGTTCTTCACCTTTTGTCTCAGGAGCCTCACACCTTTGTTGAGTTTAGAACTGGACTGTTGAGCTAATCAAAAGCTTATTATTATTTCACTAGCGTTATCATTACAAAGGACAACCCTTCCCAGGAAACATCCCACCAGCTGATTGGCTCCCTGGCCAATGAATTCCTGGCTGACATTTCCTTCAAAAGGGAATCCCTGCCTGAAGACAGCAATGTCATCAGTGCCATCAGCCAATCAGGGCACATATACAGACTCCCCCCCCCCCCCCAGCTTATCAGGGAGGAAAGTGGGGTTTTTGAATAGTTATCATACTGTATAAGAAGTCTTGCTTTTCTCGGTAAGCTTTTACATTTTGAAGCATTCACTTGTATTTGCATCCTGTTCAGCTGATGCAAGTATAAGCGAATGCTTCAAAATGTAAAAGCTTACAGTTTCTCTGTTCTGGCCCATTCAGTATAGCTTACACTTGCCGGGCACAGATTATTTATCTGCGGTATTAGTTATCCACTACCACAAGGCACCTCTTTATCTTGGAACATGCTTTTAACCCAATTTCCAAATGGTTCGATCTCCAGTGCTTCAAGAACACTTTAGACATTTTGCTATTCTGTGAACGTTGATGTTTGGGTCATTTTGGTCAATCATAACTGTAAATGTGAATCCTCAGCAGTTAGGATATAATATGTCCAGCTTATAATATTGTAACCATTCAATGGGATGTCAACCAACATTTTGTCTGCAGAAAATAATATTGTTGTGCAGAAATGTTGCAGAATTTGCTGACCGAAAGGTTGGTGGTTCAAATCCAGTGAGCAGGGTGAGCTCCTGCTGTTAGCCCCAGCTTCTGCCAACCTAGAAGTTCAAAAACATGCAAATGTGAGTAGATCAATAGGTACCACTTCTATGGCAAGGTAACGGTGCTCCATGCCATCATTCTAGCCACATGACCTTGGAGTTGTCTCTGGACAATGGTAGCTCTTTGGCTTAGAAATGGAGATGAGCACCACCCCCAGAGTTGGACATGATTAGACTTAATGTCAAGAGAAACTTTTATTTTTTATTGTGAGTAGGTATCAGACATCTGGGCTTTCAAAACAATTAACTATTAAAATTGTGATTTAGTGATTAGACTGTTGGCTTTAGGTTAAGAAGATCTGAACACTGACTAAGTGACTTCAGATCAATGGTCATCCCACATCCAAATGGACCCCACTGGGTTGTGTCAATGAAGGGTGGAGAGTCACATACGCTGCCCTGAAATCCTTGTATGAAGTGTGATCAATAATAATATGTGTTTGAAGGTGAAATAGCACCCAAACTTAATAAAGTATATTGAGCTTTTCTCAGGGCCAAAATGACTCTCAAATCTCATTTGGTTGATCTGGCATATTTATATCCAGATTTTATGGTGCTTGAACGCTCAAAGTTGTAGTGCTATGATGAGTTAAAACCATGGCTTAGAGTGCTCAGCAGCCAAATAACAAATTCCTTTAATGCCATTTTATGACACTTGAAAGGCATTAAACAAAACACGATTGCTGCTTCATAAAACCGTAGAGCTCTTTTCCATATACTGTATGTATGCAAATGTTGTGCATCCAACTCAGGTTCCACAGCAACTTATGCTGAGAGTCCAGATGGAAGAACTATGATTAATTCACACCTTCCTAATTGCCCTGTTCATAAAACATGGATGGGATGTCAACACTGGGATGTGCAGGTGGGTTTACACCCACTGACTCAGCCTAAGGTGTGAAGAGTGTGTACTTACAGGCCTCTTAGATGAAGATAGTTTTTCCATACAACATTTATTTCAGTTTGCAACATAGTTGCAGTGATAATACCCAAAAATTATTAATATTGGCCATGCTGAGTTGGGCTGAAAATAGTTGCAGGCTATACAAAAAGAGGATCAAAATTTCCTCTCTGTGTTCTGAGTGGCGAGTTAGTGGTGATGATGCAAGGTCTATCAAATTATGTCTACTCCTGTTATCTGTTGTCAAATCAACTTTGGTTTATGAAAACACTGTGAATGAGACGGCTCCCAGAGCCTTGATTATCAGTTGTCCTGTTCGTGTCTTGCAAATTCAGAGCCATAGTTCACTTGATTGAATAAATCTACCAGGAGTGCAGTGAGGTTTTGCATTTCTGTAACACAGGGGTGGGCAATTATTTTTTCCATGGGGCCACACGAGAACCAAAAAATATTATGGAGGGCCGCACCTAAAGGCTGAACTACATTCTACATAATATCAATTGAATTTCTTTAATAATAATAAAAAGGCACTAAAGCAGAATTGGTGCTTTTAGCAGAAGTACAGTCAGGAGAGAGTGATGCACAAGCACAGAACTTAGTATAGTGAGACAGCTTGCCAAAAATCATGCTAAAAGCCATTACGAGAATAATGCACTTTGATTGGTGGGTCAGGCACAAGCTGTGATTTGTTAGAGTACATCATTTATTTATTTATTTATTATTGCGATTTCTGCGCCGCCGACTCCCGGGGGCTCGCGGCGGCTCACATGCTAATGGCTCAATGCCAGAGGTAGAAACATAAAACGTAGCACACAGAGGTGTAGCTCAGAATTGAAAACAAGCAATACAATTAAAACAATTAAAACAATTAACAGCAATTAAAACAGCAGCGGACCCGATAGATCGAACCGGGCATGAATAAGGGCCTACTCCCCAAAGGCCTGCCTAAACAGATGGGTTTTGCAGGCCCGTCTGAAGGGGAGTAGGTCCTTCAGGGCTCTGGCCTCAGCCGGAAGGGCGTTCCATAGCGTAGGAGCTATCACAGAGAACGCCCTCCGGCGAGTAGATGTTAAGCGAGCTAGCTTAGCAGATGGGACTGCCAACAGGTTAGCCTCTACAGACCGTAGTGATCTCGGTGGGCAATATAGGGCGAGACGGTCCCTCAGATACGCTGGCCCCAGGCCGTGAATGGCCTTGAAGGCAAGAACCAACACTTTGAAGGCGACCCGGTGCTCAATAGGCAGCCAGTGCAGATCCCGCAAGATTGGAGTTATTCGGCAGCCTGCTGGAACCCCAGACAGGAGCCGGGCGGCGGTGTTCTGCACCAGCTTGAGCTTCCGGATCGACGACATAGGCAGGCCAACGTAGAGCGCATTACAGTAATCTAGCCTCGAGATGACCGTGGCTTGGATCACCGTGGCCAGGTCGTTCCGGGAGAGATAGGGGGCCAGCCTCCTTGCCTGACGGAGGTGAAAGAAGGCAGCCTTGCTGGCCATGGAGACCTGGGCCTCCATGGTCAGCTGGGAGTCCAGGTGGACGCCAAGGCTCTTCACTGACGGCGCTGGATGTAGCGCCGCACCGTCCAGGGTCGGAAGCCGGGCACCCATCCCGCCCGGGCGGCCCAGCCACAAGATCTCCGTCTTCCGGATTCACCCTCAACCTACTGGCTCGCAGCCATCCAGTGACGGCTTCAAGGCAATGTTGGAAATTATCGGGGACGGACTCGGCCTACCCTCCATCCTCAGAATGAGCTGAGTGTCATCCGCATATTGGTGACAGGTCAGCCCATAACTCCGCACCAGCTGTGCAAGCGGCTGCATGTAGATGTTAAATAACAGAGGGGAGAGGATGGCCCCTGAGGGACCCCACAAATCAGCGGGAACCCTCAGAGACCACCCCGCCTCCTCACACGCTGAGACCGCTGGCGGAGGAAGGAGGCCAGCCATTTAAGGGCTGTCCCCCTCACTCCAGCCATGGCCAGGCGGTGGATCAAAAGATTGTGGTCGACCGTGTCAAACGCTGCCGTGAGGTCCAATAACACGAGCAGCGCAGACCCGCCTTGGTCGAGCTGGCAGCGGAGTTGATCTGTGATGGAGACCAGGACCGTCTCCGTCCCGTGCCCCGAACGGAAGCCGGACTGGAAGGGGTCAAGCCATGTTGCATCATCCAAGAAGGACTGCAACTGCTCCATTACTGCCCTCTCAACCACCTTGCCCAGGTACGAAAGATTCGACACCGGGCGGTAGTTGGAGGGAACCGCGGGGTCCAATGATGGTTTCTTCAGTAATGGAGCCACCACCGCCTCTTTCAAGCACTCTGGAAAAACTCCTTGCTCAAGGGAGCTGTTAATGATATTCAACAGAGGCCCACGTAGCCCCCTCCAGGCAAGATCTAACAAGCCAGGAGGGGCACGGGTCGAGGAGCAGGTGGTAGGGCGAGCCGCAGTCACTATCTTGTCAACAGCATCTGCGTCCAGTGGCCGAAACCGGTCGAGGGTGGGCCCGGCGGAGGGCCACGGGGTCTCTAGCTCTCTCACTGTATCAACTGTGGCTGGGAGGTCCCGGCGGAGGCTCAGTATCTTGTCTGTAAAAAAAGCTCTGAAAAGCACCGGCAGTAAGGGCCTGATCGTTATTTTTGGGACAGTAGGGACCGTCGTCAAGGACCGAATCACCTTAAACAATTGGGCCGGGCGTGAGCCTGCAGACGCTATCAAGGCAGAGAAGTGTTCATTTTTGGCTGCCTTGACAGCATGCTCATAAGTCTCCTTTAATAACTTATAAGCTGATAATGAGGCTTCGTCACGGAGCTTCCGCCACTTGCGCTCAAGCCGTCTCCTTTCCCGCTTCATGGTCCTGAGGTCCCCTGTATACCAGGGGGACCGATGATTGCGGGGTCGGAGAGGGCGCCTGGGAGCAATCTCGTCGAGGGCTCTGGCCAGTGAGATGTTCCAAGCCTGGACAAGCTCCTCGACTGAGACGCTGGTAGACTCCAGATCCCTCAGAGCATTCAGGAACCTATCAGGTTCCATAAGTCTCCTTGGGCGAACGAAAATCTGTTCGGCGCCCTTGCATGGGGGAGGCGGTTGCTCAACCCGGATCCTTAGAGCACAGTGGTCCGACCATGGAACCTCTATTACAGAGGCTAGGTCCACTTGAACCCCTGCGCTGAACACCAAATCGAGGGTGTGTCCGGCCGAGTGTGTGGGTCCCGACTACACAGGGAGAGGCCTAATGTCGCCATGGTCGAAATTAGGTCCGCGGCTGCAGATGGAATAGAGGCTGCATCGGCGTGGACATTGAAGTCCCCCAAGACAATAAGTCTGGGAAATCTCAATGCCCACTCCGATACAGTCTCCAGCAGCCGCGCCAGGCTCTCTGCCGGTGCGCTAGGCGCACGGTACACCAGCAGGATCGCCAGGCTCTCCGGGGACTCCCACACTAGGCCAACACTTTCGAGCCCCGAGGTGATGAGCGCAGGGATCGCTCTAAGGTGTAATCCATCTCGGGAGAGTATTGCCACCCCGTCCCTCCTCGTTCCTATTCTGGTGCGTGGCAACGTAGTCAGGGGGGACCACTTCTTGTAGGCAGATGGAATCGCTCTCCTGCAACCAGGTCTCGGTGATGCAGACCAGGTCCGCTTTGAGATCTTCGCAAAACTCCCTGACAGTGGCGGTCTTGTTGCGAACGGAACGTACGTTTACCAGCACCAGAGTGGAAGGTGGGAGAACTGGATGTCTACCAACAGCGTGTCTGGGGATAGGACGCAGGTCATGTGCCTTCCTTGATAACATTGGCCGTGATTGGCCTAGCTAGTACCCAGCGTGTATTTGTTTACATTGTTACTGATTGGTAGAAACCGCGCATGGGCAAATGAAACCGTTCCTCCTTGCTGGCATAGAGGGACGATTTAGAACTGTTGCAGATTCAGTACATGGTGCCCATCTGGCAGATAACATACTGTGGGAATGAAGAATTAATACTGCGTAGTGCTGTTTAACAAATAAGAATGCTAATAGAGTATGATGCCAAATAATGTGATGTATAATTGGATAATAGAAATGTGTTAATGCTGTGAACCAATGAAAATGATGAAGAAAGGAGGAGACGGGACCTGCCGCCATAGCGTGTATATAAGGGAAAGTTAGAGATTGCTCGGGGTTCTTGCCCTGAGGCAGCTAGTTCTGTGGGCAGGTCCTGTCAGCTGACGTTGTGCAAATAAACTTTGGCTTCATTGCACCTGCAGTACGGTTGTTGCGTCTTCTCGTTCCTGTGCTTGCACGTTTGCGCCGCCTGTAAGGTAAAAAGGTAACGCTTGGGAGTTTTGGGACTCCAGATTTGCTGCTACAGCACTAAATTGAGTTTTTGATATATTAATAAGACTGATAATAGTATATGTTATGAGCAATGAAAAAGAGAGGTTGTCATAGGAAAAATGACATTTATTCACTAAAATTTTACAAAACAATGAACGTTTGTATCATTTGTGATTCATTATATTAATGATCATTTTCAGTCACATTCGCTTCAAAGCACATTTTGAGTTTCACTTATTCCTGGAAAAAGGTTCTTGGTTTTCTACAGACATATAAAAAACATTGCCTACATTTTTGGTTTAATCACCTCATTTGGTGCTATTCAGTTATTTTTTTTCTTATTCAGTGAGAGAGATCAAGTCTCTGTTGGTCTTTAATAAGTGCATCAAAGTCAGGTTGAATGTCAGAGGTGGAGATGCGAAGCACCCTTGACAGATGGCCATCCAGCCTCTGTTTAAAAGCCCCCAAAGAAGGAACCTCCACCACACTCTGGGGCAGAGAGTTCCACTGCTGAACGGCTCTCACAGTCAGGAAGTTCTTGTTTGAAACCATTGTTCTGCATCCTAGTCTCCAGGACAGCAGAAAACAAGCCTGCTCCCTCCTCCCTGTGACTTCCTCTCACATATTTATCCATGGCCCTCATCATGTCTCCTCTCAGCCTTTTCTTCTTTATGCCCATCTCTTGAAGCCCAGCTTTTCAAGCCGCTCCCCATAGGGCTTGTTCTCCAGACTCTTGAGAACACTTTATACATCATATATATGTAATGTTCATTTGTGAGATTAACATAACTCAAAAACCACTGGACAAATTGCTGCCACAAGACACCTACTAACCCAAGAAGTGACCATCACTGAAAAAATTGATTTTGTCATTTGGGAGTTGTAGTTGCTGGGAGTTATAGTTCAACTGCAAACAGAGAGCATTCTCAACTCCACCAATGGTGGAACTAAACCAAACGTGGCACACAGGACTCCATGACCAACAGAAAACACTAGAAGGGTTTGGTGGGCATTGACCTTGAGTTTGGGAGTTGTAGTTCACCAACATCCAGAGAGCACTGTGTACTCAAACAATGTTGGATCAGGACCAAACTTGGGACAAATACTGAATATACCCAAATGTGAACACTGGTGGAGTTTGGGGAAAATAGAGCTTGACAATTGGGAATTGTAGTTGCTGGAATTTATAGTTAACCCACAATCAAAGAGCATCCTGAAATCCAGCAACAAGGCAAAGGGGGGGGGGAGTGCGAGGCAAAAGCGAAGGGAGGGGGAAAGAGCGTGAGGCAAGAGGGGGAGAAAGAGCACGAGGCAGAAGAGAGGGGAGAGAGAGCTCAAGGTAGGTGGGAGTGCGCGAGGCGGAAGGGAAGGGAGGAGGAGGAGGAGGAGAGCGAAGGCATGCTCTGTGGCAGCGCTTGCTCCTGGCCTCCTCCTCTTCTCCCCCCTCCCTTCCCCTCCATTGGCCGCTCTGCTTGCCTGCCTGCCTGCCAGGGCTCTTACGTGGGCTGGTCGGAATTGGCCGGCGGGCCACATGCGGCCTGCAGGCAGTGAAATGCCCAGGTCTGGTGTAGTATCACTATTAGTTTCTGCTCGTTTGAACCAGAAGCCCCCATATCTGTTTTCCAGCATCTCCTGAATACAGGGGCACTGCTGAATGGGTTTTTTGTTCAGCATAAGAAAAGGCCCATTGGCAGCAATAATATTAAGAGATCACTCATTATGGGGGGAGGGGGGGACTTCCCATAGGCTACCCTTGTATATCCCTGATTAAGAACTGGATTAAAATGCATCAGAATTACCATCCTTTCTGGATCCTTTCCCTTTGTACAGGTGGAGGAGGCTGGGCTTAATGCTTCTTAATGCTATTCTACTCTAGAGGAGAGGCAGGGCATAGCTTCGCTTCGAGGCTCCTGCAGTGCCAGGTCCATCTCCCTGAGAGAGAAACTGAGAGATAGGGAAGGAGGGGGGAGCTCCTTGGCTCTTGGCTATGACCGTTACCGCTTTTTCTGTCAACATGAGCTGAAAGTGTAGCTGTTGCTGCTACTGGGCTAAAGCTTTCCATGTTGGTGGTGGAAAAGGAGGAGGCTGGACCTCAGAGGATTAAAGATACCCCTCTTTCTGGGATAGTTTGTCCTTATCCTTCATTAAGAATTAGATTTAAAATAGCATCATAGTTACCACTCTTTTTTGGATCCTTTACCTATTGTTTATTGAGGACACCAGGTTTACTGCTTCTTAAAGCTTTCTCTCAACAGCACTGGAACCCACACAGCTTTCCAAGAGACATTTCAAGAAGGCCCAGGGAAGGAAGAGCCAATGACCAGGAGCTCAGCTGAGCTAGGAGTGCCACATGGTCACAAAAGCAGAAAGGGAGCAAGTTATTGGCTCCCACTTGCTTTTGTGTCGAGCTGATTTCCGTACTGGAATGGGACTTCCTGTTACGTGCTCCTGAAGGGAACGAAAGGAACTAAAGAATGAATGAAACAGAAGAAACTAATTCCACACACAACTCTACATAAGAACATAAGAACATAAGAAGAGCCATGCTGAATCGGACCTCAGCCCATCTAGTCCAGCATTCTGTATCACACGGTGGCCCACCAGTTGTACACGGGGATCTCGAGCAGAAGGGAGGGCAAAACCCTGACCTGCTCCCGACCCCCTCTAGAGTGCAGTCTTCCTCCTATCCAATTGCCTTTGACTTTACTGAGCACTATTGTCTTTTCCCGTAGGCCATTTGTTCTCATGTGATATCCTAAGTTAGATAGCCTCAGTTTTATTATCTTGGCTTCTAGGGAGGGTTCAGGATTGACTTGCTCTAGAATCCATTCATTTGTATGTTTCATGGACCATGCTAACTCTGTACAGTGGATTTTCTTACTATCAACTTTCTTCACTCTTGAGTTTTCACATGTAGGGATATAGAGATGTGAAATATTGGGGATGTGTTATTCTAACCTTAGTATTTACTGATATCAATCTTATTTTCCTTATAAGACATGATCAAGGTATGATACATTTTTTGTAGGTTTTAGGGAAAGTTGCAGTTCAGAAGCATTTTTTGTTATCCCAGGATTTATTATAAAATAAGATGTCATGTATCAGATGATCATCAGTAGTATCATATTGATATAGTGTCATCAAGAACTGATATCTAACAAAGCATCAGACTTCATACGAGTCAATAGAGTATTCCCATTTAGGGATGGTTAACACAAGAATGTTAATCTCTCAGGTTTACTTGCATGTAGGCATGGCACAGATTTATGTACAACTACAATTTTCAGGACAGAATCTTATAGTCTATGTTGTTCTATGTTGCATGGCATAAAATAAAATAATCAGAAAACAAGTAACGACCATGCAAGTGTGAAACATATCTTAATCCTTACATAATTGAAAATCATGAATGAAATGCATGTCAAAGTTATGTGATTATTTTATCCTCCTTTGTCAACATGGTCAAGGAAGGTTTATTTGGCTGGGAGGTTATAGAAGTTGGAGTTCAACACATCTGGAGGTCATCATTTTGGGATAATGTGCTTTAGATATTTAAGTCAACTGAATCTTCCTGTTTGCTAAAAGGTAAAATAATATATATGATAAACTAACTTTGCTGAAATAAAGCAATCTTGCTTAGCTGATTGATGTCTTGGTAAAAGATTCATACAATATCCCATGAAAACTACCTTGAGTTCCTGGCGAAAAACAAGAGATGTAATTGTAGTAAGCAAAGAGCATTCTTATTTTTTCCGCTGATACCTCAATTGCATTATATTCTTTATTTTCCAGTGCAAGCATATAAGAAATGGGCTAGTGCCAGCTCACAGAAAGAGATTCTCCTCAAATTGAGGAAGATCATTTTCCTTTCATACAACAATGCTTTGATAGGTTTCCTAACCCCTTTTGTAGTCATTTCCCTTTAAATCACTACCAGAAAGGGGGGAGAGGGTTCACCCCTGTGAGAAAGGCCAGTAAAGATTACAGGTAACCATTGGTATTCATCCCTATAAGCAAGTAGAAGAACCTACATTATGTCATATAATAAAGTGGGATAGGAAATAGCAGGAAGAACCAAAGAGAAGACTAAGCCAGATCAGCCCCCAGACATGTCATCATGCCAACCCTGTATGTCTCTGCACATTTTGGTTCTCGGTCTTGCTTCTCTTTAAGAATATGTTGACAACACCCCCCATCTTTTCAGCCGCTATTGGGCTTATGAGAAAGAGAACCCTATGCTGTAGTGTAGAATTTTCCATTTTTGTCTGACACGAGGAAAGTGCTGTAATAACAAAACCTTCCATTTTGTACTGCCAATAGTCTGTATTACATAGGCTGCCTCTGCTCCTCTCTTCTACTAGGCAGCACCAGTGATTCTGAGCAGCTTTGAGGCTATCCACGGTAGACAATCAATAACTGCTTATTTTATTTTCAAATGAATTTTATTGAGAATCTCATCACGTCAACAACACCCTTCTACAAGCCTATGGGGTTGATCCAAGAAGTGTCTTCAACTTGAACATTTCACATGACATGTTAAGAATTACTAATTTCTATGCCCTCAAAGAAAGAACATGCTGCAGTGCTAAGATCACTAAACATGTTGTGGAAGTGTCACGATGCACAGACTTGACCGGCCCCTTAATCACACACACAGAGACAGAATAAAGGCTAACTACTTTATTGAATATAAAAACAGTTCCAAAGAATATAGTCCAATAGAATATGATGTAATCCAAAGGGCTTGAAGTAACAATGTCCAAAACAACGTGGCAAATAGGCAAAAAGCTTGGCAAGGCTCCGCAACCGATGCGGATCAGGAAACAGGGCAAGGCTCCGCAAACCAATGCGGATCAGGAAACAGGGCAAGGCTCCGCAAACCAATGCGGATCAGGAACAAGGCAAGGCAAGGCAAGGCAAGGCTTGATGACCACGGCTAGCTTAGCTAGTGGTCCCACTCCGCTTCACGCCTATTCAGATGAGACGTGGCCGGAGCACTGAGGATCCGTTCCCACGGATCCTATACTTAATCCTTCGGCCGAGGTCCCCGACGCTCTAGGCTTCTGCGCCTCCAATCGCTGCTCACGGGCCTCAGAAAGCCCCTCCCGCCACGAACGTACTGCGGCTTCCGAGACAGGGCATCAGCTTGCTTGGTCTGCTTGGGGGGTCACATAGTGAATGCGGAAATTGAATCTCTCAAAGAACAGGGACCATCTCTGTTGCCTCTGGTTCAACTTGCGCTGGGACTTCAAGTGTTCCAAGTTCCGGTGGTCAGTGTGCACCTCCACCGGAAACTTAGCCCCTTCAAGCAGAAGGCGCCACACTTCAAAAGCCACCTTGATGGCCAGGAGCTCCTTCTCCCAAATGGTATAGTTCTTTTCCGGAGCCGTGAGCTGCCTAGAGTAGTAGGCGCAGGGCAACAAGTCCGTCCCCTGCGGTTGTAGCAGGATCGCTCCCACCGCCACATCCGACGCATCGGCCTGCACAATGAAAGGGGTGCGGGGATTGGGGTGCTGCAGAAGCGGCTGTGTGGTGAACAGCTGCTTCAGCTTCCGGACCTTTCCCCGCAGGCACTGGGTGATAGGATCAGCCCACTTGGCAAAGTCCGGGATGAACTTTCTGTAGTAGTTGGCAAAGCCCAGGAATCTTTGAATGTCCTTTTTGCTGGCTGGAGCTGCCCAGTCAGCCACAGCTTGGACCTTGGTGTCATCCATGGCAATGCCCGTTGGTGAGATACGGTAGCCCAGAAAGTCCACCTCACGCAGATCAAACGCACATTTCTCCAGCTTAGCACAGAGCCCGTGGGCTCTCAGTCTCTGGAGCACTTCCTTGACATGGCGGTCGTGGGTCGCCTGATCTGGAGAAAAAATGAGCAGATCGTCTAGGTAGACCGCCAGATAGCGATCCAGCAGGTCCCGGAAAATGTCATTCATGAAATGTTGGAAACAGGCTGGGGCATTGCACAAACCGAATCCCATCACCAGGTATTCGAAACTGCCCCACTTGGTCTGGAAGGCCGTCTTCCATTCGTCGCCCTGGCGAATCCGGACAAGGTTGTAAGCACCCCTCAGGTCCAGTTTAGTGAACACCTTGGCTCCCCGCATCCGCTCCAAGAGCTCGGGGATCAGGGGAGGGGGTAGCGGTTCCGAACCGTGATCTTGTTGAGTTCTCGATAGTCGATAGTCATTGCAGAGCCGCAACTCCCCTGATTTCTTTTTGACAAAAAGAATGGGCGCCCCAGCCGGGGACTGGGAGGGCCGAATGAAGCCCTTCCGCAGGTTCTCATCCAGGAACTCTCGGAGAGCCTGTTGCTCTGGTTCCGAGAGAGGGTAGAGTCTCCCCCGTGGGATAGGGGCTCTGGGTTCAAGTTCAATGGCACAATCATTGGGCCAGTGGGGAGGCAAACGCTCTGCCTCCTTCTCGCTGAAGACGTCCCAAAATCCGGCATATTTCTTGGGCAGTGTGGCCACTGTCTCGACTTCCTGAGCCTGGCAGGCCCGGGCCGTCAGACAGTGACTCTGGCAATGGTCGGAAGAAAAAACGAGCTGTCTCTTGGTCCAGGAAATCTGGGGGTCGTGGAGAGCGAGCCACACAATGCCCAGGACAATGGGGAAATCGGGGAGCTTGGTCACAAGAAAAGAAATGTCCTCTTTATGGGAGCTGGTCCACATCTTGGTAGGAGCGGTGTACTGGGTCACAGCCCCGTCTTCAGGGTTCTCCCATCAATAGTCTGTACACCCTTTGGCTCTTGAAGATCCAGAAATTTTAATCCAGCAGACTTGGCATAGTCTGCATCAATGAAGTTGTTGGTGGCCCCCGAGTCAATCATGGCATGGACCATCATCGGCCCCTTCTCGGGCGACCACAGGCCAACCATTACAAGGAACAATTTTCCAGTCTTGGGTTCAGGGGGAAGAGTAGCGACGGCGGCCGAGTGAGCGAACCCTCTTACACCCGGCCGGCTCCTTCCCCCGTCGCCTGGATGGCTTCTTCGGCCTCCGGGGCCCCTCCCAGGTCGGCAGAGGCTCTGGGAGTCCTTCCACGGGGCTTTTGGGGGCACTCTCTAGAGAAATGTCCGCCCCCCCGCAGTACCAACACAGATTCAGACGCTGCCGCCGAGCTTTTTCGGCCTGGTCCACCTTAGGCCGCACCGTGCCCAACTGCATGGGTTCCGGCTCATCCGAGCCCGCTGGTGGCGCAGCGAGCTGCCGGGGCAAAAACTGTCCAGCCCCTGCCTCCTTTCGCACCACCGGCTTCTCCACCACACCTTTGTCCCATCGCCTCCGGGTTTGCAGCCTCGCTTCGACACGTAGACTCAAGGCAATCGCTGCCTCCAGATCCGCGGGTCGTGCATGCTTCAACAGCTCTTGTTGTAACTCCGTGGGCAGCCCTGCGATGTAGTGGTAACGCAATGCCGAAAGGTTCCACTGCACCTGGGCAGCCAGCACTCGAAAATGAGAAATGTATTGAGACAGGGACAAGTCCTTCATCGTCAGCCGGGCTAGGTCACGCTCAGCCAGCTCTTCATTCACAGGTGGCCCCCAGGTCGCCCGGATAGCGTCCATGAATGCCCTTGGCGTGTTCACATGGGGAGACTGAGCCCGGATCAGCGAAGTAGCCCACGTCGCTGCCGTTCCCTCCATCAGGTTAAAAATAAACCCCACCTTGGCTCGGTCGGTGGCAAACTCTGTGGGTCGCAACTCCAAATATAAATCCACTTGGCAGAGGAACACCTCGATTTGCGCGGGATTGCCCCCGAAGCGGGCAGGCGTGCTCACTCCCAGGTGGTGCCCGGCCCTGGTCCTCAGCTCTCCCACCTCCTGTTGTAACGCCGCCACTTGCGCGTCCGACAAGTTGGCCATGGCTGCTACCGCCGTGGGTCGCTTCCTTCGGCGTCCCGTGGTGTGATAAGGGGTTCAGGAGTGCTCCGGCCAACTGTCACGATGCACGGACTTGACCGGCCCCTTAATCACACACACAGAGACAGAATAAAGGCTAACTACTTTATTGAATATAAAAACAGTTCCAAAGAATATAGTCCAATAGAATATGATGTAATCCAAAGGGCTTGAAGTAACAATGTCCAAAACAACGTGGCAAATAGGCAAAAAGCTTGGCAAGGCTCCGCAACCGATGCGGATCAGGAAACAGGGCAAGGCTCCGCAAACCAATGCGGATCAGGAACAAGGCAAGGCAAGGCAAGGCAAGGCTTGATGACCACGGCTAGCTTAGCTAGTGGTCCCACTCCGCTTCACGCCTATTCAGATGAGACGTGGCCGGAGCACTGAGGATCCATTCCCACGGATCCTATACTTAATCCTTCGGCCGAGGTCCCCGACGCTCTAGGCTTCTGCGCCTCCAATCGCTGCTCACGGACCTCGGCCGGTCTATGCTCTTTGACCATCCCCTTCTGCGAGACTCTATGTTCCGTCTCCTATCAAAGGTTCGACCTTGTCTTTCCCCAGCTGTTTTGCTATCTCTCTGAGAGCTCTCCTCCCTAGCCGTTTCCCATTCGCCTTCTTCCATATCTTCCTCAGGAGGCTCCTGGGAAGATCTTCCTCCCGGATGTTCATAACTCCCAGAATCGCTATCTAACTGCACCTGGTTATCTGAATCATCCCTAGGACCAAAACACATTTCTTCCCAGGCCAAGCTCTCTGTGGGTGAAAGAGGCCCCTGAGGGGAAAGCTGTCCTTCGCCCCAATCATCTAGCTCATCCTCTAAATCAGGTTCTGGGGCTGCTGGTTCTAATGCTAATGGGACCCCAAGTCCTGTCCCCTGCCCTCCAGGCACAAACGAGAACTGCTGTGCTACAGGAAGGGAACCCTTCCCTGACTTTTGGGATGATGAATGGTTTGTACGAAAGGTATCCATTCATACAAGAGTGCCTGATGCATTTGCAGCCAAAAGGTGATCCAGATGAAATACAGGGAAAGATATACATTAACGAAGTGAAACATTTTGTTTTCCAGCCATCCTAATAGAGCGGCTTTATTTTTAATGCAAGCAGAAAGGAACAAGACAGAGTTGTGAGAATCAGAGAAAGGGGAGTGTTTGCACATCATATTTCATAGGAAAGGTTCAAAGACAGCTTAACCTTGTAAAAATGTTACTTCTGAAACACTACCAAGATCAGTGGCTGCATGAATTATTACCACTTCCTCCACATGAATTTTTTTCCAGCATGTCTTGAACATGTGCATTCATTAGTTGGCCACCCCCCCCCCCTCTTAAGACTTGGTCTTATTCACAAAGTGTGACTCTGCCCTGAAGCTCATTTTCTAGTGCTTTCATGGTTTGGTTAAATACTTTGAGATAGCGGTTATCTCTTATTTTGCATGTTGAAAATAATAAAACTGTTACTCTACCTACTATTTAAAAAGACATCAGTGTAAAAATAAAACACCCAAGAAAGAAATAAAGAAATATGCAGCCAGCTTAAAACCTCTTAAATTTCTTGAAACCAGGGTTTTAACAATAGTTCAAAGTTACAGCAAATGTGCAGTGTATAAACACAAAATGATTGTGCTGTAACCTTGGTCAATAGAATGTGTAAACTGATTCTGTGCGTAACTATTCAGAAGTAAGCCCTGTTGAATTCACTATGGCCATTTTATTTAGAACTCCCATTATCCAGCATGTTTTATTCCATTGTAAGTGCATTGGATTTTATCCTTAAACTGAAATCCTATAGAGATTGGTTTAGCAATAAGCTTCATTGAACCTAGATCTTTTCCAGAGTAAGTCACTTTTGGTCGCTCAGTAAGCGAGAGTCCAAAAGTGGCAGGCTAAAACCCAGAACCTCCATCAATGGCTGATAATAAATGAGGGACTCCTTCCTGGGCACACAGAAAACTGGGTAACTTGGAAGATACTGAACAGACTGCACTCTGGCACCATGAGATGCAGAGCCAACCTTAAGAAATGGGGCTACAAAGTGGAGTCCACGACATGCGAGTGTGGAGAAGAGCAAACCACAGACCACTTATTACAATGAAACCTGAGCCTTGCTACATGCACAATGGAGGACCTTCTTATAGCAACACCAGATGCACTCCAAGTGGCCAGCTACTGGCCAAAGGAAATCCAGTATGATGCCAAGTTTTCAAACTGTGTGGGGTTTTTTTAACAAAATACAATACAACTGTTTGGTTCGCTCCTGATATGATAAATATTTTTTCAGAGTAAATACATAGGATTGTCTGCTGCTCTTTACTAAGTAAACTGAAGATTATATCTTTCCTCAATGATTTTTAATCAATTAACATGTCAGTCTGTATTGTCGATGGCTTTAATAGCCGGAATCACTCTCCTCTGGAATGCCTCTAGAACATGGCCATATAGCCAAAAAAACCCTACAACAACGCATGTCAGTCAATCATAATCAGTTAATCAATGAACTGATTGATCAAAATTCATTTCTGTATGCATACCTCTTCTTCCCCAGGGGACTGTGATAGCACAGCAAGTTAAACCGTTGAGCTGCTGAACTTGCTGACTGAAAGGTTTGCAGTTCGATTCCGGGGAGCGGGGTGAGCTTTTGCTGTTAATCCCAGCTTCTGCCAACCTAGCAGTTCAAAAACATTCAAATGTGACTAGACCAATAGGTACCACTTTGGCAGGAAGGTAACGGCACTCCACGTAGCCATGCCAGCTACATGACCTAGGAGGTGTCTAGGGACAATGCCAGCTCTTCGGCTTAGAAATGGAGATGAGCACCACCTCCCAGAGTCAGACTCGACTAGACTTAATGTCAAGGGAAAACCTTTACCTTTTACCTCTTATTTTCAATCTAGATGTCGCATGCTGGAATCAAACTAGAATGGAACTATGTGAAAGTGAGATCCCTGAAATGATTGTGGAATGAAACTGACTTGTGCTGAATATGTGAAAATGTTTCCATTGAAGCCTTGTCCATGTAGTATGAAAATGTAGTATGAATTTTCTTTCCCACCTTGTTTTGTAACAAATTATGTAATATTTTCCCTTTCTGAAAATTGCACACATTTTCAAGTATTCTTCCCAATGAGTGCATTAATTTCTACAATTAATTTTAACAATACGCGTACATCTTCTCCCCATTGACTAAACTGTGATTCTATGGATTTTTTCCCAATTAAGCTCATTTTAGCAGTTTTAATTTTTTTTCATCCATTTGTGCACATTTTATACCTCAAAAATATGCCATATAAGCCTTGCAGATGTGCATGGAGTTGAAGAAATACAGACATTTGCTTGCAAAAAATAATTAGCACCTCCTGAGGTGCAAAAAGGCTACTTTTGCCAAAACTGTCAAGTCCAACAAAATTTCTTTCAGTCTCTAGTCTGTACCTGCCATCTGTATCTGTAACTGAGTCAAGAGTTCCCCCCCCTTAATTAAAATGTTTTAAAATATATGAATCTAACAAATTTGTTGATTGCAGCCCCCTCAACAGTAAGAAACACAGATGTGCTTTTGTTCCTTTTGGAGACATCTTTGCATATCACTGGTTTCAAAAGTTTTATTCCTGCTTGAAAAGATTATGAGAGTTTTTGCTCTTTGGGGAATGATTTTGTTTTTTGGCATTTTAGGACTTTAAAAATGTGCACTAATCAAAATAGGAGCTCTTTGAGACTTAAAAAAAATTGTGCTAAAAATGTTTTTTGCACTATGCCATGAGTTATTTGGGCAAATCAATTTTTGTCAATGCTTATATTTTAATTTTTTAAATTTTATTTACTTCTCATATCAGGAGCGAACCAAGGGAACAGTTGTGATGTATTGAGAAAGCACAAAGTTTAAAAACTTGGCATTATATTAAATGTCCTTTGACCACTAGCTGGCCATTTGGAGTGCCTCTGGTGTTGCCATAAGAAGGTCCTCCATTGTGCATGTGGCAGGACTCAAACTGCATTGTAGTAGGTGGTCTGTGGTTGGCTCTTCTCCACACTCACATGTCATGGGCTCCACTTAGAAGCCGCATTTCTTAAGATTGGCTCTGCATCTCGTGGTGCCAGACACTGTTCAGTGTCTTCCAAATTGCCCAGGAGGGAGTCTCTTATTTGGTATCAGCCATGGATTGAGGTGCTGAGCTTTAGCCTGCCGCTTTTGTACTTTTGCTTGCTGAGGTGTTCCTGCAAGTATCTTTGTAGATCTTAGAAAACTATGTCTTGACTTAGGGCTATTTGTAGCCACCTCTGAAACAACCAGGCTGTTTTCACCACTGATGACAGGTCAGGAGTTTTAATTCAGAAACTGAAAACCCTGTGACAGGAGGCTAGACGTGATGACCAAAGCCTTTTAAACAAAGTGGAGGGAAAACACTAAAAGCTTAATTATGTCATCAGGCAATAGACTGGACTGATCTTGGATCATAATTTTAAACTGGTGGAATTTTAAAATTTTAAATTTTTGAATGTAGCTATTTTAACTGTTGTTTAATTATGATTGGTTAATTGATGTTCAGCATCTAATGGTTGCCTGTTGTAAAGCCACCCTGAGTCCCCCCTTGGGGGTGAGAAGGACAGGTTACAAATGCTTGAAATAAATATCTAAATAAAACAACCTTAAACTTAACTTCTTAAATTTATTCTGGGGAATTTATTTTAGGGCCCTTGTATTGTTGGCAATATCAATTTGGCTAACCTGATAGACAAAGCAAAAGAAGATGCTATGATGGCTTACAAAAGTAGGCAGTTGAAAAGTGGTAAAGACAAACTGTAACATTTGTGATACTAAATGGCAGTGGTTGTTAAACTATGCTCTGCTTAGGGCTCCCTGAAGCAAATTGAGGGGCTCCATGCTTCTCTCCCCCTTCCCCCCTTTCACTATGCAGAAGAAACAGAGAGAGAGAGAGACAGAGACAGAGACAGAAAGGCAGGCAGGCGGGCAGGTGGGAGGGCGGGCAAAAGGAAGGAAGGAAGGAAGGAAGGAAGGAAGGAAGGAAGGAAGGAGGGAGGGAGGGGAGGGAGGGAGGGAGGGAAGGTAGCAGGCAGGCAGAGAGAGCCAGGCAGGAAGCTCTGTTGTTGTTTATTCGTTCAGTTGCTTCTGTCTCTTCATGACCTCATGGACCAGCCCACACCAGAGCTCCCTGTCAGCCCTAACCACCCCCAGCTCCTTCAGAATCAAGACTGTCACTTCAAGGATACCATCCATCCAGCCAGCCATCTTGCCCTTGGTTGGTGTGTCGTCGCAACCGGACCATAAGTACTCAGTGAAAGGCAAGGACTCTATATCTCTCTATATCAGGGGATTGCTTCTTGCCTTTCCTTTAGAGGCTTGGGGCTCCCAAGGACCAAGCTGGACACTAGTTAACTCAAACAGGCTTTATTGTTCTTAACATGAGTTAACCTCACTCAGGCACTTCGCTTAGTTCCCCAAAAGATAAAGGAAAGATCTTACTCCACAGTCTCTCTGTTGCTTTGGTCCAGGAAGCTTTAGCCAGGTGGCTCTCCAAGTCCTCTCCTTCTCTATGGCTTCGAGGTAAGGACACTCAAAACCCCAGCCAGATGGCCTATATTGAAGGCATGAAACCTTCATCTGGATGCCAACTGACTGGTTTGAAGGTGCTTGAGACTCCTCAGAGCTACCCAACCTTTTGATATGCTGGGCTTTCTGTATGAGTCCCAAGGAAAGTCAGTCTGGTGTTGGAAGACAGTCTGACCAAGGCCTCTACCTTCAGTAACGTCCTCTCTGGAGAAATCTTGGAAAGCTCTGCCAAACAAAATGGCTTGATCCCCAAAATCCCTGGGAAAGGGTGCGGAACAAACTCAACTGGGCTCTGGAAACAATGATTGGCAGGTGCAAAGAACCAAACAATGCAACCAAACCTTTGCAAAACTGAGTAGGCTGCAAAAACACAATACAACAGTGCAAACCTTTAGGAACGTAAAGTTTTCCATACAAGCGGCACTCGCTGTGCCATCACAGTTGGCCCCTCTTTCATTTACCTTCCATTTTCCCCAGCATCATTGTCTTCTCCAGGCAGGAGGCAGGCACATGCATTTGGGAAGGCGCAGGGCGGGGAGGCTTGCATCACCTGTCTATATCACAATGTCACTACATGGGTTTGACTGTCTGTGTTTGCATTAACATACTTCATACAATTATTAAACTGTATAGAATGACTCGGGAGGTAACTTTAGTACTATCTTAGTATGTGCAAAGATGGATATCCTTTTGAATGCCTCCTGCACTACTGAGGTTCTCTTCTCCTTCTCCTTCTCCTTCCCCTTCCCCTCCCCAGTTTTCCAGTGGAAAGGAAACACAAGAAAATTACAAGTTTGCAATGAATGCTTTTCACAGAACCCCCCCCCCCCCCTCATACTCCAGTTTTTGAAGACATTATCATAGCGTGAAGAAATATACAAAAATATTTCTTCTTTTGAGAATGGAACTGGTGAAGAATTGCATTCCTAGTTATATGTCAGCCTCCACACATTGATATTTACATGAATGTTTCCTAGCCTTGGCCATTTTCAGCACAAAACTGTTGAGACACATGACCTGGATTCAGTAGGGAGCAATAAGGTGTTGGCACATTCCTTTATTCCTATGTCTGGGTGCCAATTACGTCCTCGTTCCCCAGCTGAAAGGCATTAAAGGAACGACTGAAGCATTATATGGTAAAGGATCAGGAAGATGAAGGAAGGTGGGAACTTCCACAACGACCATTTTCACAGGGAAAGCATGCAATCTTCATCATATTGAGTGGAACAAATCTTTAGCAAATGCATTATGAATGCAGGGTTTTTCAAAAATTGCATTCAGCCAACGCTTGCCCATAGCACTGAGACCTCACATCAAAATAACGATATGCAAATCAATTACATGGGCAGTGAAACTTCAAAGCAATGTTGTAATGTGCTAGCATCCTTGATACATGAAACTATTATTAAATATATATATTAGACATAATTTAGTAAATGCTAATTATGGGTTTTAATTAATAGTCTGATTTGAATAAGACATGAAGATTTCACACTTTTGGGGCCTAATGAATTTGCTTAGGACTTTAAAAAATGAGTAAAGACTACTACCCAAGTCCTTTCTCCTCTGCAAATGGTATGACTACTTTTTTCCTCCTTGAGGCAAGAGGATAGTCAATGTTTTGCTTTCTAATCTTACTCTTTAAATAAAATAAAACTTGTCATACAGGTTTTGACTATCTTATAAAAATATGTCCTTGTAGAAGAGGCCGTAAATGCAAGCATTTTTAGCAATCAGGATTTATGGAGACTCTGAATTTTTATGGCAATGTAAAGATGCCTAGTCACTATGACATTTTTGGCTGTGTTTTTTTTTTCCAACTGTAAAAGCGAACAAAAAATTTAAAAGCTGGGAAACTAGTCTCTTCTGCAAGAGAGGAAACTTTTTCAATATCTACACATTAGACCACAATAGGTATCATATATGAAAACTCACCCTGGAAAATTTCACTATCAAGAGGAACAAGACTTTGGGGTAAGGAATGTTCATGAACCTCAAGGAACACATGGGGTGGCAGATAATATATTGGGAGCCATAATGTATACTGTAATGTATGCAGTTTGATACCACTTTAATTTCCATGGCTGAGTGCTATGGAATCCTGGGATTTGTAGTTTAGTGAGACATGCTTTTTGGCCAAAAACCTTGTAAAACCATGACCCTTGAATATCCTTATAAAAGAACATGCCTAGGAGTTTCCACTCACTACATACCACATAGGCATACATGTTCATGGTAATAGGGGAAACCTGTAAACCTACCCCGCAGTAGTGCTGATGGCAAAACTTTAATCTGACCAGGGTGAAGCATCTCCTAAATTTGGGAATATCTATTTTTGTTAAGTAACTAGCTGAAGTGAGCAACATCATACAGTTTCTAATTTCTGGGTATCTGCCCATTTCTCCCAGATATCACAAAAAAAAATCTAGCATCAAGTTGAAACTTATTTCAGGGGGGAAAATAAACTTGGAATTTCAGAAGAGGATTGATTGATTTATCTGCAATGAAAATAGCCAATATGAATAGAAGGAGAAACCTTTCCCCATTCCACAAGAATCAGAATTGCAGTATTAGAAGAAAAAAGGGTTGTCGTATACTAAAGAAGACACCTCGAAAAAGAGTCATAAATGTATAAAGCTTGAAATGTACAGTAGTTCACTTATTTATTTTAAATACCACCAGAATTGGAACTATTTGAACCTGTTAAGAATGGAAGGAAAGTGTGCCTGTAAACTCTGTCAAGAATATATAGTGAAGAAGAAAAAAAAGTTGCTCAGAAGAATGGGGCTGTTCGAATTGCTCATGGCATAAGAGCCAGAGGAGATTGTTTAAGAAACTGAGAGACTTTTATGAATCTGAATTTCATAAAGCTGTGTAAGTGCAGAAGAAAATGGAGTTGAAAAAAGGCAGGGAGAAAAAAAACAAGGAGGGAAATAAAGTTTAAGTATTATTGGCTAAATTATAGAAGGCACAGAAAGGAGTGATTGCCACATTAATGGTAATTTCAGTATATAATGTTTACATTTTCTTTTCTAACCTAGAATATTTAAGTCAAACTAAGTGCTGTTTCCTTATATTCCGTGTTGATATACCACTGTTGCTGTTTAGCTGTATAAAAGGATGTGAGAAAAAATGGCAATATGAACTTTTCTATCTCTTCCAATGTAATAGAACCCAAGGTCATCCTCTGATGCTGAAAAGAAGGAGCTTCAGAAACAATAAAAACATTTATTCACAACTATATGGTTAAACTGTGGGGTTACACTTGGAAGATGTAGTGATGGTTTCTAGCTGTTGTTATTTACCATCAAATTAATAGAGGTGTGTACAATGGCAAAAATCAGTTCCATTTTCAATTCCATTTTTGGAGGGCCCCCCCCCCCTCCATCCTGTTTTTGGGAAAATTTGGGAGATTCAGGAGTGGGTGTTTCAATCTGTAATTCGAAATTTGGAGTTCTGTTTTCATTCTGGGAAGATTCAATTAATTGGTGCCAAAGGGGAAAATGATGAGGTTCATCTTTCTGTCATTTTTATGGCTATCAGCATGAAACTTTCTACAATTGTAGGACATATTTACAATTGTAAGCCTGCCAAGTTTCAAATCATTTTGCTAACCCACTGATTTTTGGGAAATTGTTAAAGTTTTCTTTACCAATAACATTAAAGCAAAAAACCACAAGAGGGGAGGAGAATGGACAGAACCAGACCTGTGATTGGCCAAGAAATCTGATGCAGCTGGCTGCATTCAGGAATATTCCGGGGGGAGGGGGTGTTCGTTGTTATTTTTTATAGCTATCAGGATGAAACTCACCACACTTGTATAACACATTTATGAATGCAAACCTGCCAAGTTCAAAATCATTTTGCTAATCCACTGATTTTGGGGATATTTTAAAAAAGCTTTTACCACTAACATTTTAAAAAACCCATAAGAGGGGTTTCTGGGATTTGAAGTCCAAACCAGCATACACCACAGAAGGATAGGAGAGTGGAGAGAATGAAGGCTGTGATTGGCTGAAAAACGTGATGCAACGACTATGGCTGTGCTCGGCACTCACCCCATCGCCCCTCCATGGAGGGATTGCTGTTTGCGCTTGCAAAACAAATAAACTGTCAGATACTAATGATGAAAAATAAACCAGAATCAACTATTTTTTTTTCCAAATTTAGCCGAAAGATTAGGCGGCTCATGTTTCATCCCAGAAAGGCTTCAGAGGGGGTATTTCCCAGTTCATATTGGGTGGTTTGGCTGCCAGATTACAGAAATTATCTGAATTACAAATAAATCTCCAAAATTCTGCACACCCCTACAAATTAACCTATGAATAAGAGCCCTTTCCCTTATTAAATCAATCACTTATATGACATTCTTCCACTTTTCCTACTGCCTTCTACCTTTCTCCAGCAGTATCACCTTGACCTGTGCCATCTCCTGAGGTGGAGTGTGACACCAAATTTACTGCCATGGTTCAATGCCATGGAATCATGGGGGTTGCAATTTTATAAGGTCCTTATAACACTCTGTCAAAGAGTGTTGGTACCTTGCCAAACTATAAATCCCAGAATTTCATAGAATGCCTAATAGCTAAAGTGGTCTCAAGCAGCAATAATTTGACAGTGTAGATACACCCAAGCTATGTCTGAAGTAGGGATGCCTCAATTTCGTCATCTTGGCTCAAGTTTAGGTTTACTCTAAAATCGATTCATTTGTCTATTTAGCAGTCTCTTGTATCCAGGAAAGGGCCCATGTCACCATTGCCACCATTACTAGTTTGTCACAGGACTTTGTCTAAGCACCTGGCTTTCACCGACACTTCTGCTGATATCAGAATGTGTCACCTGTGTCATCATCAAGAGCTTTTGGGTGAGAGGGGGATACCTGCTCCTCCTTCCTGAGACAATCTCATCAATTGTGGGTCTTTTGAATGGGAGACCTCCAAAAGCCCTGCTTAGCTTCTATAAACTCAAGGCCATGGTTCCCTGATTGAACCAATCCATCTCCAATTGGCTGCTCCTTTTTTCTTCCTTCTTATCTTTCACTTTGTCAAGCATGTTTCAATAAATCTTGTTGTGCATGATGTCTCCAAAGTATGATAGTCTCAGGTTAGCCATCCTGGCTTTAACAGAGAGTTCCGGCTTGATTTGGTGCAGGACTCATTCATTTGTCTTTTTGATACTTTGCCAACCCATCTTGGCACTACATTGTTGTGATGGTGGGGTTGTGTGTTCCCATGAGATAAGAAGATAGTTAGTTTTGGTATTGAGTCTCCATCTTCATCTCCAGATGGGAGATGAGGGTGCACATTCTTCAATTGTGTTGGGCTTAGCTCTAGGCAAAAATAAACAGTTTCATACAAATCTCCTGCTAAGTTACTTGAACAGGAGCAATATTTAAAGCTTAATTGATTTATCACTACAACTTGCAAATACTGGGGAAGGAGGTCTATACATTTGAGCTGCCTCCTTTCCTAACTGTTGGTGTGGCAAGGGTCTTTCTCCACTATGTTGCAGCCATCCTATAGCTAAAAGAAGGCTAGATTAAATGTTTTATATCCCATCTCACAAACTAATTACAAAGTAATAAACAAGTTATTTCACCTTGATCTTGAAACAACCCTATTTGGCTGAGATTTCTGTCTTGATTCCCAAACAGGAGAATATGTTTTCTTTCTCCCTCTCTGAAATACAAGTTTTGTGTCACTAAAATTGGTACTTTGTGAATAAGGCTTAAAAGTATTACCAAGGACCATCTTTCCATCTAGGTGGATCCCCAGATGTTTTGGCCTTCCACTCCCTCCTGACCTTTAGGAAGCTAGTGAAAACCTGGCTGTGGAATTAGGCTTTTGCAGAATGATGGTGGAGACCGGTAATCGACTAAAGTTATTGACCAATAAATGGACTGAATATACAGACTGAGTTGGACATGATTTTATCTTGGTGAACGGCTTTTGTGTAATTTATTCTATATGTATCTGGTAAATTATTGTTGATGTATGATATTTTAGACTTTTAGTATTAGCATTGAATTCTGCTGTCAGCTGGTCTGAGTCCCTCTACGGAGGAGAAGATTGGGATATAAAAGTTTTAAATAATAAATAAATAAATAAACTCCCAGAAATTCTAACAGATGGTAAACTGGCTGGGATTTCAGGCCAAAACACCTGGGTTTTAGGTTTCTCCTTCAGCTGCAAGTCCTGGAATGTTCCTAAATTGGTAATCCTAGTGGTAGTACTACTATTGATAATATCTTGCAAGCGAGACAGGCTTATCTTGAAAAGCCAGACAAAGTATGCCAAACATTGGTGGAGGACCTCACAAAAACAACAATGACATTTTGGTGAATTCTTGTTAATACTTTGCCAAATAAGGCAACAATTAGCCATCCCTGAATGCTTTATATCACGGTCGTCGTTCCCCTCCCAACTAATGATGAGCTGATCCTAACTAGAAAACAATGTTGAATGATAACTCAACATATAGCTTGATTCCCTAAATTTTAGTTTACTCTAGTTTAGGCTAAAAACTAGAGTTATAAGTCAAAAGAACCTGAAAAACAGAAGCGACCCTAAATAATCTTTTCATCATTACTGTGATTTAAAAATGATTATGAAAATGCTGCTTAATGCTGCAATGATCATGTCCAGTGTTCCTCCCCACACCCTGCCCCTAGGCTGGTCACCCCATGAAACGACTGTCTCTGGAAGGCATAATTAAAAAGTCTCTTAATCACAGCACAAGTTAGTAAGATATGGACAAGACATAATTACATCGTGAAAATTGTCTCAGCTCTGCTAACTCCAGTATTAAGATATTTCACAAGAACATGGCAAAAACAATGTCACATTATTTCTCCAATTCATTAATAAGCTGTTTTTGCACACTATTCTTCATGGTGTATTAACTTGTGACAGGGGTCAGGCCTACATTAAATTATAGAATAAATTACTATAGTTAACGGTGGTATTTGACAGCTTTTTAGGTATCAGCAGTGCAGAAATTGCTCTGCACAGGGTTACTTTTAAAATTATGCCCCTTTCCATTGCTTCTGAGAGGTTGGATTTTTTTTTTGCATTTTCTCAGATATCCACCTGAAATAAAGCAGGTCAACAAAGTGTGAGCATGTAAAGAACTGGGAAAACACAATTAATCTGTGGGTGTGATATTATTATTAGCCACTTTTCTGTAAAACTAAATTCAAAGAACTGAACAAAAAGAAACCATACAAATAGGACTAGAAATAAGAATAGAATAAAAGCAGCAGTGGAGGCCTAACGTGAAGATAGAGGTGAATCATATGTCTTTCACCTTGAATTATGGAGCAGCTATGGAAACCAGCATGAAACATTCAAAGAATGGGTAGCCAATGCTAAAGTAAGGATCATAATTACAAAAAGCAAAAAATAAAATAACCCAACCCTACATTTTTCAGATTAAGGGGTTGATTTCAGTAATTAATCCCAAACTAAACAGATCAATTGTATCAATTGTTGACTATTAAGTCAATTTTTACCTAAATCTCATAGAATCAATTGGCCAAACAAAATAAAATTACAAAAATTGAAACAGAGGCCCAACATGGTCAAAATTTACGCAACCATTTATAGATTTCTGAAAAGAACCAAATGACCTCTTACCCCATTTTTATATTTCCTTTCAAATAGTTTAAGTTGGTGTGCACAAAATACTCTCCCTCTCAAAGAAGAAGAAGAAGAAAACTCCCACATATTTTATATTCATGGGTGTTCTTTTCTTTTAGAGCCACTAGACTGCCCCTATTAAAGCAGCTCCACTGGCTGCCAACAAGTTTCCGGTCCCAATTCAAAGTGCAGGTTATCACATTCAAAGTCCTACATGGTTTAGGTCCAGCCTATCTTTGTGACCACATCCCCTCCTCCTTGGACTCTAAGATCTGCTGGGGAGGCTCTTCTTTCAGTACCATCTCCATCTCAAGCACAGTTGATGGGGATGGGGAGAGAGCCTTCACCATCGTGCCCCCCCCGGCTTTGGAATGCCCTCCCCAGGGAAATTGGCTAACTAGATGACCAAACAAACTGGCACTGATTCTGGCATGTTAACACTATTTTTACTTGTTTTATGGCTGGGATGTTCAACTTGGTTGTACTGCCATTTTAATTAGTAGCTGTGTTTTAATTCACTATTTTTTAATTGAGTTGGTTTTTTTTGGTGAGTTTTTTATAAGTGTTGTCTTATGTTAATTGATGTTGTTACTGTCCAAAATGTTGATGTATTTTATGTGTTTTTATGACACTTTTAGATGCTGTTCTGTAAACCGCCCCAAGTCCCTTCTGGGGGATGGTGGTGGGACATAAATAAAGTTATTGTTATTGTTGTTGTTGTTGTCCGAGTCTTGAATATTTTCATAGTTTGGATTATAAACTATCTATCACCTATTATTCATCCATCCAATCTGACATTTCAAGCTATAAATATTGGGGCGGGGGGGGGGGGAAGAATAAATACAGCCACATCTGATGCTCCTCAAAAAGGTATCCCACAGCTCATAGGGTATAAAAAAATATCCCCATCTAAAGGCAGGGGAGCAGTGCATAGCTTAAGGTAGAGATTTGATTTCAGAGGCTACCTGTGAGTCCCTGCGGGAAATTCAAAATTTTGGCAATATTCAGAATACTGAATGACACAGGAAAAATATTTCTGTTTTCAGTTAGATACTAATAAAAAAAACACTAGGTACTAGAAGTGCTGCGTTGTCACTTCTGCTTGCCATTTTGGCAAGTATATAGCCCAAAATGGAAATCCAGGAAGCTTGAGGTGTATGGAGTGTGCTTTTCTACATTTTTAGGGACTTTACGTAAATATCAGCTGAAAATTCATGTCTCAAAAGGTTTTCAAATGACATTATTTGAGAGACTTTGCTATTAAAGAGTAAAATAAACAAATTTCTCTAGCATCAAGGGAATACATAACCCACTACAGTCAAATAAAAAAATAAAAAAATCCATTCTAAAACTACATACAAATACGTTACTCAAAAAATCTAAAACTAAATTTATTCAAAAATTGCACAAAGTACTCATAGCTTCCCAAGGATCTATCTTCCACATATTTCATTGTCCTCAACATTTTCATATGTGCATGCAGATGATACATTTCTTGACCTCCAATTGCATTGAAGGCCAACTTCTTTTAAATCTATATTCATTCTCTCAGGATTTTGAGCATAACATTTCTGATTAGACAAAATGAAGTTCAGGGTTATCCTGGCATGGCAATAGAAGCTCATCCAATTTATAATCAGCGTTCTGCACATGTAAGCAAATGAATTCCTGTGTGCTTTATCTTCATACCATCTTCTGCCTATATTAATCACATCTGATTTGAGGCCATTCCGGTGCACCTGTAGCCATCTACATAGGCACAGAGGAATGTAAATGCAACTCACTTGACCGCCCCCATATGAAGATCTAAATTAGAAGTGAACCAAATATTCACCATTAAAGGATGAACTCGATTCATTGACCTGGATCCAAATAGTAACAGAAGATTCAGACAACCAGTTGTCTTCTTGCTAGCTTCCTTCTGTGAAAATGCTTCATTTATTTCCAAGTATTTGGGGGAAAAGAAAGGGATCCAGAGCATTTTAAGACAGACACCCATTTTAGGCAACTGATTCAGAATCTAATCAAAAGACAGTATAATGTTATGTTTTTGGAGAGCAAAGATTATATTTTCTGTCTCACGAGTCAAAATAATACAACTGGTTCTGAGCACCATGTCCTCCCTTTTTCCACTTCTTCTATCTTTCTCCCTTACACTTACGTGTTACATTTCCATCTTTATCTCAGGCAACAACATTTCCTGTGCCACCTTTAAGAAAGAGATTGTACCTCAAAAAGTATTAGTATTATCCTTTGATGCCACAAACAGCATGGATATGTTTGAAATTTTAGCTGGTGTGTTTATATAGTCTTCCATTGTCATTCTCAAAACATGGCACTTGCAGAGAGGAGTTGTAAAAGGAGTTAAGTATCAAACAATAAGAATATAAGAAGGGACCTGGTAGATCCTACCAATGCTCCAACTACTCTAGAATGGTGGTTCCCATTATAGCTGATGAATTGGCTATAGGAAGCCTACGAAGGAGACAGATCTCCCCCCAAAAGTGTTATTCAATGGCATAATGCCTCTAAACTCATAGCAACAATGATTCATGCTTCTTAATAAAATCTAAGGTTTTAGGAAGGGAGAAATATCTTCAGTGATGCTTCTAAAAATCTAACAAGCTAGGCATGAAAGCCATCTTCTACCACTGTTTTCCCAGTAACCAGACCTGAAAGGTATTTGATTTTACTTGACTCATGTTGACCCTATCAATGAGAGATGTTCATGAACCTCAGTCAGCAACAGTCCTGCTCATGTCTTACAGCAGCGGTTCTCAACCTGTGAGTCCCCAGATGTTTTGTCCTTAAACTCTCAGACATCTTAACAGCTGGTAAACTGGCTGGGATTTCTGGGAGTTGTAGGCCAAAACACCTGGGGACCCACAGGTTGAGAACCAGTGTCTTACAGACTCAAGGCTGTGGTTTCCTTAACTGAACAATTAATCTACAAAAGATGGATCAGTTTTCCTACTGCTTTCCATTTTATCCAACATTATTGGGAAAGCATTATCAGTAAAGCAGAAAAAATATTGCACTCATGACCTCTCAATATTTGAATGAGACTGCCCATTGGTCAAGCTAAAGGAGGATGTGATATGCTAGTGTTTTCAACATGGCTGACATGTCAAGGTCTGATATGTTCAGAGAGAGTTCTTTGAGGTTAGTGCCAAGGTCTTGCCTAGTACAAGTACAGTGCTGAGGGCAAGCGTTCGACCCCTCACCCATTGCTGGCACATAATAAAGTCAATAAACACACAGTGCCTCCAAGTGCTGAGTCAGCTCCTTCTTCCTCAGACAATGGCAAATGAATGGTGATTCTTTAATACAGGATTCAGTGGGTCGATGGGAGGCTGCTAAAGTCACCTTGCTAGGTATATCTGACAAAGGAAATATAATGTCTACATGCCTTTTAGCAACAAGAGCAGGTTGCTCTTCCTCTATGATGGGAGAAGATGGCCGGATGCAAATTGGATAAACAGGACCCTATAACTGTACTGCTGGGTCCCCAAGTTAATATATAATATTTATATAATTGTGTTCATGAAGCAAAGTCCATATTCATTGATCAGTCAAAAACCAAAGGTGTCGGGGGATCGAGGGGGCAAAGATGGCGGCAGGACGGGCGTTTTGAGGGCTCCTCAATTCGCCAACCGATTCCGCAGGCTAGAGGGCGAATCGCACCCTCACCTCGGGCTGCAAGAAGCAGCCAAGAGGCAGCGAAACCGAGGGGACCCCACCGACGGCTCCAAAAGTCCCCCCCCTCCTCAAGAGGGGGAGATCAAGAGGGCCCGGTGCGAACCCACATCGGTGAGCAGCCAGCGGATCGGGAATCGGGCACGAGCCCGCATTTACTGCCAGCCCAGCCCACTTCAATAGCGAGAGAAAGGAAGAGAGAGAGAGAGAGCGGGGGAAAGCGGACATCGAAGGGGCGGTAAGGAGCCCCAGCAAAAGGAGGGCACCCGGGAGGACTTTGGAAGCAGCGAACCGGGAGAGGCTGCTCCGGATGGGGGGATCCACAAAGGCGCGAGGGGAGAACGGGGCCGTTAGAATTTGAGGGGAGGAAAAAGTAGGAAGAAGGATCACCCGTGAGCCCCCCGGACGGAATTGGGAGGGCCCCGAAAAACTGAGAGGGGAGAGACCCTGGACCCAAGATGGCGGCGCAAGGAATATAGGGGTCGAAACAACAACCTGAACCAGAAGGCGGCCATCTTGGAGAGAGGCTCTTCCCGCCCTAGAAGCAAAAGGGCGCGAAAGGGACCGGAAGAGGAGGCAACAAACTGCCCGGACACAATTCTAAGCCGGACCTGCACCGAAAGTGCGGAGGGGAAGGATTTACAGCTGGAACGGGAAAAATAAATAAATAAATAAATAGAATAAAATAAAATAAATAAAAATAATAAATAAATAAATAAAAAAGAAATACCCCAAGAGCAAAAGAGCAGAGGATGATGCAAGAAGAGGGAACAGAGGAGGAGGGAATGACTTTGAGGGACATCCTCGCAGAGCTGCGAAGAATAGGGGAAGCCCAGGACGGACTCCTACGGAGGATGGATGCCAGGATGTCCCAGCAAGAAAGGCAGGTGGGTGCGGTCCGGGAGCACTCCCAACGGGCAAGGGCAGAGCCAGCTGAGGAGGCATTCCCCACAATGCCAGAGCTGCTGACCTTCTGTGATGATGGAGGAGACGCGCCCCTGGTCAAGGGGGAAAACGCGGCAATGCGTGAGGGTGGAGAGAGGAGAGGGAAGGAGAATGTAAAGCCGCGGGAAGTATCAGAGGAAAGAGGACCTCACCCCAAAAATAGTGAGGAAGTCTCACTGGAAGCTGCAAGGATGACTTCGAAGGGCCATAAAACCTCTGCTCCCCAAAAAAGAGAAAAGAGGAAAAACCAAGAGGCCGCTGCAACATCCAAGAGCCCCACCCCGGATACAGATAAGAGCGATGGCAAAAAGAATGGGATGCAGCCCAATAAGAAGAGAAGCCGGACGAGAACAACCCAGCAAGGAAGAAAGAAAAACCTAGAGAAAAGTTGCCCCTACTCTCTTGAGGCGTATTTTAGGCCTGCGAGATGTGGCATCCTGGAGATGGATATAAAAGGCCTCGAATCTCCTAGGGAGAATGGTTAGAGAGGAAGCCGAGGAAGGTGAAGGGGTACGGATCCAGCTACACTGGGGGACGAGGAGCGGACAATGGACACCAAACACTGGAGAGATTTTGAGGGATAAGGGAAAAGAGTTTTTAAAAGGACAAAAACTAAAAACAACAGATTGCTTTTGTATCAGGAGGGTTGTGAAGACCCGGCTCTGGAAAAAGAAGGAAAAAGAGCCTAAAAAGAAAACTGGGGGGAAAAAAGAAATGTCCAGCTTAACAAGGAGAGAGACTGTACGAAAAAAAACAAGAGGCACCCATGAACAAGGAACTTGGAAGGAAACAGGTTACCCCTATCTCTATCTTTTCCCATCACCATTGCCCATTACTATCCTTCCCAGAGCCCGGACCAAACAACCTCCATCACCGCCTCCAACCCTTACCCCTGCCCACCCTCCATTACTCCCCATACCCTCAACCCGCCCTACCCCAAAACCAAACCCCCCTTTTTTCATCTTTTTTTTTCATCTGTATGTATTCAAAACTTTCAATAAAATTTTAATTAATAAAAAAAAAACCAAAGGTGTCACTTGCAGGCAATTTTGGATTTAGGAGTACTTCAGATTTCTGAATTCTGGATAAGAAAAGCTCAACCTGTATTATATTTATTCTTCCTTGCATGCTTGGTTTAAACAGCCAATAATGTATTTCCCTAGCACTGGTTCCCATATTTAAAATATCCATGGTTCTATGAGAGTAACATTACTCTGGGGCACTGTGTGTAGACATGGGGAGTTGGATAAGGAATAGCAGCCAATATATACATGCACAGTTGCACACACACAAATACACAATTGTAGGACATTGCAGAGTTATTTTTCTAGGCTTGGGGAAGGGAAATCAAACACATTTTCTTTTAGGGAAGGAATCTTCTGAGCAACTTTGTCTCAACTCTAATTACAAGCTCATTCTCTCTAGTGAATAAAGTTCATTGGTCATATAGAAATATCCTTGGGAGCATTTTTGTAGAAAATTGGTCATAAATGTTTGAAGCATAAAAAAGGCAGGGGCCGCTATCTTTGTGGATAAAATCTCCGCAATAACAACCTCTAAATCTTGTTTGTGTAAACAAGCCCTAAGAGAGCTCCAGCACCATGTCTTGAAGAGTGCTCTTCTTTCAAGAGACCATTGAACTATGTAGCAGGGACATCAGTTCAATCAAATTGAGAAGCGGCATTCAGAACACACTGGCTTCCTAACCAATGCCATAAATTTTGGGGGCAGTTCACTAGCTTGCTCCCTGATGGATAAAGAGTAAAGAAAAGTCTAAATCCATCCAACCCTTTTGCAATCATTAGCCATCCCCCTGAGAGCGACTGGAGTTCAGAATGTAGTTTAAATGGGGGATTAGTTTAAAATGGATTCCTTTCTGTATTATGGCAAATCGGTACAAACTGGAAGAAAAATCGATTGTAGAGTTATCCATGCAGAGGTTTGCACCAGTTTTAAGTGACCCATTTTGAAAATTGGTTTTCATTCTATCAGTGTAAGTCTGTGTGTGTGTGTGTGTGTGTGTGTGTGTGTGTGTGTGTGTACACAGACAACAATAATGATTGATGTGATTACAAAGTTTTGGTTACATGCTTTGCATGGATGGGACATCAAGTCCAATTCATAGCATTTCTAGTTCAAAAATGTGTAGCTGAAAGACTAGAACAGATCCCAGGAGATACCAGTTCTTTAGGATTGATAATGATTTGGCTGTGTTGCCTCTTTGCCTTAAGTCAATATATTTCAGGAAAATGTGAGGACACTGCAAACAGTTACATCAAAAGTGTTCAAGGGAGATAAAACATAATAGAGCAAACTATCATAGAGTTGTGGAACATAAAATTGAGATCTCATAACCAGTAAGCAAGGGAAAACACAAGCCATATACATGTGTGGACTTGGAACAGGCATATAGTGTTTGGCTGTTGTTTCATGTTTATTTTAAGCAAGTTCATATAGAAATTGGTGCACACTTTAAAGCTTGCCTGATATTAACCAAGTTCTTCTGGAACAGAGATCCTAGAGTTGGACGATGCCACAAAGGCCATTCAGTCCAACCCCTATTCAGTGCATCAATACACAACCAAAGTACTCCCAACAGATGACATCCAGCTTCTGTTGAAAAACCTTCAGAAAAAGAGACTGTACCACCCTCAGAAGGTTTAGTGGAATCTCTTTTCCTGAAGTTTGAATTAATTGCTCCAGGTTCTGGGACTTGCATCTACACTGGCCAGTTATTTGGGGGATCATGTAAACGGTGCCCTACCATTGCCAAGGATTACACATGGAGCACATAGGTCTCTCCAAAACCTCTGGGGCCAGTCAAGGTTTGTTATGGATTGACCCCAGAGCCCCATGAGGCATTTACATGCTCACTATTTGACCTGAGGTGAATACAACCAACATAGTCCAGCTGGCCCAAAACTAATTTGGTCCGGTTGGACTGCTACCTTACTTTCTGTCTCACCATCTCTGCTGATGGATGACCACAGAGATCTGGGAAAGCTCTTGACCATCATGGATGATCCATGCTGACAAAGCAGAGGTACCTGCAGGACCAAATTCTCCCTCGCTTTGTGAATGTCAGAAAAGTGTACATTTTTTGTTCATATATACCACCTCTGTAATGCATCAAAACATTCTGAAATCTCCTCACTTCCTCAAACTTACTTAATGTTGTAGTTGAGCCTGAATCTGAGGCTGAGAGAGAGAGAGAGGAGACTGGAGCTAGGATTGCAAAGCGGGTTACTCGTGAGTCAGAATCTGACAAGGAACAGGAGAGGAAGAGGAAGAGGATAAGGCAAATATTAATGAGTCTTCTGATGATCTTGTACGTTCTTGGGGTTTTCAGGGGATGATGGGTGTGATCATGAGGAGCAGTCTATTGGAGATGGGGATGAGGATGTACCTAGTGACTTAGAGTGAACTAATGTACAGCAGATAAGGGACGTGTCTGAAGAACCTACTAGTAGTGATTCATTTGTGGGGTTTGCGGGGATGGGAATTGGAGTATTGAAGATCAGGATTCATGTTGGGGCGATCTAAGTTGTCACAGAAGAAGGATGGCCTGGCGTGAAAGACAAAAGGCTGCATGTGAAGGTTTGGTGGTGGCTGAGAGGGATAATGATGGGGCGTTGGCTCAATCAAGTTCTGAGGAAGGACTTTGAATAAAGGATTGAAAATAACGCTTCCTTGCAGCTGGCAAGGAGTCTAACTTGCTGCCCGTGCCCTGTGCTGTGTTGCTGTGCTGCTGCATTGCTGATCGTTGGACCATGAACCTTGGACTGGCTTCTGGATTTCGGTATTATATCTGGTGGGATCCACATCTTGTTCCCTTTCATAGCTACACCGGCATAGATCCCTATGTATTAGATTTCCTATTAGTTTCCTGTGCTGACTCTAGATCATTTTTGGCTACTCCGTGACGCTGACTGCTCTTTTGGTTTCACCTGGGATTGTGTCTACACTTCTCTACAGCTTGCCCTTCTTGGATTGACAACTTCCCATTGGCTACTCTTCCTGGTGACGACACGGACTGGCTGATAATGCATAGCTGTTTATTTCCTCAAGTTTGTCATTCCTGATTTATCCCAGGTTTTATGGAGATTTAATCTGCATTTTGTTTTACTGACTCTTATTTGGCCAGAATTGTGACTTTTTTTGTGTTTTCTGTGTTTTTACACTAGTTCTTATTGTGTTTGGTCAGTTTGCTCATGTTTTCAGTTTTCCATTGCTGCTAATAAACATTTACTATTTACTCCAGTGGGCGTGGCTTCTTTAAGACAGTATGACTACGACACTTGAGGTATCAGAAATCATTCAAAAATAGTCTGATCTGAGAATCCAGAAAAAGCAACATTTTGTCACTTCCAGGACAAATTGGTACGTTTTTGGTGAAGCAGGGAAGACCTACTCTAGGATCACAGAGATTCAAGCTGCCGGCCCCCATCGTGGGGCTGTTACAGAAGGAACTATGGGTCTGTCAGCTTTTCATAATATTTCATGGGCCCACATTCAGTATTTTGGCAGACAGATTATTTTTCTGTGGACTTCTAGTATGACAAAGGCTTACACTGCCATTTTGACAGATGTATATGTTTCATAGAGCTAATATAAAATAGGAAAGGTTGCCATTTCTCATTCATTCTTGTGCTGAACCTGCTTTTTGACAGAACTCACAAGTGGCCTTCATACCCAGAAGAGTTTAGATTTGACTATCAAACCATATCTGGATTTCAAGATAAGTCAGTAGCTTGATGAACAGCTGTGCTACAGTGGGTGTGCATTCCTGGGCAATTTCTTTACACTTAACCATGGTCAAGATGACACAAACCATAAGATTCACCAGTGTACCACAACATTACAAGTGCCCAAACACACATTATTGATGGATTGGACTCCAAGTAACAGCTGTTGCTGCTATGTTTTTAGTAGCTTTCAGTCCAAATAACTAAATTGTTCCTGAATGCAGAGGCATCTAAGAACTCTGGGTTGATGCCTAGTGTAAGGTATGGAACTGACAAGGGAGGGAAAAAACCTTCTTGTACATACATCAGCTTGGCATGTGTGCAGATCTGGACTGCAATTATGTCTAACACTTAGACATAAAGGTGCAATCCAGCCCAAGCAAAACATTTCTAACTTCAGCTGGTTTCAATGAGTCCTTTAACTTGCCTTGACAACTCAGCTTGACTCACCTTGACATTAGTGTGACTTTAAAAGTGCTTTACTTTGGATCATGAGTCCAAAAGCAAATTTCAATTCATTTATCATTCTGACGAGTTCTGGAGAGTTGGGGGGGGGTTCCATTTAAACTTCCTGCCCCAAATCTACTTGATTGTACTATTTTTAGCCCCTTCTCTAGCTATAGTTTTCTTCTCCAGCAGTCAACATTGCTTAAATAACTTTGTTACATCAGGACTAAGCAGAATTTAGGAAAGTCTTTGGTTTCTGTTCTGCATAAGAAGAAAAACACAGTAGAAATTGGATAAAGAAATAATATGATGTCGTATCATGATGATGGTGACGACGACGACGACGACGACGATGATGATATTGTATGCTTTCAAGGCATTTTCGACTTGTGGAGAATCTTAGGTGAACCTATCACAGAATTTTCATGGGAGAGATTTATTCAAAATATAATTCAGCATAATATAATAATAATCCTTTATCCAGAATATCGAGACTCTGCCGCCACTCGGCGGGCCCACCTTCACCCGTTTCCAATTGCTGGACGCAGCAGCTGTCAATGGGATACTGGCTGCAGCTAGACCAACTACCTGCTCCCTCGACCCGTGCCCCTCCTGGCTGGTTAGATCTTGCCAGGAGGGGTTACGTGGCCCCCTGGGAAAGATTATCAACAGCTCCCTTGAGCAAGGAGTGTTCCCAGGGGGTTGAAAGAGGCAATGGTAAGACCGCTGCTGAAGAAGCCGAATTTAGATCCTTTGGCTCCCTCCAATTACTGGTCTGTGTCTAATTTGCCTTTTTTAGGCAAGGTAATTGAGAGGGCAGCAGCGGATCAGCTGCAGCGGTTCCTAGACGACACAGTTGGGCTTGACCCCTTCCAGTCCGGCTTCCATATTGGGCATGGGACGGAGACCATGCTTGTCACCATTACAGACCAACTTCGCCGCCAGCTGGACCAGGGTGGATCAGCACTGCTTGTTTTGTTAGACCTAACAGCAGCGGTTGATACAGTAGATCACGCCTTGTTGACCCACCGTTTATCCGTGACTGGGGTTAGGGGGACCGCCCTTAAATGGGTGGCCTCCTTCCTCCAGGATCGGGGACAGCGTGTGGAGGGGCGGGGGTCTCTGGGAGACTCCCATTAAGTTGTGGGGTCCCCAAGGGGGCCATCCTCTCCCCCTTATTATTCAACATCTATATGCGCCCCCTGGCCCAGCTGGTTCGCGACTTGGTCTGGAGTGTTATCAGTATGCGGATGACACCCAGCTTTTGCTGAGAATGGACGGCAGGCCAGATACCGTACCCGATTGTTTCCATCGATGCCTTGAAGCCGTGACTGGCTGGCTGCGTTCCAGCCGGCTGAAGGTGAACCCGTCGAAGACGGAGATCTTGTGGCCTGGTCGCCCTGGGCTGGATGAGTGCCGGTTGCCTACCCTGGATGGCGAGCAACTTAGCCCGTCATCGCTTGTTAAGAGCTTGGGCGTCCAATTGGACCCTTTGCTGACCATGGAGACCCAGGTCTCCACGGTCAGTAAAATTGCGTTTTACCATCTTCGGCAGGCTAGGCGACTGGCACCCTACCTGTCCAGGGACGACCTGGCCACGGTGATCCAAGTGACGGTCATCTCGAGATTGGACTACTGTAACGCCCTCTACATTGGCCTTCCCTTGTCGACAATCCGGAAACTCAAGCTGGTGCAGAATGCCGCTGCTCGCTTGCTGGTGGGAGCATCCCATCCTCCGGCAACTGCACTGGCTTCCCATAGAGTACCAAATTGCCTTCAAGGTGTTGGTTTTAACCTTTAAGGCCTTACACGGTCTAGGGCCTGCGTACCTGAGGGACCGCCTTGCCCCGTACGTTCCCCCAAGATCACTACGTTCAGAAGAGCAAAATTTGCTACCGGTTCCATCGATCCGCTCCTGCCATCTATCCACAACTAGGCAGAGGGCCTTCTCCGTGGCGGCCCCAGTATGGTGGAACTCCTTGCCTGATGCTACTCGAGCAATCTCAGAGCTCGGCCCATTTCGAAGGGCTTGTAAAACTGCCCTCTTCAAATTGGCCTTCGACTAATTGATCTGCCCTGAGGGGTTCATGCCTTGAGCTTTAGAAATTGAAACTCCGTTGATTTTACTGTACACTGGTTTTATGTTTTTATGCTTTATGCTATTGTATGGCTGCAGGTTGTATGCGCAGCATGTTTTTATTGTATGTTGTAATCCGCCCCGAGCCTGCAGGGAGGAGCGGAATATAAGATCGAATAATAAATAAATAAATAAATAAATATGACACCCTAGATTTCCATTCCCCATGTGTTCCATAATCATGCACCATGTGCTTCCTTAGTCTGATTCCCTTCACTGTTTGGTGGTGGCTCCCTTCTCTATTGCTCAAATATATCCAAAAACAGACAGAATTGGGATCACAAGTTTGAAAAGACCACAAGGAGTATCCAGTCCAACTTCCTGCCATGCGTGAAGACAAAATCAAAGCACTCCCAACAGATAGTTATCCAGCTTTTTTCTAAAAAATCTCTAGAACTACTCCAATTTGGTGGGAAGCAGTCTGCACCCAATCATTTCTGGATCAAGTGACAATTTTATGCCCAAATTGGGAATCATATGAAAAATAAAAGCATGCTATTAAACCAAACTGGCTACAGTTTCTCCAGAGCAATCAGTCCCATTGCTCCACTATGAATGAACCAAAACTTGATTGTGTCAAAGTTTCCCACTTTCATCAACATCAGTGCTTCCTCATTTGAGCACATATGGCCTTTTATTTTAATGGTAGCTGCCTAGTAGTCAAAGCTGCCCTACTTTAAATAATGCCTCATGTCTTATGTATGTAGCAGATCCATGGATCCCCATGTCTCTATTCCCGACAGACAGCATGCACCCCAAAGAAGGTGAGAATGCAGGGAGAGGAGAGGGAATAAAGAGATGTAAGCTGTCTGATGCTGTTAGATTAAATTAGACTGTAATGATTACCATGTGCCTTCACAAAAGGCATTTTGTAACATTTAAGGGTTTTTTTGCTAATTGAACGAGAACATTACCATGCACAGGGATGTTAGTGAAGGTTGAAAAGGACAAATCAACTATTCTCGTACATCACCATAATTATGCAGCCCCATGTTCGAACAATTACATTTATGTAGACCCACTGTTAAAATCAATGTTACTTGTACAGCTAGTCCTTAATCAATGAAATCAGTCAATTTACCATGGTCACATCCTTCTTCTTAATTAAGACAGTGATATCTCTGGAGCACAGGGTCTCCAAGAGATAAATAAGTACAGAGGTTGAGAAATGTCAAAGAGGTGACTCCCCAATTTTACTCTCAACCAACTTGGGAGGAAATAAGACAGTTCCCTCGGTTCAAGGCAGCGTCGTGATCTTCTAAAGAGATGGCTTAGCATTCATTAAGAAAAGAGCAGGTAGCAGCATCTGACAGAAACAGCACTAATGAGCAAAGAGGGCTTTCAACATCCACATCCTTCATAGTCATCGTCAGAATTATGAAGGTTGTACCACCTAAGCCAATTTTAATTAGCGCGAGCATGGACCTCTTTGGACAGTTAGCCTTTCTTTCCAAAAATCCATTTCAAGATGGTGTCAGGATGTTGTCATAATCAAAATGGCAAAGTGATGGAATAACCTACTTAAAATGTCTGTGGTGTTATAGCAGCCGCGGCCACAAAAAAAAATCTTCTAATGACACATGTAATAAGAGTATTACCTGGAGAGCTCTGACAGTGCTCTCAGTGATGTGAGTGGGGCTAATATAAGGATAGAGATCTCCAGGAAAGAAGTCTTCATGGAGTTGCACATAAACTTCTTGTCCTATAGAGTTGACTATTAAATTCTAGCAGGGAAATGTAGTGGAGAAGGGAGGGACAGAAAGAAGAGTATCATTGCCTAGCTGTTGAGAAATGCAAATATAGCTCAGAAATTATTTGATTGTTATTCCACACAATTAATGTCTACTGTCAAAGCAAGCGTAGGTTTTCCACATTTATATTTAAAACCAAAAGCAGCCTACTAAAAGTTTGATCAGCTTGAGATTGTTCTAAAATAAACAATATGGTTGAGGTACAGACAGTTTGTTTTATATTTATTTATTTATTTCATATACTTGTACTCCGCCCTTCTCACCCTTGAGGGAGGACTCAGGCCAGCCTCACAGCAAATGCCATAATGATAAAAAATAATCAACAACTTCATTAAAACAAAACATTAAATAAACAGTTGTTAAAACACTCCAATTAAAATCCGGGTCCGGGTCAATTCATTGTCACTTTGAAATTGCTTATGTCTTCTTCATACAAGCTCTTATTCAATGGTCAAATGCAAGGTCCCACAGCCTAGTCTTGAGTTTACTTCTAAATGATAGGAGGGAGGTAGCCAATCTGATGTCTTTGGGGAGGGAATTCCACAGACGGAAGGCCACTGTTGAGAAGGCTCTGTCTCTCGTCTCCATCAATCGCATTAGCGACGGCAGTGGAATCGAGAGTAGGGCCTCTCCAGATGATTTTAAACTTCATGATGATTCGTAGCAGGAGATACATTCAGACATGTAGTCTTGGCCAGAACCATTTAGAGCTTTACAGGTTAAAACCAGCACTTTGAATTGTGCTCGAAAGCAGATCGTCAGCCAGTGGAGCTGGCATAACAGGAGTTGTATGCTCCCTGTATGCTGCTCTGGTGAGCAACCTGGCTGCTGACCATTGGACTAATTGAAGCTTCTGGGCAGTCTTCAAAGGCAGTCCCACGTAGAGCACATTGCAGTTGTCTAATCAGGATGTAACAAGAGTGTGGACCACTGTGGCCAAGTCAGACTTCCCAAGGTATAGGCAAAGCTGGCGCACAAGTTTTAATTGTGCAAAAGCTCCCCTGGCCACCACTGAGACCTGGGGTTCCAGGCTCAACGATGAATCTAGGATCACTCCCAAGCTGCGAACCTGTGTCTTCAGGGGGAGTGTTACTCTGTCAAGTACAGGCTATAGCTCTATGCCCTGTTCGGCCTTTTGACTGACCAGGAGTACCTCTGTCCTGTCTGGATTCAGTTTCAATTTGTTCGCCCTCATCCAGACCGACACAGCATCCAAGCACCAGTTCAGGACTTGCACAGCCTCCTTAGTGACAGGTAGAAAAGAGTGATAGAGCTGAACACCATCCGCGTACAGATGACATCTGACCTCAAAACTCCGGATGATTTATCCCAGTGGCTTTATATAAATGTTATCATGTTATCACATTAATATCAAGATTTTAAAAAGATGGTGGGGTTTATTCCCCCAGTTGAAATATGACAAACTGAATTAGAACATTGGCCTATGTACCTCACCATTGCTTTTCTTGAATAGGGTTCAATTGAGATAGGAAAAGAAAAATGAGAAAAATCATAGTGATAGAAAGAGACACATGGTGTTATAGAAATTAGACCATTTCTGAATGAGGTCTGGAAAGAACGGAAAAAAGGAAACATATTTTTCTTTTTGGAAAAGTCGGCTCCCAGTAAACCCAAGACAGAATAGTCTGTGGCCATACTAACTGGGAAATTCAAGGATATGTAATCCAATAAAGTTCCAGAACATTTGGGTCATCCACTGATTTCAGGACATTTTAAAAGTTTCTACAACTAAATGAGGAAGGCAGCTGGACTGGTGGAGGTATACACACAAGCCGGAAAGTACGGCTGGGGAGGGAATAGGAGAAAGTAAAAGAGGTGAACTAGAAGTAAGGGCTTATTTTGTATTTTTAAAATATTGTTTGGCAGGGAGGAGGGCTGCTGGTGCAGGACAGAGCACAGAAGCCAGAAGGTAGGACTGGGGAGGAATTGAAACTGAAATACTATTCTTCCCATGGGGACTCAAGATCAGGCTATCTCTCCCTTTCCTAAACCTATCCCACACTCAGTCAAGTTAAAGTAAAAGAAAAAAAGGAAAGTAATATTTAAACAAACACACAAAAATGCCCCTTTTAAATTCACAGCCCTCTCCCAAAGGCACACAAACACACACCTGTCTAGCGAAATAAGTAAAATAGAAGGAGGACTATAAGAAAAATATTAACTGAGAAAATGTAATGATATAATGCAAAAGGAAAATACTGGAATTCTCAGAAAGTGATCCTAAGCAGCGACAGAATTAAGATAGAACACAGAACTACCTAACACACAATCTCTCACATACAAATATCAGTATACTACAGAAAAACGGAGGAACTCGCCCCAATATTATAGACCAGCTTTGCAAATAGACACGTGATCCACTTTCTTCTTCTGATCCACTCTGGTGGGAGGGGGAACCATGGATGGCTGTTCTTGAACAATCATGGAGCAGCTGAATCTCCCGAATGAAGCCAAAAGGTCCAGCGCCACATGGTCCACTCTGGCTGAGACTTCGGCTACCCTCCGCCCGGTCCATTTTCTGTAGTTTTGTTGCTGGACCCAATTTTTTTCTGAATCCCAAACAGAATTGTGCACACCCCTAGGCACCATGACTTTGAGCTGGCTTCAAACTGGATTTTAGTACCTTTGTAAAAGGGCTCTCAATCAGGGGGTACTCTAAACAGGACGCACTCCAGGGTTTGTATTCTGGGACTTTGCAGCCATCTGGATTAGCTGAATAAGGTCTGTTTTAGCTCAATCCAATTTCTAGATGTTCACTCCTGCCATCAACCTTTCCCTTAGCTGATCAGTGCAAAGGAAGGGGATGGCTTGACCCTATGTTGCTGATACTGCTCCTTGTCAGCCATGGAGCTGACACTTGGTTGCCACAGTCACATTTGCTGGTGTTGGAATGGGGCATCCATATGACCAGCATGATGGAGTGGGGTGGAGGGAGGTGCTGTACCTCCTCCATGCTGGTGACATGCAGGGAGCTCCAAGGCTGGCAAGGAAGGGTGGCAGTGATATGGGGACAGGAAGACAAACCAGCTCTGTGATGGGCTTTACTGTATGGCCCTGGCCCCAGATTCAGCAAACACATATTGCATCCAGGGGAGATCCAGGGCAGCAATTCCATTGAGCAGCACTCTGTTCTGTGTAGACCAGGTCTTTGATAAGTTTTGCAAAAAATGGTGCACAAAGAAATGAGAGGGTTCTGCAGGGAAAGGAAGGAAGGAAGGAAGGAAGGAAGGAAGGAAGGAAGGAAGGAAGGAAGGAAGGAAGGAAGGAAGGGCAGATAATTGAGCAGCATATGGCTGAGGAAAAGAGGTAAAGGAAGCAGCAAAACTGGGAAACAGAATGCAATGGGAAAGAGTAAGGAAAGAAAACATGTACTATTGGATACTAGGCCTGGTTAAGGTTTTTGTTTCCCTATGAAAGTTGTTAGAAATTCGTTTGTAAAGTACTTATGATATGTATTTGAACAGCTGTAAGCAACCCGGAAGTGAATTACCAAAACCGAAGCCAACGTCGCCATTTTTCGTAAGGAAATCTGCCATTTTCGAAAAGGGGTTTCCCTTCCCTGGCTTTCCCTTCTGCCACCTGAGAATTGCCTGAGAACAGCCCCTTTCAGATCCGGGGATAAGGCATGGGATTCCAAGCTTTAAAGCTAACATGTGTTGCTTCCCTCCTACTCACCAGCTGGGAACTAATGTGGGTTCCCAGCTGGCTAGGAGGGGTGGAGGGGATGCTTCCTCCTCCTCATCACCAGCTGGGAACTAATGTGGGTTATCTTTAACCTGCGTCGGTTCCCAGCTGGCTAGGAGGGGTGGAGGGGATGTTCCCCCCTACTCCTTGCCAGCTGGGAACTAACGTGGATTATCTTTGACCTGCATTGGTTCCCAGCTGGCTAGGGGAGGTGGAGGGGATGCTCCCCCCTCCTCCTCGCTAGCTGGGAACTAACGCGGGTTACAGCTAACGTGCCTTAGTTCCAAGGTGGCAAGGACGGGTGGAGGCCATTAAGGAAGAACTTCTGAAATTTACAAAATTCGTTAATTTTGAAGTTTTTTCAAAGAAAATTTCAGAAATCAGTCCAAAATCGAATCACCAGCACCCCCTACAGCCGAAGCGAGTTTTGAGCCAGTTTTTTTTTAGATCAACCAGCCCTATTGCATACAAAGAAAAAAGGAGGAAGAACTGACAGATTGTTGGGTGCGGTAGCTTTGAATATGAAGTAAGACTGCAGGGCGTAGACAGAAAAAGAGGTGTGAACTGCAAATGGGTTAAAGAGAAAAATTATTATGGTTAAATTATTATGGATTATGGATTATTCTTCTATTAAATTAGTAATGCAAAAGTAGCCCTCACAGTGATTTGAATCAGTTACTCCTTCCATGCTTAAACCAAAAAGGGATATATATATATATATATATATATATATATATATATATATATGGATGTACGCATTATGCTTTCAGATTGTGTTTAACTCCTCTAGATTTATTTGTCTCCATATTGAGAGACTTTCAGCAGAAGCCCAAATGATACAGTGAAACCTGAGGTGAATTAATATGTCGTAGAAATGAGAATTAAATAAGAGTCTGGAATGATTTTTCCACAGCACTTCTGCTTCATGTGAAGAAAGAGAAATAAAGAAGGAGGGGGGAAATGCCAGGGAAGCTGGAGGGATTAAAGAAGATATTTTTATAAATGTGAAGGCAGCTGTTCAACCATCTGTGCTTACCTGTTCTCTTTTTTCTCAACTAGCACGGAGATGCCCTGGCTCTCTACCAACCTGTCTTGTTTCAAACCCAGACTTGTCATGGACTGAATAACCAATAAACCCCCCTTCTTCTTTAGATTATCTGGAATAGCAAAGGCAGTATGGAAAAATAGTGGGCTCTTCTCCAATGAAAACAATATAAAAATCCCTTTGTGTGCAGTATCAAAATAATACAATTTACAGTAATACAACATGAAATAATGTGAGGCTCTGTAATCCAAATCTGTAAAATGGTGCATTGAAAGCACTGATTAATACTTATAGACCATTCAAGAATGTGTCACCCCATGGTTGGAATCTTGATGGTTAATATAAATCAGAGTAGAACATCCAATGGGTTGGATGTTCTCAACCCATTAATAAATCCAATTGATTAAATGGCTCTGGTCTAGTCAGGACTAAGCTTAAGATTTAGGATCATGTGAAGTGTTTGGCCTTGCAAAATTCCACTTAAGCAAATAGGATCTCCCAAAATGTACAGCCACATGTGTACATTTCCTTTACACATGAGTTTGATACCAACAAGATCCTGGCTATTGTAAAGATGAAACTGGAATAGTTGTATAAACCTCACAACCTCTGATGATGCCTGCCACAGATGCAGGCGAAATGTCAGGAGAGAATGCTTCTAGAACTTGGCCATACAGCCCAAAAAACCTACAACACCCAGGATCCATTTATCTTGTCCCACTCAGCTTCAGCATTGATTTTATAGGGCAACCCATTGTATATGCTACCTTGAATTTAGGGGGGGGGGGCAGTGAAATATAAATGTAAACAGTAAAAATAATAATAATAATAATAATATCCTGAAGTTAGGTGACCCATGCCCATAAGATTCTGATGGATTGGAGACAGTGGACCACAAAGAATAAAACAATGAATCATTATTAGATATTTGCAAATGGTCCATCATCTGTAAAACTTTAAAGATGGAATTTTTCAAACTAAGTAGTCAGCCTTTGAACAAACCAGTGGCTGAGTTATGGATTCCTTGCTGCATTTATCAAAGGAGAGCTATTTATTTCTCCTTGCTGAAGAAAAAAAAATCAGAAACGGTTAAGAAAAAAAAAGGTTCAATAAAACCAAAGGACAGAAAAGAATGATGATAACTTCTTATAATGTCCAAACAAGATATCGGTGATGATCAGCCATCCATTCAGCATCATCTTCCCAAGAAAGATGTTGGCCTTTTATGGAAAGATACAAATTGCAAAATAATGCCACTGAATTAATATCTGCTGAAGGGCTACTTTGCAAGTTAGGTTTCTGAAAACACTGCTAAGGTATATTTGTTGTATAAAAATGTAATATGCCAGTCAACAAATGCATACCACCATAGAGCCAGGATAGACTGCACATATCTGCTAATGGTAGAATCATAGAATAATTAAATTAATTTGCAAGGACCATCTAGGGCAGTGATTCTTAATTTGTGGGCCACAGACCACCAGTGGGCCATGAGGACGAAAATCTGGTCCACGAGCCTCCTTCCTCTTTATTTTATTTTATTTCTATCTAATGCAATTTTCTGAATCAGCACACCAAACCAAATCTAAAGTTGATCAAAAACTGATTCATAACCCATTTGGTACTAATGTTGGAGAGTGATCCCTGGTCAAGTAGTCCCTGGTCAAGTAGTCCCTAGTCAAGTGGTCCTTGGTCAAAGTGGTCCCTTGTCCAAAAAGAAGAAGCTGGGAACCACTGATTTAGGGCCATCCCCCTGCCATACAGGAATGCATAGTTTAAGCAATGCAAAAATATACCTGTCCAATACGCATGGGTAGGTTCATTTGGAATCTTCATTATTCGGATTGAAATCAGAATAAATCCATTTTTGAAGCAATTTTGAAGCGATTTGGGAAACCAGAATATCCTTGCCCTTTCGAAGCCACTGTCGCCATCTTTTTTCCGATCCAGGAAGTGAATCAGAAATGAATCAGCTTTAGAAGCAAGCAGCTGCTTGCATGCTGGGTTGCTTGCCTCCAGCCAATGAGGGGAAATCACCTTGGAAAAGGCAGGGTTACGGCATAGCCATTGCCCTTTTAAAAGGGCAGTGTGTGCCTCATGGGCTCATTGTGAGCTGGGGATGCGAAGGCAGAGGGACTAGGGCAGGCTGCTTGGGTGGGAAAGGTGCTACGCCACTGCTTTGCAAGGGAAGGACTAGGTTGGGAACGTATTCTCCTTTGCTGTTAATAATTCCCTTCCTGAAACAGGGAATCAAACTTCCAAGGGTTTTTTCTCTCCTGGGGTTTGACTTCTGTGCTTTGGAAAACCAGAATCCCGCTTTGCTGTTAATAATTCTCTTCCTGAAGCAGGGAATACAACATGTAAGGGCTTATTCTTTCCTTGGGGTTACGAGTTGTACTTTTGGAAACTAGAAATCTACTAATCCAATCTTTCCTTTGGGAATCAATTCAATAAAACTTTGGAAGGGCCCTTTCCTCTCCTTTAGGTTACACATGGTATTTTGGGAAACTAGATATCAATTAATCCAATCCTTTTCTTGGGGAACAACACAATAAAAATATGGGTTGCTTACCTGTAACCATAGTTCCTTGAGTGGTCACCTGTGCATTAGTACATTAGATATATCTCCTGCGCTTGCGCAATAACTACGGAACCTTATAGAGATCAATTTGACAGAAGACCCGCCCACCTCACTCCTCCCTATATATAGCCAGTGGGAGGGGCTTCATTCAGTTCTCTCTCATAGCATAAAGAAACACACTAGAGAAAACCGAACGCATGACGACGAGGGGAGGATGGGCGGGCATGTACTAATGCACAGGTGACCACTCAAGGAACTATGGTTACAGGTAAGCAACCCATATTTGCCTTTTCGTGATCACTGTGCATTAGTACATTAGATAGACTAGCGAGCTTTATACTGACCTTGGCAGGTGGGAGTCATGCCATCATAGAAGAAAGGACCGCTCTGCCAAAATCGGCATCACTGTGGGAAGTCACGTCCAACTTGTAGTGCATGACGAAGGTCAAAGGTGAAGACCACGCAGCCGCACGGCAAACTGCTTCCAAGGAAATGCCCCTCAAGAAGGCCACCGATGTAGACATGGATCTCGTTGAGTGACCCTTCAGTTGTTGCGGTGGAGTCTTGCCAGCCATCTTATAGGCCAGGCGAATAGTTGCGACAATCCAGGCCGAGAGTCGCTGGGATGAAACAGGAAGGCCACTGGCATCCTTCCTGTACTTCACAAAGAGTCTTGTAGACTTTCTCGAAAGTAGTTCTATCGACATGAAAGGCAAGGGCTCTGCGGGCATCCAGAAGGTGTAGAGCCCTCTCTGGTATTGTAGTAGGGTTCTGGAAAAATGCCGGGAGTACCAGTTCCTGCGATGTGTGGAAACGTGAGACGACCTTCGGGAGGAAGGCAACATCCGTGCGCAGAACCACTTTGTCTTTATAGAACCTCATGTAGGGAGGGTCTACACGCAAGGCACAGAGCTCACTTGCACGCCTCGCCGAGGTTATAGCAACAAGGAAGGCTGTCTTCCAGGTAAGGTAAGTCCACCGTGGCAAGGGGTTCAAATGGTGGCTTAGAGAGTGCAGACAGAACAAGGTCGAGGCTCCATGCTGGGACAATGGGAACAACAGGAGGCTTAGAATATAGTATTCCTCTAAGGAACAACTTGACCATAGGGTCGACAAAACATGAAGGGAGGCCTGCCCTCCCTCCTAAACCAGGATAACGCAGCTAGGTAACATTTGAGGGAGGACTGGGAGAGGCCTGCCTCGGAAAGAGAAACCAGGAAGTCCAGGATGAAGGATGTGGAGGCCCCTAGGGGGTCTACTCCCTTAGAAGAGGCAAATTTAGTAAATCTATGCCACTTGTAGATATAAGATCTTTTCGTAGAGGACTTGTGAGCAGCCTCTATGATGGCTACCACTGGGGCAGACAGATCAGACAAAGGTGTTAGTCTGGTGGCAGGATCCGCCAGGCCGTAAGTTTGAGAGTGTGCACCTCCGGGTAAAGGACCCGATCCTGTTGCGAGGACAGAAGGTCCACCCTGTTGGGAAGACGAACAAATGTCCCCCTGGACATCTCCAGCAGCAGGGAGAACCATTGCTGTCTCAGCCACCAAGGTGCGATGAGGATGCACCTGGCCTTCTGCAGTTTGAGTCTGGATACCACCTTCAATAAAAGAGGGAAGGGGGGAAACGCTTATAGAAGACCTGTGTCTCACTGTTGGAGGAACGCGTCCCCCAGGCATCCCTGGGAGAGGTCCCTGCGCTTCCGGGCACAAAACAGCGGGCACTTCGTATTCTCCTGTGTGGCGAAGAGCTCTATCTGAGGCATTCCCCAAACCCGAAACAGCCTGTTCGTCTCCTCACAGTTCAGGGACCACTCGTGATGGGACAGTGGTGTTCTGCTGAGGGAGTCCGCAAGGACATTCTCCTCGCCCGGGAGGTGAAGGGCCACGAGATGCGTGTCTCTGGCTAGGCACCACTCCCAGATTTTGATGGACAGATTTAGGAGTGTGGTGGAGTGCGTGCCCCCCTGCTTGTTTATATAGTACATAGTAGTGGTGTTGTCCATCACCAGCTGAACAACTTTCCCCACGACCATCCACTCGAAGGAGAGTAGGGTCTTTTTCACCGCCAGGAGCTCTAACGCATTTATGTGAAGGGCTCGTTCCTCTGTGGACCACTGGCCGTTGGCTATCATGTCGTTTGTGTGAGCCCCCCACCCCATCAGGGACGAGTCGGTGGTGATTACTATGGACGGAGGTGGAGGGTGGAAGGGGAGCCCAGCGCACACATTTGCCTCCTCCTGCCACCTCAAGAGGGTATGCTTGATTTGAGGAGGGATGAACAGGAGGGTGCGAGGGTGGTCTGACAAAGGTTGGAACACAGAAAGAAACCAAGCTTGTAAAGGCCGAATATGGAGTCTGGCATATGGAGTCACAGAGGTAGTAGCCGCCATATGGCCCAATATGACCTGAACCTGACGGGCTCGGATGGAAGGGCTGTGGACGGCATCCTGAATGAGGGACCGCAGAATTATGAAGCGGTCGTTGGGTAAGAAGGCTTTCTCCTGACGGGAGTCCAGCACTGCCCCAATAAACTGGATCCGCTGAGTCGGGGTGAGCTGCGACTTCTCCATGTTGACAATTAGCCCTAGGGACTGGAGAAGGGACAATGTGGTAAGGATAGTATCCTGTAAATGCTCCCGGGACCGCCCCACCAGTAACCAGTCGTCCAGGTAAGTGTAAATAGTGACCCTATTGGTTCGAAGGTAGGCTACGACTACTGCCATACACTTCGTAAACATTCGGGGGCAGTGGAGAGCCCGAAGGGAAGGACATTGTACCAGTAGGCCCTGCTCTCCACGAGAAAGGTCAGGAACCTACGGTGACCTGGCACTATTGATAGGTGGAAATAGGCGTCCCTCAGATCAATGGTGGCCAACCATACACCCTCACTGAGTAGGGGAAGTATAGAGGATAATGTAACAATGCAAAACGTTTTTGGCAATATAAATTTATTGACTCCTCTCAAGTCTAAAATAGGGTGGAAACCGCCACCCTTTTTATCCACAACGAAATATCGAGAAAACAAACAAGAACCGTAGAGGTTTGGTGGAACAAATGAAATAGCCCCCTTCTTTAAAAGGGCTGACACCTCCTCCAGAAGGATGGGAGAAATAGGAGTGGGGCGAACATGACCCACAGGAGGCAAGGATTCAAATTCAATAGCATAACCTTCCTGGATGATCCTAAGCACCCAGGAGTCCGTTGTGATTTTGGACCAACAATGAAAGAATAACTGTAGTCTGTCCCCAAACATGGGAAAAACAACCAGAGCCTGGGAAGGACCGACTAAGGCCTCAGCATCACCTGACTCTGTAGGAACAGGAGGAACCAATGCAAAGTCCTCCATATCCGCAGCATCAAAGTCGCCGCTTAGAGGTGCCTCCTTGGGGCTTGTTGCCACCCTGGAATGGCTGCTGCCTAGTCTTTGCCGCATAATTCTGTTTGCGGTATGGCTGATAGCGCCCGGATGACCATGGGCGGAATCTGGACCCACCCCCAGAGTTGTACCCAAATGTCTTACGGGTATACTGTGTAGCCTGGTTGCGAGGCTTCTGTTGATATGGCTGATATGGGAAGCCATACGAGTGGGCTGCACGGACGGACGGTGGCAGGGTTAAAGACCCCATCGTGATGCATGGGCATGTCCTCTGCGAGATTCTTCCCCTCTTCTGACAAGGTGGAGGATCGCAGCCACGCAAATCTCCTGATGGAGGTGGAAGTTGCAAAGAGCTTCCCAGCAGCTTCGGCTATGTGCTTGGCCATATCCTTCTGCATCTTGGCGCAGAGTAAGGCCTCCGTATAAAAGGACCTGGATAAGCGCTGATCTTCAGATGGTAACAACTCCAAGAATGGGAGTATCTTACTCCACAGGTAAGATTGATATCCGCTGAGGTACGTCGCATAATGCGCCATACGCGTAAAGAGGCCAGCGGACAGGTGCACCTTTTTACCCATTGCATCCACGCGCTTACCATCTTTATCAATGGGTGTAAGCGCAGCTCCCTTAGGCCGTTTTGTCTTGGCCACGTCCACGACCACTGTGTTGGGTCTCTGTGGTCGGGCGATCCAATCCGCGGAGGACAGGTCAACCTTGTAGAAGCTGTCCAGTCTCCTGGGCACCGCAGGTGCCGCATAAGGAGGGATATCTGGGACATCCGTAAGCTTGAGGATGTAGGGTAGGGCAGGAACCGCGGAAGAAGAAGAGGGGGCCTGTTCCTCAGATGTCCACATGTGGTCCTTTACCACCTCCGGGGCCTTAGTTGCTGGCAACTCCAAAGATTTAGAGAGCCTCGCCATGAGGGCGAGAAATTTAGCAAAGTCAGTTGGGGCAGGCTGGTCCTGCTCCAGGTCTTTAGCCCCCAGATCAATAACCCTCTCCTCATCAGATGGGCAAGGGGTATCAGCTTCCTCTGACTCTTCAGTGGCCTGCCTATAAGGTAGTATAGAGGGGGTGGGAGGTGCAGCCATCTGTGTAGAAAAGGCCATGCTACTAGGTGGGGCGCCAGCTGGTGCAGCCAGGTTGTAATGCAGAGGTTGGCCCATAGGGGGAGCCCAAGGCATCCCCATGTGGAAAGGAAAACCAGGAGGGGCCATCTGGGAGGCTGGAGGAGGGAAGTAAACATATTGGCCTTGAGGAGAAATCTGCCAATAGCCTGCCTGGGATGGTGCAGGAAAGGCCATAGGGGGTGGGGGCGGTACTGAGGACCCTGCCGACGTGGAAGCAACTTCAGGGGAGGAACAGCGCTGCCTTCCTCTATCCCTCCTGGGAGAGTCCGCTCGGGAGCCAGCAAAGCTCGAGATGGGGGAAGCAGAGCGATCTCGCTGGCCACAGCGCGTTTCGCGACTCGAATGCCGGGACGGAGGACGGGCCCGGGCTCGAGCTGGAGAAGCCTCCTGAAGCAGCTGCAAGGGCGGAGCCGGTCCCGACACAGGGAGCTCTGCAGCATCCAAAAGGGCCAATGCCTCCTCCAGCGCGGCTGAAGGCAGTAAGGTAGGCAAAGGCTCATCTTCCAGCGGGGTTCCCGGTCTGGGGGGAATCTGCGCATGCTCCGGCATCACGTCGGCGGGAGCAGCCATTTCCAGAGCCCTTGCCTGCACCGCTGGTGGAGGAGCGTGGGCTGAAGCGGGGGGGGGGGCTTTTCCCGCCAACGGGGCTGCGTTCTCAGCAGCACCAAGAAGAGGAGCGCCATCTTGGGGCTCGATGTTCTTTGTCTTTTTCGTCTTCTTTTTAGGCACTGCCGCTATTTTGGTGGGGGCCGTCTTTTTCTTCAAAGTGGTAGACGGGGTCTTTTGAAGAGCCTTAGAAGGGGGAGGGGGCCCTGAGGGGGTCACTTGCTCTCCTCTTGGGGCTGTAATTTCTGGGAATTGAAAGGGTGGAGGGGAGACCAGCATGGCCCGCTCATAGAGGGCAGCTTTCATCCTCACAGAACGATTCTTCCTCGTCTGGGAGGTGAAGGCCATGCAGATAGAACAGCCCTCAGGCCGGTGGGCCTCCCCCAAACAGGCCAGGCAAAGAGAGTGACCGTCAGTGTCTGGAAAAATGTTAGGACAAGCCCCGCATTTCTTGAAAGCTGTCGTAGACATGGTAAAGCACTCACGCAGCAGACATAGATGTAGAATGGTCGTAGACAAGTCGTGGTCAGGAAAACAGAAATCAGAATCGTCAAAGTCCGGTCCTAGGTCAATAGTATAGAATCTCAGAATGGCTCGCTGGAGCAAAGGTTCCTCTGTATTGCTTTGACAGCGGAGAGAGAGAACTGAATGAAGCCCCTCCCACTGGCTATATATAGGGAGGAGTGAGGTGGGCGGGTCTTCTGTCAAATTGATCTCTATAAGGTTCCGTAGTTATTGCGCAAGCGCAGGAGATATATCTAATGTACTAATGCACAGTGACCACGAAAAGGCAACTTTGGATTCTCCTTTCCTCTCCTTGGGGTTACACGTGGTACTTTGGGAAACTAGAAATCAACTAATCTAAACCTTCTTGGGAACAACACAATACAGCTTTGAAGGCTCCTTTCCTCTCCTTGGGGTTATACATGCTATTTTGGGAAACTAGAAATCTACTAATCCAATCTTATCCTTGGGAATCAACACAATAAAACTTTGGAAGGCCCCTTTCCTCTCCTTGGGGTTGCACATGGTACTTTGGGAAACTAGAAATCAACTAATTAAATCCTGACAGAGTATGCTAACAGAGGAGATTTTTTTCTACCACTGTGGCAAAGTTTTGTCAGTAGCGGTCTAAAACTGAGAGAAAGGGAATGCCCCAAGTTTTCTCTGTCCCGTTTGCACGTATTGCGCAGCTGTGCCCGCCATTAACGAAGCAACTTGGACATTTGGGAAAATTCGGAAAACTCCAACTTTGGGGGGGATTTCAGAAATCATTTAGGAAATGAATCACCAGCACCCCTACATCCAAAATGAGTTTTGAACCACTTTTTTCCTTGATCAAACAAGCCTACTGTCCAAACGCTGTATAAAGATCACCAAAGAATGTGAATTAACCAATCTCTGTGGCAGTCTGTTCTACTGTTGAACATCTCTTACAGTCAGAAGGTAATGGTTAGGCATAATCTGAATCCATTTGCTCATTTTCTAGGGAACTGGGTCAGCTCTGCAGTCATCTGGCCTGGGAGCTTAGCCTGCCCTGGGATAACCTAAAAGAAACACTGATCTCCTGTACTATCTTTGCCATGTTGTTGCTTTTGATCCTTTTGAATGCATGTGGGAATATGGTGGCAGTGGCTCTTTTAACATCATAATCATTTTCATATCACCATTACTACTACTATTATCATTATACCCCATCATAATTTTCATATTACCATTACTACCACTACTACTACTACTATTACATTCCACTCTCTCCCCACTCTCTCTAGACCAGTAGTTCTCAATCTGTGGGTCCCCAGGTGTTTTGGCTCACAACTTCCAGAAATCCTAGTTAGTTTACCAGCTGTTAGGATTTCTGGGAGTTGAAGGCCAAAACATCTGGGGACCCAGAGGTTGAGAACTACTGCTCTAGACACTTCGCCTCAATAGAGTACCAAGAGAGGGGATCAGTGCTTCTTTTAGATTTTCCTGGGATAGACTAAGCTCTTGCCTTTCAACACTCTATAGAAGGGAAATGGTTTTCCCCATTGTTATAAGTATTAATGCTGTAACTTACTTTTTTTCAGAAAGGAACCATTCCTTTCTCTGAACAGAGTAGCAAAAGGTGTGTGTGTGTGTGTGTGTGTGTGTGTGTGTGTGTGTGTTTGAATGCCTGGATAGGAAACTGATAGCAGCCAAAAGGATTCTATCCATAAAGGTTTTTCTTTTCTTTGTTACTTCAAGAAGTAATGAAAGTTAAAAAGACTATAGAGTGATAGGAAAAAATTAAAATGGAGAGGAGGACCATAGATAGCAACATGAGTGAAATCTCAAAAAAAAAAAAGGTGAGATCACCCCCCTCCAAAAATTGGAATCCTAAAGTTTACTGAGAATGAGATTCCCAAACAAAAGTTTTCAAAGAAAACTCTCAGGAAACTGCAAGTGAGATCTTGGCATAGCACTACTTTTGCCTGAAGGAGAGCATTGTAAAGTATTTCAGATTTTGCTTTAAGTGACATTTTGGTAATAACTCCAACTTGGGCAATAAAAAGATATATAATGTGGATTGAAGCCAATGCTATTTATGCGGGGTCTCCCATCAATGTGCAACAGTGAAACGAATGGTTGTCCTTCCAAATATTGTTGCTTCAGAATGGTTATTTGCCACTTTTCATCACAAAGTTGCAGGGGGAAAAATTGAATGTCTATCAAAAATCGCTGAACACAAAATACGGTTTGCAGTAAAGCCATGGCAAGAGAGAAAGAAAGAGATTAGTTTGTTGAATATGTATCCCTACAACTCAGGTACCATATAGAATCAAATGAGATTCGCTTTGATGTATGACTTTTCATACTCAAGGTATCCTAAAGCACTTTACAAAACATTGAGTTCAATAATGTAGTGCACTGATTGTGTTGGCACACTTGGTTGTCATTATACACTCAACTATAGATCATACGTAGCCTTCTGTATTAAAAAAAATCTGACACAGAGGCTATCATTCTCAAGAACCTTGATAGTATACACTGATCTTTCATTTTTCAAACAAATTCATATGACACTGTGCCAAAGAACCACCAGAGATCAGCAGAGTTGACCTTTTCCAAAAAATATTATTTATTTATTCAAAACTGTCACTGTACACGGTGCTTTAACAAAGCATCAAAGGAAAATGAGACAATTCCTGTCCCCTCTGAACTGAATCATTTCTCTATGTTAATACTTGGGGGATACCACAATTTGGAACTACCTAGCTGTATATAATTAGCAATTATTAATCACTTTTGCCAATAATGAAAGAATAATAAAAGTGTGTTAAGATTGTAACATAATGAAAGATAATTTTATTACTTTAATGATTTTTTTGGTTGTGTCAGGAGCAACTTCAGAAAGTGCAAGTTGCTTCTGGTGTGAGAGAATTGGCCATCTGCAAGGACATTGGCCAAGAGACGCCTGAATGTTTTTACCATCCTTATGGGAGGCTTCTCTCATGTCCCCGCATGAGGAGCTGGAGCTGATGGAGAGAGCTCATCTGCACTCTCTGAATTCGAACCTGCGACCTGTTGGTCTTCAGTCCTGCCGGCACAGGGTTTTAACCCACTGCACCACCCGGGGCTCCACTTTAATGATTATATATATAAAAATTTTAAAGACAGGTGATGGTAGTAGAGGAAGAATATCACAAGATTCAATTTTCTAGTTTCCAACAAACCACACAACCTCTGAGGATGCTTGCCATAGATGCGGGCGAAACGTCAGGAGAGAATGCCTCTAGAACATGACCATATAGCCCCAAAAACCCTACAACAATCCAGTGTTTCCAGTCATGAATGCCTTCAACAAAACAGCTTTTGACATCCTAACTCTGAAAGATTTTCTTTTTCCTGAGAGAACACACCTATGTTCTCTCAGGTTTTGCTTTTTTTTGTTGCATTGCCAGAACAAAACAAAAGGTGCTGCTGGTTGGCACTCCTGGCTTCTAGGATGGGGTTCAAGTCCCTGTGGCATTGGTGCTGACTTCCCAATGAGACTTGTCTTCTTTTGTCTAAGGGATCTGATATCAAGGAGGTGGTGAATCGGTTCCAGCATTTAGTCTTCATTCAGATTTCTGTGTTCCTTTTGTTTAGTTGCCAGTCTCTATAGTAGATACTAGATTGTAGGAGTTGGGTGTAATGGCCCTTTCAGTTTGCTCTCCTGCTGCAGACCAACCTAATAAAAACAGCAGCATCCCGTTGAGCCACATCTAATGATGACCATCAGCTTAGCTCATCATTTGTCTGTCTCATGACTGGGAGTAAGCTCTATTTGAACAGAAATTAATTTGGAATATCACAAGGGAACACACAAAGACATAAACAGCCCCCTCCCAATCCCTGTATCCACTGATATTTCATCCATGAATGTAAACAATATTGGGGGGGGATAGATATTTCAAATAAAAGCATATTTTTCTTAATTTTGCCATTTTATGTAAGGGGCATCATTATACTGGGTCATTGTCAATAATGGGACTTGAGCTTCCATGGATGTTGGAACTCTAGGGGACATTGTGGGAGTCGGAGGAAGAGTAATAATAGGAGTAACAGGAGAAACTCTGCAAGGCACAGCCATATTTCTTTGTAAATGGAAGATTATTTGTGGGGCATCAAATGTTGGACACTTTTGATTAAATCTTCCTGGGCTGCAGACTGGGCAGCTATATTGTACATCTCTGCTCCCGTTTTCTTTACGCCCCTCCCTGGTAACCCCCACCTGACCTTTTTTTGGCTGCCTGAGGTAAAGGAAAGCTCAACCATCTCTGAATGAGTTCTGAATGAGCAGCAAATTAATATATGACATTCAGAACTATTTGAAAACCCTGGGTTTCTTTTCTTCTGTAGTAATGAATGAAATGAATGGACCCAATTTTTCATCCGTTATGAATGAATGCACACCCATATTCAAAGGATGAGGCAAGCCATTGCTTTAATAGACGCACATATGATTTGCATGTATTAAGGGCACAGGCTGAATCACTGATATTTCCAGTTAATAAGAACTGGATAGGACAGCTAAGAAAGACCCTTTGCTTGAGATCTTAATAATCTCTTGGTAGAGAAAGTAGACAATAATTGACTGAACTGGACATACTATGTGAATTTCAGCTGTCACCCAACTTTCTCCAGGAACTGATAGAGAATTTGAGGGCAAAACATATGAGTGACTATGGGGGAATCCGAATGCATTAATATAAAATAGCAATGCTTTTTAAGGGAGACCTTACAATTCCACCGATTATTACTTTATCTGAATTGAAATCTGCTACAAATTTGAAGCAAACCTCTGGGGAATTTCATAATAAAACCAAAGAAATTTATCCAGAGAATTTTGGGCCAATGTAAATTAATGATGTCCACTACCATTGAGAATTATTTGGTTCATGGGTCCAGTTTAATAGGTTCAAAATGCTCAAAAATATAATGAGTCCAGACTTTGATTCCCTGCATTTCAATATTTTTATAATTCATGTTTAAGCAAGATAATAAATTAAGAGTTATTTTTTTCAACACCTTTACAATCTGCGTTACCAAATCACATCACTGTTCTCTTTTCACACAGCCAGATGTTGGTTGTTGAAATCCTGTCTTTTAGGAGAGACATAAGAAATAAGAGCACCACTTGGATTGTACATGTCTTTTAAGTTCCACAAGTAAATATACAATCATCCCTCCAAATTTGCTGTTTTGACTTTTGCTAATTTGATGGTTCACAGATTTGATTAAAACTGGTCTTTCTATGTATGCCTAGGTCTGCCAGTGTGATTCTATGGCCAACTTCCTCCAGTCATAATGGAAGACCTAGAGCAGGGGTGCTCATTAGGTAGCTCGAGAGTTACTAGTAGATCTTCGGCCCTCTTCCAGGTGATTTTCGGGCCTCACCAGCCAGATGGGGCGCTCCTGCCATGCACGCGCTCACCCTGCACGCATGGTGCTCCTGCTGCTGGCTTCCGCTCTCGCGGTGCTTCTTTCACCTGCAGGGCATTGCAGGAAGAAGGAAGCACAAAGTGGGGCCTCTGGAGGGAGCGCCCTGCCTCTCTCTCGTCCAGAAGCAGCTGTGCAGCCTCCACTGCCGGCGAGACAGGCAGGGTGGAGCGCTCCCTCTGGATGCTCTGCCTTGTGCTTTCTCCTTCCTGCAATGCCCCGCAAGCGGGCAGAATACAACAGCAGGAGCACGCGCGGTGGCAGGAGCACATGGTGGCAGGGGCAGGTAGATCTTTTGGACTTGGTTGCTTTAAGAGTAGCTCGCATACTGAAAAAGTGTGAGCACCCCTGACCTAGAGATGTCTAGAGAGAACACCTTTGTGGGACTTCCTAGATCAGAGGTGTCAAACTCATTTTCTCTGAGGGGCCACATCAGACTTATGGTTGCATTCAAAGGGCCATTTTTAATTGTAAGACTGTATAAATGTAACCATGTTGCCCTGAAATTGAAAGCCTTGTAGGCCATATAAAATGATGTGGCTGTCCGGATTTGGCCCACAGGCCTTGCGTTTGACACATATGGTCTAGGTCCTTCAATGTGTTTCTATGGTCAGCTTCAAGTAAAAGTTATCCATAGAGTTGTGCTTGAAGACCTATATATTCCTAGAGAGGTAAACCAAATAGCAATTTCTTTTCTTTCTTTCTTTCTTTCTTTGCATTTTTTTCACTTTCATGAGGGTCCTGTGCTCCTAATCCCAGTGAATATGGAGAGCTGACTGTAATTCACATGGGTCTAAATTCTGTTGTTAGTCCTGATTAGAGAAGAGAACAAGCTGTATTTATCAGTGTGAAGACTCACCATTCAACAATTGAATAGTCAATTCTACTGTAGTTAAGACTAACCAATGGGATTCCAGACATACAGTTGTGTCTGTTTTATTCACTGGGGTAGCACAAACAGTCACAATGTATTCCCCCTTAAATAATGAGGCAATAAGCAAGAATATTGGTAGATAAACAATACATTGTAGCATTGATTTTCAACATGAATATAGATTTACAGCAAGGAAGCACAATCTAGTGTCCCAGTGATTGATTTCAAGTTCTACACCTACTTAAATCTCAGTAGTGTTGCCAGATTAGTATTATCCCAAGGACTGAGATTTCAGGGCTAACACATGAGACTAAGATATGGTCTCTGGTGATGTCATTAAATGTATGATATGATGTACCGAACATCATAGCTGTTAGGAGTATGTCATTCAATTTTTTAAAAACTGTCTAACAAAGAAGTGCCACCTCTGTGTTGATGGAGGCAGGCAGGATTTTCCCCGGGTACTGGTTGTGGGGGGTCGGGAGCAGGTGAGGGTTTTGCCCTCCTTTCTGCTAGAGATCCCTGTGTACAACTAGTGGGCCACTGTGTGACACAGAATGCTGGACTAGATGGGCTGAGGCCCGATTCAGCATGGCTCTTCTTATGTTCTTATGTTCTTAATACACACACACACACACACACACACACACACACACACTTGTTGAAGAAATGCTTTCATTCTGAGATTCCTGCTTTTTGGCCTGAGGACCAAAATCAAGAATCTTAAAACTTTCTTTGATATTGGATATTGTCAGACCCCAGCCTGATTCCTTAGCCAAACCAGACCAAAGCCATGTTGTTTCAGAGATTCCGGCTAGGCCAGAAAGCAAGCCTCTGCAGAGGCCTCCAGTTCAATCCACGTTCAAGGACAGGCAAAGCTTAGCTCCATCCCGGGCCGATAAGAAGCACTGGGAAAGTGGAGTCAGGTTAACTCCCTTCCTTCCAGCTGCAGGCGTTAATGAGTTGACATACCATTCTGATGCGGGAGGCTTGAGAAAGCCCAGCCGGGGATCAGTTCATGAGAACCAGTTACGACGCACGTTGCGTCATAAGAATCAAAGCCTGTGAGACCTATTTAAGTTAGGTCTTAGAGATGTGCGGCATCTCTCGCCAACGTTTAGCTTCAAGTCAAGTCCCCACGGAACCTTGCCTGGGCCATTGGCCCTTCTAGCCTTTGGACTCTGTTTGCCAAGTCTTTGTGTCAAGAACTTATCCCTGGATTTAGCTCATTGGGGTGTGACGACTTGGCTCTTAAAATAAAGTCTGGAGGATTTTAAAACTCTTCTCGGTTCGCTACCACCAACCTAAAATATTAATTCTAGGATTTTCTTATATAAAACCACCCTTCAGCTAGGCTCTATTAATCTTCACAACTTAAACTAAGAGGAATGCTGAGGTAAATAAGCTTTTTTAGAATGGGGAGCGGAATACACTGGTGCTGGATCACACAGCTGATGGAAAGAGCACAACAGAGGCTTTTCTTTTAAAGTTAATAAGTTAAACGTTTATTAACTTAACAGGCACAGATCGTATTGGTTCTTCAAATGAGGCACGAGAGCGTAATGGTTAATTACAAGATGGTTCAACAGCGTGATGGTTACAGCAAAATGCTTACTTAATCTTAGATCTAGAAAGTTACACAGGCAGTACGAAACTTGCCTAAACTAGAACTCACTCCCACTAATATCTAAAACTAGTGGTGAGCTATCTATAAAATAACTATCCTAGATAGTTCACTTCAGAGCTTTGATACAGAGGCTCAATACTCTAAACAGAGCTTTGATTCAGAGGCTCATGACTCTAAACAGAGCTTTGATACAGAGGCTCTATACTCTAATTTAGAGTTCTGACCAGGAGCTGTCAGCAACTCTCCCCTCTCTGTGAGAGTGTGTCTCTCTCTCTCTGAGAGCTTGTCAAGAACTGGCAAATAAGCCCTTTCTCTCTCCCTCCAGTAGTTCAGCTCCTCCCCTTAACTCAGAGCTCCTCCCAGGCAGCTCTCTCCCTAACTCCTCCCAGGGAAGGCTCCCAAAACCACTCCCCCTTTTCCTGGCTAGTCTGTCTGCCAAACTACCAGGCTGGTCTAGGCCCTGCCTTAAAAGGGTGAGTTCCTCATATGGGGCATCAAGACTCTTTTACCTTTGGATCCTGTTTTACTTTTGGACTATTGCTTTGCAATACCCTGATGCTTGGGAGCATCAATGGACTATATTTCTATCTACTTTATCAATTTATTCTAAATAAAGCATTTAATCATGGCTAGTCTCAAGTGGTTTACTGAGGGATCCTTCAGGTCTACGGTACAACAGATATCTCTCATGACTATAAATTCAGGTGCATTTTTTAAAAGGTAATTGGTCCTTGAAAGTCCATGGGAAATCCTTTTGAATGAGGAACACCATGCATCCATCTGAATTCCTGCACTGGAATATCTGTCTGTCTATCTATCTATCTATCTATCTATCTCTCTCTCTCTCTCTCGCTCATCTCATTAACAACCTTATCTTATGGCCCAAAGATTCACCCTGCATCTGAGGGAATCTATGGGCTTCTGGCGGGCTGTGTGGAGAAGCTGCTGCTCTATGCTCTGTCATTGCCAAGCTTCCCCTATTGAAGGCAAGGTAACATGGGAAGGCTTCTATGTTGCCATGTTCCCTTTTCAGCACAGAGCCTGGACAGAAATCCCTTTATATCATGTGAAGGGCTTCATGCTGAAAAGGGAGGTGAAGCAGCATATGACAGGAAAAATGTCCCATCCGATGAGGTGGTAAGACAGGGATTCTGAAATCAGTTTAGAAAAAGCCATTGAACATGGGCAAACTAAAACTGAGTTGACCCAAATGTATAAAGAAGGTTAAATTTGTTGCAAAGTATAAAATATGTATTGCCTATTAGGTATTCAGAGGGATTCATAGCACACACATTTAATGATGACGTTTAAGAGTAATTTCTGTCAAGGAACTTTTAAAATTCAAAGTGCCAGGCTTGTCTGAAAAGTTCAAATAATTTTAATGGATCTGAAGTCATTGGGGAGACATCTTTATAGTCAGCAATTACTGAGTTTAAAAATATGAAAACAAGTTCCGTTTCTATGAAATGGTAGACAGCCTTCCTTTGAAATGAGGTAAATGTTCCTTTAAGTGGTTGAGTTTACCAAGAAAAGAAAATTAAAGACAGTCACAAAATTGCATCCGCTCATTTCCACCCAGGTATTTTCATTTTTGTTTCAACATTAATAAACATCCCTCTGCTTTTAACAACAACAACGATGGCAAAAAAGGCCATCCTTGCTTGCTTTGTACGATTAAAAGAACATTAGCCATAGAGATGTATTAATTTGCAGATACAGATACTAATTGCTTAAATATTGAGCTCCAAACTACCCATCAGCCCAGCAGAAAGATAATTGGTTCTTGCCGTTGGAGGGGGAAAATACTATAATAAAGAACTTGAAAGGCCTGTCACATTTCACATAACAAGCAAAATCTCAGAATATTTGAAAAATATTCTGAAAGAAAGTGTCTTGGGGCTTTCTTAATGAGAATGAATGTGGTTTGAAAAGATCAAATAATATCCACAGATGTCAAATACAGGTTCTAATAACAGTTAGAGATAATGAATAAAATTAAAGTAGGTCATTTGAAGTCATTTTAGATCCAGTAGGAGGCATACTGCTTAATATCTGCTTGTTAAAGTATAATTAGAAGCATTCTGTATTTACAAAAAAAATGGTCGGAAAGATAATAAAAACATTAAGATGAGAAATTTTTGCCACCCTTTAATTTTCACTGGCATTTTGTTTTATTAGCATTTGAGCAGTAAGTGGGAATGTAAATATGTTAATATTGTATTAAGTATGATAATGATGAATATAAGTGATACACATGGTGTTTTTTTAATTTCCTGAGGGTGATAGTTTTCAGTTGATGCCATTAAGAAAGGAAAATATGTAAAAGAAGATATTCCTGTTTAGAAAGAAAAATTGGACAACAGAATTTTTGAATCCAGAAAACATGACAATATAAGATGTGGAGGTATATATGCAAATCTATGAAATCATACATGGGATCCCTAAAATGTCATATTCAGGGGTATCCATGTTGGCCATTCAGGAACAAAATCCAAAAGACTGATGCCATTATTGACCAACTAAAATGCAGCAAATGCATCATGCAAACTGCCAAAGCTTCATCATGCAAAAAATGTTTTAAAAGCATATAAGGAAGAAAAAAGATAAGGTGTCACAGGCCTAAATTCAGCCTCAAGTGTTTCTTTGCTGTGGCTGTGTTGCATGTGGAATTTGTGGCCAGAAAATATGGTGCTAGACATTTACTGTAATGGCTTTAAACAGGAACAAATCAAACACGTGTATGACAAAATTCTTTTAGATTGTCGCATGCCATCATGGTGTATGTACTGCATCTCCTGAAATGACTCCCTCCTTTCTCCTTTGCTGACTCTTATGTTATGTTTAGAATTGCCATCCAGAATGCCTCTGTTTAACCAATGGAATCCTCCAACTTTCCATGTGCAATATCCAACCAGACTGATTTCTACAGTCACAATGTGAAAGTATTTTTGGCACACCTGAAGATAGTGAAGTAGCTAGAGTTAGAGTGGGCAGAAGACCAACAGCTGACAGTTTTCTAGCATAAAATAACCACTTCTCCTTCCCAGCAATGGAGACCCATGACTTTCATAGCAAAGAAAAAGGAGAACATACTTGTAAGGAGCTTGCCTTGGTGCTGAACCCAAATTGGCACCCATTCCCCCAGTTATATCTGCCTCCACTACTATCTGGCACCTGCTGGCAAAGACAGTTTACTTAATGGTAGGGACCATTTTAGCTCAAGTCTCTTCTTTAAAATCACCTTTTCCAGAAATCTATGGGAAATAACAATGCTCCATTTATTTTTTAGCTGAGCCAGTTTGTATGTGGTTGAAATAACTGCATCTTCTTCCATTGCCTTCTTTTTTGCTCCTTTGCTTCCCTCGCCTTGTTTCTATTTTGCACATGGAAAGACTGTGGAGTGGACTTCAATTGGTTCAGCTACTCAGAACACATAATTGGGTTTAACAACTTTTAATACTAACACCAAGTTCCTACATCAATCATGCAGAGTATTTTGCTCTATCCATATAACTCCATGTCTTCTTTGCACCCTGACAGCTGTCAGCCCATGGTGGTGGTGGTGCTGCTTATTGTGAGAAGCAAAAGGAGGAGAAGGTAATTCAAAGAATAAAGAAGCTGCTGGCCTCAGCTGTGTGGAGGAAAGAAATGAGTGCATCCTACTTTCTCTTCCTCTTGGATCTGAGACCACTTACTTTTTCTACTTCCTCGTCTGAATTGTCTCCAGTAAGCAACAACAGTTTGAAATGGGACATAAGGGGCTAGAAAATAGCTTCCAACAAACTGCAAGCACACAATAGAATACCAGTCCACTTTTATGTTCTGAATCCTATTGTCTGTCTCAGTAAACATTGGCATTGGCATAAGTGTTGAGTCATTCAAGAATGTGAGCTATTGGATCTACTTTATTTGGAACTACCTATGGGGTCCTGTCTTCAGTTGCCAAGAAAGCCCTTTGATGGGTTCATCTTAGGCTCACCATAAGTTGGGAAAAAACTGTTAAGGCACACAAGAATATGACACCAATAAAATTTTGATCATAGTATCTGATGGGCAGGATGGAATACCTAGCTCTAAATCCTTATCAGTGAGTATAAAACAACATTGTCTTGTTTTCTAAGCTTGCTAGTTCAAATGTGCAATAAAAAACCCTATCTCACAGAACTGAGCTCCTTATTACATTCTTTTGTTAATCACCAATTAATGATTTCTTACTCTCATGAAAAAGACTTCTATAAATATTTTAGGTCCATGCTGATACTCTGATGAATGAGTTTAATTGACCTGCAAATAGCTTTCATTACATCCTATTCACATCAATAGACTTATTCTCATCTATGTGAAATGTGCTAGAGAAAATAAAAATAGAAAAGGTTGAGAAAGAAATCTAACAATAGCTATCAAGGTAATTTTAAATTATGCATAATACTCACATCAAGGCACTTCTCTGCCTGATTATGCATTGATTATTCTTAGGCTGTTGCTCTTAAAAATACTAACAAAATAACAGGAGGAGAAAAATAAATCCAGACATATCTGAATATTAAAGCCTTGAGAGATGACATTCAGAGATCCGGCCATCTTAATTATGTGCTAACATCTGTATTTCTAACACTTTCTATTTTTATTTTTTACAACTATTCCTTAAGGGTACTTCCGTATATTTTAAATATTATTATTGTTTGAGTCTGATAAGGCTAGATCTAGTATTTGTCTGCACTAAAATCTGTTTGGCAGCATATTTCCCGGCCCATATTGGCCCTGCAGTGACCCCATTAATGCTACACAGATCATGCACATCATAGGACCTCATCATAAAGGCCAGGTGAAGCATCCCACTTCATCTGGATTCTAGGAAAGAAGAGAGGGGGGCAGCAGGGTGAAATTATTGTCCTGTATGCAGTTCCCTCTTGGTGACACTTTCTCCATCACATAGAGAAAGTGTCACCCTCCTGGCGAGGCCCCGTACTGGTTCCATTGAAGCCAGCAAAACACAGGAAACCATCTGTGTTTTGGGGAAAGTGTCCAGCCATGGGGCACCTTTTCACCCAGACACAGCGCAGGGACAAGAGAATCTACTAAGTAAAGTTTATTAAGAAAATATTTTTAAAAATAAAAATAAAAAGAACAATAAAAACTCCAAAAGACAAATTCAGAAATTTCAAACTTGCTGAGTATAGGTGACAATCAGTTTCCTGAATCAAACCACAGGAATTCAAAAGTTTGGAACTGTGCTTTGAGGCAATACAGTGAAACAAGGCAAAATCCATAAACTTGATCTAAACTTGATCAACAAAGAATAAACCAGACTAAAAACCACGAAGACATGATCAGGAGTTAAAATCCAGAAACTTGAAACTTAACCAAGAAAACCTGAACAAGACACAAAATCCAGAAACTTGGACATTTGAAGCAAGGTGATAGAACTTAAGAGTTGTTTCCACTTCATATGCAAAGTTGTTCTCATAAAGAAATGGATGCTTGGAGCCCACTCAAAAGCCTCAATTCCCTCCCATGACATCACTCCTCTTACACCTGATTCTTCACTGCCTATCTCGAAGCCACTGGGAAAAGCAGGTCTATCTCTCTTTCACATTCTTGTGGAGCAGCTGCAGCCACTCTGACTTAGGAAAAGACTCACACTCCCCCACATTCCTCTCAGGAGCAAACTCTGGCAGATTCTCATGGGAACAGATTTCACTTTTTCTAACATCCTGAGAACTATCAGGAGATTCACTAACACATCTCTCTATGCCACTTTCATCCCCCAAACTCCTCTTGAGACCCCACAAAATTCCCTTCCTCATCTCTGAAGCATCAGATTCTTCACAAACCACAACAATAGCCAAAACAGCTGGAGCCTATTTTTAAAATCGGATCCATACAAAATCCTACCCAGAAACACTTCCATGGGCAGGGCAATATTATTTAGAGTGTAAAGAAGTGGATATTGAATCTGTGAATAAAGGGTTCATGCTGCAGTTCTATTCATATCCTTCTGGCAATCTTCCAATGGGAAAATGGCTAACCAATAACCACTATTGAACTATAATATGACTACAGTCCCAATATGATTAAGGATTCTTTCCAACATTTTTGCAGTTGAAAACTGAGACATTTGTAGCCAAGAAAGTCATGGGAGAAAAAGTTATTAACGAGGAAGAACATACAGGCTAGGAGAGGCTGCAGCAGCTTGCTTTTGACTGAGCCTATAGCAATTCTACTGCTGTCTGAAACTGGGGAGCAGTTAGCAGTGAGAAGCATGAATCCTGGAGAATATAAAAATCTTCAGTCTCTAAAGCAACTTGCTCTGCCCTCCCATCTCATGATCAGGCCTGTCAAGATGTTAGTTAGGGTGCAGATAAGTCACCTTGAGTCCCTCTGTTGGAATAGAGAAGGGCAGGGTACAAGTATGGTAAATAAATGAATGAATGAATCAATAAATACTGAAATTATTCACAGAAGCCACTCCCTGAAAGACTTTTCCTTGACCTTTTGCTTATTACTACACAGGAAAATGTTCATGGGAATTTCCTTTTTTGATGATCTTTATATAGTCTCATGAAACCAAACCAGGTTGGTCATGTAGCAAAGAAATGACATCCCTGGCAGTGTGTACACCAACTGCTTAGTCCTATGCTAAGCCAGAGCTTTATGTTCAGATCACACACACTGGGTTGAATCCTCTATGGTACCACATTGCTGCCCAGCCAGTCCAGTAAGGCTGAGACCACTGGTACCCTTGTCATATAGGTCACCACCACCACTCCCCATTGGCCACGTAGCTCCCTGTGACCACCTGGCTATTGCCTTTGGCATCTGCTGAGGTTATGACAGAGCAACTGTAAGATCAGCAAGAAAGGGGTAAAGTGAGTTCCTTCTTCTTGCTGACCACAAGAGCCAAGTGTTCATAGAGAGTTTCATGTATTGCAAGGAGCAACACAGGTGAAATAGGGACAACCTATCAGTGCAGGGAATGGTTGAAGGGGGCAATTTGCAAGTGGACAGTTGAATTAAATAAAGGAACTGTCATATTTTTATTAGACTTCAGCCAATGTACTTCGTTCTGCTCACGCTACAGAAAATGACAGTGAATTGACCAGAATATATCTACACCAGAAGACATAAACTATTATTTATTTATTTATTTATTTCAGGATTTTACCCCGCTCTTCTCAACCCCCAAGGGGGGACTCAGAGCGGCTTACAGTAAGGCACAATTCGATGCCCACACAGTAACAATATACAACCCCAGAACCCTTCAACAATTAAAATACATTAAAATACATTAAAAACAATTACATTAGCATCATAGGCATTCATTCCAGACTAAAACAATGTTCTGTCCATAAAAGCATTGGCCCTATTCATCCACTTTCCATTAAAATCCCATCTAAAATGCTGCCTTGTGCTGGTGTGCAAACGCCTGGTCCCACAGTCAGGATTTTACTTTTTTCCTGAATGCCAGGAGGGATGAGGCAGATCGTACATCGATAGGGAGCGCATTCCACAGGCGGGGAGCCACTACCGAGAAGGCCCTCTCCCTCATCCCCACCAGCCGCATTTAAGAAGTAGGCAGGAGCGAGAGCAGGGTCTCCCCGGATGATCTTAGATTACAAGGTGGGACGTAGCGGCTGATGCGTTCGGACAAGTAAGCTGGGCCAGAACCGTATAGAGCTTTAAAGGTCAAAACCAGCACTTTGAATTGAGCTCGGAATTGGACAGGCAGCCAATGGAGCTGACACAGCAGGGGGGTGGTATGCTCCCTGTATGTAGCTCCTGTTAGTAATCTGGCTGCCGCCCGCTGGACCAATTGCAATTTCCAAACTGTCTTCAAAGGCAGCCCCACGTAGAGTGGGTTGCAGTAATCTATTCGGGATGTGACCAGAGCGTGGACGACCGTAGCCAGATCAGACTTCCCAACTATACTTGATTCATTCAGGTTGCACTTCTAAACAATTAATTGAGACAACAATTGGAGGGTTTTAAATGCTATCATCACAATAAAAAAATGTTTGGCTCCCAACTTAACAACAATAATGATAAAATACTGTAGAAGATCACATTATAGTTAGTTTCTTCAATCTAGGGGCCCCTGCACACAGCCCTATATCCCAGAATACCTCTCCGTTGGCACCCCCTTGTTGTGGGGAAGAGGCTTGAGTACCCTAATGAAGTTGTGAGCTGTGCTGGCAGTGGCATAATAGCCACCGGTAGGGCCTCCCATGCCAGACAGGTCCCAACCGAAGGGTCTGACAAAGAGCGTCAAAGGACAGGATGGGCTCTCTAGCCTTTTGGCAACCATCCTAGGAGAAGGAATATTCTGATTTCAAACCCGGGCAGATGGTGCTCGTTTAGCCCTGTAAGGTCAACCATCTAAGAGAAAGAAACTTGAACCAAACCTACAACCTGAGGACTTTGCTGCCACCGTCCTAAGCTTGCTATGCCCTGGCAGACAAACCTTTGGTTTAAAGAGTGAGGCCAGTTCTGTGCACGCTGTGCTCCACCAGAAAGGTCCATTGCACAGGCTCGAAAGACACATCCAACTTCCAAATCATCAACACACTTGTAGAAAGCATGGGATGAGTCCTTCCTGAATCTTCATTCGCGAAGAAAAGCCAAGAAAATATCCCAGAATTCCAAGGCAGAAAAACTCACAATATCTGCTTTGAACTGGGTTATCTGAGTCCACAATCAGATAATACGGGATTTTCTGCCTTGATATTCTAGAATATAGGGCTGTGTTTAAGGGCTCTAGGAAGCCACAGCAATGTTTTTTTTACAAGATCTGAGCAAGGCAGTTGATGGATGGGGGTCTTGGAGGTCTCTCATTCATAGGTTCACTATAAATGTTGTGATTGAGCAACCTGGGTCTGTAGTTGCTCCAAGTAGTAACTCAGAAGAGGAGAGTTTGGAGGACATGACCTTGGAAGAGGGAGGTTTGGGCAGTCCTCCTGCAGCTGGGAGAAAGAGGGCTGCAAGTGATGAGCACTTGGAAGAGGCAGAGCATAGGAGGAAGATCCGACAAATACTTAGGGAGCCTACCAGTGATGGGACTTTTGAGGGGTTTGATGTGGAGTTACCCTCAGACGACAGTGATACGGAGCTGGACTCAGCGTTGGTACAGGATGTCCGGGATGTGGTAAACGCTGAGTCCAGCAAAAGTTCGTTTTTTGGGTTTTCTAGCGACCTAGATTGGCCTAGTGGGCATGTGGAACTGGACTGGGGCCCTTTAACGGAGCAGCAAAGGTGGAACACACCCAGGGCTGCAGCTGTGGGCACTAGGGTGGAGTTGGGTGTGGAGTCTGATGACTCTGATGTGTAAGGGTATAACAGTAAGGCTTGGGGATTTGGGAATCTGTGGTCGGCCAAGGTGTTGCTGTGGGATTGTTGGGTCTTGAATCATGTATCTTGTGAGTTCCTGTCCTGGTCTTTGATTCCCAGCAAGCTGTGAGTATTTGTGGGCTATGTTCATGCTGGGTTCTGGGAGAGCTGCTATGGCAGCTCTAGCTGATTTTGTTGTATGTTGGGGGGTTGGGACTTTAATATATGTGCTTTTATGTTTAGTGTCTACCACGTCCTGTTTGAACATTCCTGTGTTGCTGTGAGTGTCTGGTATTGTATTAAGGGTGAAGGGGAGTTTGCTGTGGGTTGCGGGAGTTTTTCATGTGTTTATTTGTATACGCAGCTCTTGGAATGTGAAGCACTCTTCCTTTCCTTCTCTTGGACGGGTCGTCGCATTCCAGTCTGCCAGCCAAGTTCCAGTTCAAGACTGTTTATTGAAGATGGACGGCTTATCTGCGTTGCTTTGAGTTTCGGGAGTGGGTTATTTTGAAAACGCCGAACGAAGGCTACATTTCTGTTAAACAATAAACTGTATATTTTTCTACTAGCCTGGTTGGTCTTTTGCCATCTGTGGGAATCGTGACAATAAATCAAAGTTGATAGCAAATAACAGCAGTAGCAGCAGCAACAACAACAAATTTAATGCAGCCCTGATATTAATATGAATTACTCATCAGCATTAAGAGGTGACTACTACTAGAGTCCATATTACTGGATGACATCGTTCTGGGTTTTAACTGTTAGAGAGAAACATGGCTGGCCTGCCCAGTATCAGATCTTCTTTGTCCTGCAGTGGGATTATATTATAAATATGACATTTTAACCATTGCATGAATATTTAAACATAACTCAATCTCCACCTGATTTTAATTCTGTTGTGTCTCGCTCCACATGTGAAAACGTAGTTTGCAATTTGACAGGATGATATTATTGAGCAATATGCGATTTGGTTTAAGAGTAACCAGATTTGAAGCATCCATCAATCACAGCAAGTGCACACACAGGTCACTAAAGCTGTCAATTTCAATCAACTCTGTAATTAAATACATCACCAATATAGATTTTGTGTACGAATGTCACTTGTTCTTCAGATGCCTGCTACTAGGACAAATTGCGCTTCAGTGTCTTTGAATGTGCTTTCTAAATATAGGAGGTTTTTAAAATGCATTACATCTCCATCCATCTAATTCTAAGTTCCTGATCACACGTCTATTTACTGAGATAGGGTTTGAACAGGTTTTGCTCAAAATGCAGATGCCCAGATTTCCGCTTGCAGAAGTGCTCATAAATGCAAAATGTCTGCCAATATGGATGTTACCTGCTGAGACCTTGCTCTGAGTACCTGAAAACAGGGAATCATCTGTGTCTACTAATCCTAATAAGGATTTGGGTTCACTTTTCCAGGCTCAGAGTGAGAAAACATTTAGGGGCAAGAGTGCTATCTTGAAAATGTTATTTTTCTTTCTATGCACTGCTGCCTCTTGCTATTACAGGATACTTTGACACAGTTGATATAGATGATCTAGGGCAGGAATTCCTAACCTTTTCACTCCAGACATCTGCTCCCAGAATTTCTGGTAGTTGGCCAAAGTGTTTCAGGCTTCTGGGAGTTGTTGTTCTAAACAACTGGAGGATCCAAGATTGATAACCACTTCTCTAGGGAAGCACTGGCCGACTGAAAGGCCGATGAGCTGTACTAACATTCCAGGAGACTTAGGCGGCCAGACATATTCCTCAACAAAGCACTTTCCCCACCAATTTCCCCCATAAAACCTGTTAAGAGATGTAAAAGGCATTTTTTTCTTGTTCTCATCCCACCTTTGACTATTTTAGGCACAGCAGAAATATTTTTAAATAACAGAAATTGAGAAGTCACCCCCTGTTCTTAAAAATGCCCCCCACTCAGTCTACAATGGGGAGCATAAAAACATGGCCAAAAATGCTACATGCATAGGGGGCATTTGGAGGCAGGCTGGGGTAATTGTTTTCAGTCTCTCGTTAGTCCCAAAGGTCACTCGTACAATCTAGGCTAGGAGACTTCATGTTGTCCATGTGCCATATTTTGCTTGCACTTAATTTCCTGCCAGAGAAATATACTCTTACTTGATAGACTGTGAATTTTATTTAAGAAAAAATGTGGTGGTCACTGATAGCTACAGTTGATGTTTCATGTATTCTGATTGGTGTCATCACAAGGATCCTTCTACTAGTCCCCAGTTTTGGACCTGACTTAGCAACCATAGACTCATAATGACTGTATATGCTGTCTCCAGCAGAACAGTAGCTAAAGATTATAACGAAGCCATTGAATTAAGGTTCTGACTGTGATTTCCCCCCTCTCTCTCCCCCCCCCTCTCCTCCCACACATACTCACACACACATTAATGGCTTCCTTTGGAAACAGGTAAAGGAGAAGACAGATGACATTCAAGTTGGATTGAAGCACCTAGCATCTCTCATTAATGCTGACTGAAGCTGATGAGAGTTACAGTATAACTTATTTTGAAGGCCCACACAATTTGTTGCTGTGGGCCTCTAGAACATTTCTGATTTCTGACCAAAATGACCCTAAGGAGACCCTATCAAAGGAAGATTTGGGACTGAGAGTATGTGAATTAGCCAAGGTCAACAATGGGTTTCCATGACTGAACAAGGAATTGAACCCTGGTCTCCAGAGTCATAGTCCAATGCTCATACCACTACACTATAATGGCTCTCCACATAATTTCTATCTTTGTCTTAAAGGATGGGGTCTCCTCTGTAATGGGAATGTGAGGACATCTCTAACAAACAAAACCCACCAGAATATTCTGTTGGTAAGATTTAAGAAGCTGCCTAATAATGCCCAGCTAACTGACTCACAATCTATCTACTTGCCTCTTATGAATTAATAAAGGACTTCATCAGATGGGCGGAGGAAAGCGAGGAAAAGCGGAGGGAACAATCTTACCCTGTTTCCTACTGTCTTTCCCTATCTTCTGGAATGGACAGCCATCCTATGTCCTTTCTCCATCTTGTACCCACTTTCTCAGGTCTAGAGTTGGGTAACATCTGACTCCTGAAGGTGGACTTCTGGCTCTATCTTTATGTGCTGAGGAAACATAGCCCCGCAGAGTCCCACTGGAAATGCCCTTATGCCATGTGATGGCTTCCATGGGGCAGAGGGAAATGGAGCCAGAAGTCTGCCTGATGAAGTTCTTAGACTCATGCAAATTATTTTACTGATTTATAAACTGGCTAGGATGTACTTGTGTTTTTCATGGTGCGATACTACAGAGAGACAATTTATTTTAAAACTGATTTGTAAAAGTTTTTTCATTGCTCCGTATGAAAGATGTTTCAAGGCTGCACATTTGGATTAAATTGTACTGAATGTATTTTTTTTTTTTTTAAAAAAAGAAAACATAATTACATTTAACTTTTAACTTCTGGACACTTGGCATACAGTAAATGGAAAATGAACTGAGCTATTTATAAAAGGAAATTCCACCTCAAATCTTTGGCAATTAAAGCTACTTTGCCATTTGTTCTCAAAATAAAATGCTTTTGATCTTCTGTCAGGAAGAAGTAAATTTTTAATTCCAATTTCACCAGGAGAACAAAACTGTATCAAGGTTTTGGGAGGGGTGGTTTTGTGGAGGGGAAAAATCTCTTTTACTGCTGTTGAGTGTCAGAATCTTCTATTACACTTGCCACAAGACGAGGGAAAGTCTGTAACAAAGCTGAATTACCAAATATATATTGCCTGCCATTTGATTTAATCTTCAAATAAGCTCCAGGAAGCAGGTCCCTGGACAGTTAATCTTCAGTTTTGTAGCCCATGCACATTTTCAATAAAGTTACCAGGGAATTACGAGTCGGCCCAGTAGGGAGGGGAAAAGCATATTGTCTTATTCCACAGGCAGCTGTCAAGGACCCTGCTAGCAAATTATAACTTCCTTAATATAAAAGCTATATTAGCCGGGCTCCTGTAGTCAGGGAGGTACCAGTTTGCCAGGAGGTACAGTTCCATTCAGCCCTTCATTGCATCCCAAATTCAGACAATAGCTCAATATTTATTAGTACATTAGCCAGTAGCATGATCGGTCTTTCATTATTTTCTACAAAACATGCCACATACCTGAAAGAACAAATGCTAATAGGCACCATGGGAACATTGCAAGGTTAATATTTAGCAGCGCAAGCCTTGTTTGGCAAGATCCACAGATTGGAAAAGTTTCTTTGTGGGATCCCAGTACTGAGTTCATTCTGGAATTCTGAAAGATACTGTTCTTCCAGCATGCCCCATTATATCACTTTCACATTGGACCCAAACCTCATCATCCAGAATAGATAATTACCCTATGTTCTAGAACTGGAAAAAACTTTCTGACCAAAACCAAAACAGCCCCATGAAAATGGAATCAACTCTACATCCTTCCAGAGAAAGTGAAGAAAAGGTAAAGGTACATTAACCTCAATTTGCTGATTTAAATCCATTCTCCCTCCTCTCTCCACCTTTTTTTCCCTGGTCATCAGCAGTAACAGGTGATAACTTCTTGGCAATTTCTAGTGAATTATATGACACAGTTCATTATATTTCAGAAGAATCCCTCAAGCAGGGCTATAACTCACTAGCTCTCCACATGTAGACTTCAGATAAAATGATAGAATCACCCAGGTGGATGTATGCGCACACACACATGAACACATTGTCAAATACACATACACAGTGGATGTAAATCTTCTCTTATTTCATTCTAGCATGTCTAAAAAGAATTCCAAAAGTTTTCTGCCTGCTGGATGGGTTTTTGCTGACATATCTATTATCTTTCACACTTAAGGCAACTTGTTTAAATAGAAGAAAATTCTAAGAATTTATTTTCTGCTCAAAAACAACCAATATGTATACAAGAACAGAACACACACACAAATGCTGTTGTGTTTGCTTCTAATCAAATAGGATAATCTGAATTGGCAGGTAAAAGGACAAAGAATAAGAAACATAAAGATGAGGCTTGGAAGGATGAAACCCACATAGAAATATATAGTTGTTTATATGGGGAGCTGTCAAAGGCTCTCAAGTGATGTCACACACACACCCATGAGAACTTAGGGGATCACTTCTTCCTCCATGAAAATAGATCTCAAATGTTTGCCCTAAAATGTGTCCAAATACCTCAGGGTGAGGAGTGGGAGTGAGGTGGGGAATGGGGGCATTTCAACACCTCCCTGCCCCCTAGACATTTAAGCCCAAGAGAGTCCTTTTATACAACAGAAAATGAACAAGAAAAAGCTTTTTAGGGAAATAGTCATGTTACACAATTATAGGACTATGGTCTTAGACTGTGGAGTCCCACAAGGTTCCATTCTAGCCCCCATTTTTTATATATCTACATGAAACTGCTGGGAGTGGTCATCTGGAGTTTTAGAGTTCTGTGCCATCTGTACACAGATGACACACAACTCTATTACTCCTTCCCACCAAAATCTAAGGAAGCCCTCCCAGATCCTGGATCAGTGCCTGGCAGCTGTGATGGACTGGATGAGGGCTAACAAGCTGAAGCTTAATCCAGACAAAACAAACATCCTCCTGTCAGTCTTGAGGCTGATCAGGGTATAGGGTGGCAACCTGTGCTTCATGGGGTTACACTCCCCTTGTAGACAAAGGTCTGCACTCTGGGGGTCCTCCTGGATTCAGCCTTGATGTTTGAAGCTCAGGTGTTGTCAATGGCTGGGAGGGCCTTTGCACAGTTAAAGCTTGTGCACCACCTGCGACTATATCTTGAGAAGCCAGACTTGGCCATTGTGGTACATGCCTTAGTTACATCAAGATTGGATTACTGTAATGCACTCTATGTGAGGCTGCCTTTGAAGACAACTCAGAAACTACAAGTGGTTCAAAGCCAGGCTACTAACTGAAGCCAGCTATAGGGAGCACACGATGACCCTTGTAAAGAAGCTCCATTGGCTGTCAAAAAATTCCCAGTCCCAATTCAAAATGATAGTTATCATCTATGAAGCCCTAAACAGTTTGGGTCCTGCCTATCTTTGTGACTGAATTCCTCTCATGAACTGATGCAGGCTCTAAGATCTGCGGAGGAGGCCCTCCTCTTGGTCCCGCCACTGTCACAAGCTCATTTGGTGGGAATGAGGAAGAGGGATTTCTCGGTGGTAGCTCCATGACTTTGGAATTCCCTCCCCAGAGATTAGACAGGCCCCCAGACTGTCCTCCTTTTGTAGGGACTTGAAAACATAACTCTTCAACCAAGGCTTTGAGAATCTTTAGCCCCTGGTTGTCCTACAAAGTAGTTGCACATCCTGCACTTTATCCCATGCCCTCTCTCCATTACTGCAGCTGGCACTTATTTTATTCCAAATGTTTACGGCCTAGCAATGGTTATAGTAACCACCATGGTTAGAAAATCACAGTGTGATTGAGTGTGAATTGATGTTTTTATACATGCATGTGTTTTATTTTATTGTATTTTATATTGTGTTCACTTTTATGTTTGTTTTCAGGCACTTTGTACCGTCTATAAGCTGTCCTGAGTCCCTTCTGGGAAATAGTGGTGGAACATAAGAATAAAGTTGTTGTTATTATTACTATTATTATTTCTGTCCTGTGGAATTTTCAGATTGGCAGTTTAGGGAGGTGCATGCAGAATACTTAGCCAGAATGCACTAGTGTTTCCAAACTACAAATCCAAGGATTCCATAAGATAGAAACATGGTAGGTAAGGTAGAATAATAGTTAGTTCAAATTAGACAATCCCTCGTTGTCCGAATAAGATTGTCCTCCAAGTTCGGGTGTCCTGGCGGTGGGTACGTAGATGTTTGTGAAGGCCTGTTCTTGAGCTACATGTTCTCCCACAGTGAGGGCATTGGTTTCCAGGTGGAAGGCAGTCCTTGTCAGGGTTGAGTTGGCGTGCCTTCCTCTTCACATGATTTTCTCTTTTGCCCTCCATTTGTGCCTCTTCAAATTCTACAGCACTGTTGGTTTGTTTTTATTTTTCTTGGAAGACGCCTGTGTGAGAGTTTTGTTAATGTGTAGATGTCAGTGCACAGCTGATAAACACACAGTCTTCACAGAGTGAGGTCCCATCTATTTATTATTATTATTTATTTACGTCATTTCTATCCCACTCTTCTCACCCCCGCAGGGCATGGTTAACACGACGACCATGACTTCTCAATCTGTTGCAGCCTTCTTCTGCCTTCACAGCCATTGTACAATGTTATGCTCCTCCTGCCCCACCATTGAGGTCTTTGGGTCTTTGGATTATAATTGGTCTGGAACCTCCCTTGCAGCCACTCCTATGAGTGCATGACTCCAGTGGTTGTGCCCACAGGTTCATTGGAACACGCAAGCCCCCTCACAACAAGATGAATTGTGCCTTCACGCTGGGACTCTTAGAATAGCTTTGTGAATGGACATGTGGTCATTTGTAGTCCCAGGGATTACAGGGGGGCTAAATAGACTCTACAAAGCTATAAATCTCAGTACTGTAGAGTTAAACGGATGTATTGTAGTACAACCAGTTTTCTGGTGGCAAAGTTCCTTCTTTGGTTAATAAAGGTTAATGCAAAATCTCTATTAAAAAAACCAACTGTTAACCTGCCTCAAAGTTGTTCCAAGATGCCAACGGTCCGTTTTTCCCCTCGATGGCTCCTGTAGTTGCGAAAACTACAAGGCCCCAGCCCATCGAACCCTCTGGTGAAAACAGGGTTTTCCTATACAGTCCACCAGCTAGCCAAAGACACCAAGGTCACACAAGTCCCACCACAGCCTTCCAATATGCTCTGTAAACTTGAGGATTGACCTTGGCTGGTTAAAGTAATGAGAATGGCTGGTCAGAGCTGAAGCCCAGAAATCCAGCCAACACGTCCTTTTCTTTATTCTTTCTCAGGCTCTTCTGGCTCAGAGAGCCCTTGTCCCTCAAGCAAAACTCAGAGGGAGGAGGAGCTTAAGTCCCTGGGAGCAATTTTGGCACCAAAACCCTGGGCAGACTCAAGTTCCTCCCACACAGAAGGCACACACATATTTGCAACTCCAGAAACATTAGGAAATGGTTGCAAGCATGCAACTATTAGATCAACGTAATGCAATTAGGCCCAGGGGTCGTAACATGAATAGTAATGCTATAATTGTGTACTGTGAATGGGCCCTGCTTTTTAAAAGCCTTTCCAAAGCATAAAAGGGCTAAGATAAGGGAGAGAGAAAAAACTGCCTTCCATACCCCCACCCCCCACCACCCAAGAGGGTGTTGTAGGACAGTTGGTGTCAAAGATGTAGGTGGGGCATAACATATGTGGGCTATAGATTTCAGTTTGCCGGCTCATTGAGATAAAACAGGCCACGATGACCTCTACCTCCCATTGGAATCAGGCTCCTGACATGCTCTACCTTTACAGTATGGCTGGCTTGCTGGTGCTAGTTGTCATTTTGACCTCCTTCCCCTCCATTTTTACTCTCTGTTGCTCAGTAACATATTAAAACAGCTGCTAAATCTAACTGCCTGATGCTGCCAGGAAGATTGCTGCTCACCACTGCCATAAGATCAGCCTACTAGGAGGCATTATTTGTTTGTTTTTTGTTCACTTGTTCCTTTCATCCATGCCCCACCTTTTTCTCAGTGCTGAGACTCAAGGTATTTTAAAAATTACTAAACCTGTTAAAGATGACAAATACTCAAAAGCATCAACATATATAATATATCATTTTAAATAATTAAATGGAATTAGACCAGTTAAATTTCATTAAAAATAATAAAACAGCACCCATCATAACATTATCACAATCAATTTCTAAAAGCCTGGATTTTCACTTGTCAGCCAGCAAACAAAAATAGAGCCAACCTAGCCTACCAAAAGAGAGAATTCCAAAGTGTAGGAGAAGCCACCAAAAACGCCCTCTGTCTTGTTTTTATCAAACACACCAGGGTAGATGCTGTCCTGCAGAGTTTAGAATTTAGACAAAATCAAATAGGGAGATAATGCTCCTTCATGGTAGGGTACTTACAACAAGTCTACATGGGCATGAAAACCTGGAATCAACCTGTATTGATGCTCAGATGTCTTCATGATGTACCTGCACATCCAGTGAGTAATATAATAATAATGGGTTGTTGTGAGTTTTCCAGGCTGTATGGCCATGTTCCAGAAGTATTCTCTCATGATGTTTCACCTGCATCTATGGCTGGCATCCTCAGACGTTGTGAGGTCTGTTGGAAGCTAGGGAAATTGGATGTATATATTAGGCATGGTTTAGCACCCAAAAATAGCAAATCGTAAATCTAATGGGGGGTTGATTAGTAATAGGAAGACTTACAAAAAAATTCCAAAAATTCTAAAATGTAACTTAATTACTAACGAAATTCGTTAGTAATTCGTATGCCAGAGCATGCGCATTCCAGATGGTTTTGGCCTACAACTCCCAGAAATCCTAACAGCTGGTAAATTGGCTGGGATTTCTGGGAGTTGTAGGCCAAAACTTGAATAAATCACACTGAATTCTAGATGGGACTCTCCAAATAGGAAGGAGGGAGGGAAGGAGGGAGGGAGGGGGTATTCTATTCTTGGAAGCAGCAAAAGAAAAGGAGGAGGATCCCCCTGGCTCCTCGCTGCCTCTCTCACCCCGATCCCGAGGGAGCGAGGGCCCAAGTTTGCCCAGGCTGGTCATATACCTACATTCTATGCACATGCAATAATACAGCAGTAATAACAATGGGTATAAGAAGAGGTAAAATTCAAACCGAAGTATTCTGACTGGTCCCTGCCTCATGCGGTGCAAACTGGCTCTTCTCTGTGAGCCCGGGAAATTAGCCCGGGAAAAGACAGCGTTTTCTGCTTGGGTGCACACACATACATATTCTTTGGGGGATTTGCTGCAGAATCCCGGCCTCATAGAGAAGATTCTGCAGCAAATCCCCCTCCCAAGAATATGTATGTGTGTGCTCCCAAGCAGAAAACGCTGGCTTTTCCCCGGGCTAATTTCCCGAGCCCCGCTTGCACCGCATGAGGAGGGACCAGTCAGAATACTTCGGTTTGAATTTTACCTCTTCTTATACCCATTGTTATTACTGCTGTATTATTGCATGTGCATGGAATGTAGGTATGACCAGTTGGATTACTTATAATATTAGGCAGTGGCACTTACAGTAGCATTCATTGTATTATACATTAGGTTGGTTTCCCACCCCAATACTCTTTGATGCCTTAGATCCTGGCTGGCAGGCAGGAGAGGCAGGGAAGCCTGGAAAAATGTAAACAGAGGATTACTCAGAAATAAATCCACAAAGGAGGGCCCTTCATCCAAAGTGCCCTCCTTTGCAGATTTACTTGAGTAATCCTCTCTGTTTACATTTTTTCCAGGCTTCCTTCCAGCCGAGCGGAGGAGCGAGTTTAGGGCTTGCCTTGCCATAATATTGGCAAGGAGGCGGAGGGTGGTGAGAGAGAAGGAGGGTGCCCCCCTGATGCCCCCCCCCGGACGACCAAATAACGACACTTAAGAAAATCCAGGCCCCCGCAGGTCGAAAAATTAAGTCCACTGCCGGGTTGGCGTTCCAGGTGCGGAAAAGCTCGAAAGTAGCATTTCTTACGAATTTCTTACGAAACGATTCATTTTCATAACTTTTTTCTCATGCCTAGTATATATCTGTGGATTGTCCAAGGTGGGAGAAAGAACTCCTTTCTGTTCAAGATAGGTGTGAATGTTTCAATTGGCTACCTTGGTCAGCATTTAATGGCCCAGCAGTTTCAAGGTCTGGCTTCTTATTGTCTGGGAGAATCCTTTGCTGGGAGGTGTTTAGGTAACCCTGATAGTTTCTTATGTTGAATTCCCCTGTTTTTGACTATTGTTCTTTAATTACTGTTATGATTTTAGAGTTTTCTAAAAAAATTTTTTACTGGTAGCCAGATTTTGTTTATTTTCGTGCTTTCTTCCTTTATATCTTTCTTTATTTCTAGACCGTCCTCTCTTCCCAAAGGGACTCAAGGCAGTTTACAGACACAAAAAGGCAAGCATTCAAAGACTCAGGTGAGTACAAACACATCAAAATAATACACAATAAAGCAACGGTAATAACAGTGAGCTTACAGCGAAGAATTAAGCATTGTGGTGAAAAATCAAACAAAACAATCCAATAAGACATCGTTAACTAAAACATAAGTAAAAATTATTTTAAAAAATGCCATAAAAGCAATTTAAAATACAGTTACATTAAAATGGCTTGTAAATTATACTGGATTAAACTAGTTTTTATAATGGAGTATTGTAGGATTAAACTAGTTTTGCCCTGCTTCAGACTAAGCTGGGCAATGATCCAGTGTTTCCTGAAACTTCAGACTATCCTACAGATACAAGAAAGTGTGAATAGCTAAATCAGGTCTCATTCAGACTGTTCTACTGTGTGTACACACTAGACATTGCCACAATGGCCCTTTCTTTATGCTCATCAGCATAGGGAAAAGGGGCTAGATCATGGCTATATCACCACTGTTGCGTGAGCTCCTGGCCATTTTGGGCTGACATTAACACAGATGCGTGCATGACCAGGAAGAAAATTGGGAGATCACCCTTCATGGACACCTCTGTGGATGATGGCATGGAGCACCTGTGATGGAAAGGAGCTCACATTGAGCTCTGGGTGGATCTAGCTGGAAGAGCAGTAGTAACACAGAAGGTGAGTGACAGTCCAACTGGGCCAATGTAACCCATCTAAAGGCTACAGTTTTAACACAGAGAACCTCAGGGCTATTCCAGACAGGTCCTATATCCCTGGATCTCAACCCAGGTTTTCTGTTTATCCTGGATTATCTGGCAGTGAGGACTCATATAACCCAGTTTAAAGCAGGAAACGTGGGATCAGATCCTTGGAAAGAGGGCCTGTCTAGAAGGGCCCTTACAGTCATGAGAATTCCCCCCCTAGGAGGGGTTTATCCTGGAATTTTACAACCTCTTTATTTACTGTGGCTTCTTCACTTGCTTTTATTTTATGTTGCTCACAGTTTATATTTTATTTCAGCTGCCTTAATGTTGTTTGGTCGTTGCCTGAGCTGTTTCTAAGGAAGGATAAATGCCATGGAAAGAAAGAGTTAAATAAAATAAGTGGTTTTGTATGGAACCACTTTATTTCCGAGAAATAAACATGCACCGAAACATTCAACCTTGCTTCCCTCACCCCCACCCACATCCACCTGATTCGCTGATTCGGTACAGGGGAAGAAATGTGCTCAGAAGCCTTCAAGTCAATTTTGTTTATAATTTGAGGAATATCCATTTTGCCGATTATTAAATTAAAGGCAATCTAACCTTGAAAACACCTCTATCTGCTGAAAGAGCAATACTCCATCACCTATTTTGATTCATTAATGCATCGTTTTAACTTGGTATGACACATGTTCAGCAGTTCTAATTACATTATGGCCTCCCTATTACATCAGCTCTGCTCCAAGTTTCTGTCACCGCGAGTCCAATTTTCCAACACGGAGCAATCCTGTGCACTCTTTCCTTATTAGTGTCATCTTTAATGTAGCAGGGAGTGTGAACCATTTCTTGGCACTGAGAGTTTAACAGCAATTAACCCCTGCTCTATCCCCAGGGAGAAGTACATCAGCAACTTGCCAAAACAGTGTAAACAAGCAGGACAAGATCAATGTGGAACCACACTGGCTGCAGAGCACCTAGTGTATTAATTTAGGATTTATATATAGATATAGATATATGAAGCGAGGCAAGAGGAAATCGTTGGCACGGAATTGACCTAAGGAGATGGCTTGCACCAGGTATGAAATTTCCTTAAGCCAGAAAAGATAAAGAACCCCAGAATGGCTGCTATAAGTGCAAAGACATACATCCCATTTATTATTTCAAAGGCTGATTTAGTATCAATACAAAAAAGGTATAATGTGCAACCATTTCCCCTAGAAATTCCCCTGATCATTTTCTTTTTAAAAAAATAAAATATTAAAAATGACTTCAGATGTTTGTCTAAGCAATAATCCATTTTCTATTTTTGGACTGATGTAGTTCAAATTCAGCAGCAATCTTAGTTTTATTTATGTGCTAGCTTGGGAACCCAGCAGTGCCTGGGTTATTTGAGAAAGGCATTGTTTGCCTGTGCTCCAAGTTCAGTCTAGGTCCAATGTTGGCTGGCTTCAGTGGTTGCAGGTGAACTACAACTTACATAGGCAAGTCCCATCACCCATAGTCCATCCCCCTCCAAACCAAACCGGAATGTAGAATGGGTCAAGGGGGCTCTGGGTGCCAAGTTTGGTCTTGTTCAGACATTGGTGTGGGTCGCAGGGGTCTCACAAGTGAGTGAAGATACTGTAAGTCCCATCATCCATGGTCGAAACTCCTCCAAGATGCAACATGATGTAGAGTTGGTCATGGGGGCTCTGTGTGTCAAGTTTGGTCCTGATCTGTCAATGGTGGGGGTCTCAGTAGTCTCAGGAAGTGAGTGAAGATACTGCAAGTCCCATCATCCATGGTACATCCTCCTCCAAAATGCAACAGGATGTAGAGTTGGTCATGGGGGCTCTGTGTGCCAAGTCTGGTCTTGATCAGTCATTGGTGAGGGTCGCAGTAGTCTCAGTAAGTGAGTGAAGGAAGTGCAAGTCCCATCATCTGTAACCCATCCTCCTCCAATCCAGACCAGGTTGTAGAATGGGTCATAGGGGCTCTGTGGGCCAAGTTTGGTCCTGATTTGTCATCATTGGGGGTTGCAGTGGTCTCAGGAAGTGAGTGAAGGTACTGCATCTTCCATCATCCATTGTCTGTCCTCACTCAAACCATACCAGGTTGTAAAGTGGGTCTTGGAGGTGTGTGTGCCAAGTTGGTCCAGGTCTGTGATTTGTGGGGGCCAGAGTGTTCTGTGAGAGGTGAATCATGTGAAGGTACTGTAAGTCCCATTGTCCATGTTCCATTGTCCCCCAAACTTCACCAGGGCATGGTGGCTCATGGAGGGCCTGTGTGTGGTCCAGATTCATTATTCGTGGGTGTCGCTGTAGTCTCAGTAAGTCAAGGTACTGCAAATCCCATCATCTGTTGTCCACCCTCCCCCTAACCACACATGGGCATAAAGTGGGTCATGGGTGTATGTGCCAACTTTGGTCCTGGCTTGTCATTGGTGGGGGTCACAGTGGTCTGTGAGAACTGAATCAATTGAAAGTGCTGCAAATCCCATCATCCATGGTCCATCCTTCCCCAAACTGCACCAGGACGTGAGTCAGGTGATGGGGGTTATTTGTTCCGAGTTTGGTCCAGGTCCATCATTTGTGCAGGTTGCAGTGGCCTGTGTAAGTGGGAGCTAATCAGAAAGCTGCCACATACACGCATGCCCACATACACGCATGCCCACATACATACCCACATACAGACATACAAACACATACAAACACTGACACACACACACACACTACAATCAATGATTGCCACTCAAAGTGGCTAATATCAGTCATAGTTGGAAGTTATGGAACCATCCAGGTGATGTTAAACTGCAACTCCCAGGAACCTCCTAGACCAGTGGTCCTCAACCTGTGGATCCCCAGATGTTTAGGCCTTCAACTCCCAGAAATCTTAACAGCTGGTAAACTGGTTGGGATTTCTGGGAGTTGTAGGAATCCAGGAAGGTCAGGGAAAATGGAATAGGCATGCTAACCCATGTGGACAGCAGACTATTTCAGATTGGAGCCAATCATTCTGTCCAAACTCACCCTGAAGTGAGGGGTTGTTCTGTATTTTCATCAGAGCTCCAGAGCATACTCCAATTTAACCTGGGATTAAACCAGGTTGAACTGGTTCACCCTGCAGAAGTCCCTTGATATTGGCTGAACAGCCAGGTTCAACTTCTGGCCCTATTCAGGGTATAGGGCCAGTGTAGACAAACCTCTAGTTAGGTTAGCCAATGAGGAGAAATGTTTGGAGTTGCAGGCCACAAGATTTAAAGGGATACAACATTTCATACTGCCCAGCTGTCCTGGTTTGTCAGGTAATCTGCCAATGTCCCACCTTTTCAGTTGCTATTAAAGTGTCCACATTTCTCTCTGTTCTTCCCACTTTTCACTTTGTTTTTCAACTTAATTCATTTCCTGCAAATTAAGTTAAAACTATGGTACAAAAGGTATTTGTATGCAAGGCCCATCATCCATGAAGATAAGAGGAGAGGTGAAGATGGAATGCAGTCATTCCTGTCCCAGTTGTCTCAGGCAAAAACAAACTGCTGTATATAACAGTAGTTGTGTACTTTGTTCCCATTAAACACTTCTCCTTGTCAGGTCACACTGTATTGATCACACACTAATGTGCTCAGTCACATGTGTTCTGATTTCCAACACCAAATCTACAGGCTTCCTGACCATTGTTGTGATAATTATATGCTGCGGTGGTGGAGAGATGAGTGCATGATAACATAATAGTGTTTTATGTATTCCCAGATTGGAGGCTCTATAGAGTTGCCAGGTCAGGACTGTCTATGAGATTTCAGGATTAAAGTCTGAGACCTAGGGATGACACCTTGTGGTATCACAGAATGTGGACCGGTTCCTGTTAAAAGGCTGGTTTTAAAAAAAGAGCTTTTGGTGATGTAATTCACTGTGCCACCATAAGCATGAAGTACATTTGCATAGCGTAGACCAGGGGTCCTCAAACTTTTTAAACAGAGGGCCAGATCACAATCTCTCAAACTGTTGGAGGGCCAGATTATAATTTGAAAAGAACATGAACGAATTCCTATGCACACTGCACATATCTTATTTGTAGTGCAAAAAACACTTTTAAAATACAATAATTAAAATTAAGAACAGTTTTAACAAATATAAACTTATTAGTATTTCAATGGGAAGTGTGGACCTGCTTTTGGCTGGTGAGATAGGATTGTTGTTGTTGTTGTTGTTGTTGTTGTTGTGTGCTTTCCAGTCATTTCAGACTTAGAATGACCCTGAGTGAGGGCTGGGTAAATGAACTTGGAGGGCTGTATCCGATCCCCGGGCCTTAGTTTGGGGACCCCTGGTGTAGACCATTCAAATTTTAACAAACACGTCAATGCACATGTTTAAGGCAGCACTCTTACACTGAGACCTTTCTCCTTCACCCCAAGGACTGCAGAAGAGAAACCAAGCCCTGGGACTCAGGATTAGAAGTGGCAACTCTAGCTCATTGCATGTTTAGGATTCATTTTTCAAGATAAGAGGTACGAGATTGATTTTTCTCCCAGACACTGTGAATTGTGAGAAGAGTTGCCTTTCATCATAGATAGGCAACTCTTCTTTTCATAGACAAAATGTCCGTCTATTTACTTTTTATGTAGTTCCCAATTGTGCCTCTTTTTTCAATTGTAGTATGACATTACAATTCTGACTGTCCCATCAGATATAGTATCTTACTGACATAACTGGTGAAGCCAATTCAGAGTGAAGGCAATCTTTTCAAAACAATCATTGCTTTCAATCACTTACAAAGCAGCAGTTAAAATATATAGCCAAAAAAGGAAGATACAAGATGTTAATTTTATTCTAGAAATGGCTGTGACTGAGGAAGCACTATCTTTTGACTAAATTTAAATTCTAACACCTAATACTCAACATATATCTGCATTGTGGGTTTTTACTGTTGGACTTCATTTCTTTTCAGAGAAGTCATGGTTTAGACCCGGACTATCTTCGTGGTCGCATCTCCCTCTATGAGGTGGCAGAGAGACCCTTCTCTCACTTCCACCTCTGTCACAAGCACAGTTGGTGGGGATGAGGGAGAGGGCCTTCTTGGTGGTGGCCCCATGACTTTGAAACGCCCTCCCCAGGGAGATTAGGCAAGCCCCTACAGTGTCCTCCTTCCATAGGGACCTGAAAACCTGGATGTTCCAGCAGGTTTGAATGATTAGTCCCCAGGCCCAGTCCCTAGATTGTCAGTTAGTATGCTGTCCTCACTTTCTCCACTTCCCCGGGCTTATGACACACTGTTTGCCCTATTCCCTTGCCCAGTTCTTTAGTTGACCATGCCCTTTTGGTAGTCCTAGCCATTGGTTTTATTGATCCTTTTCTGATGGAGTTATAATTGCAATTGGTTTAAATTTTTATTGTGGTGTCCTAGTATGATATTTGTGTTTATGATTTTTTAAAATCTGTTTTAATGATTTTTTTTCTTAGCAATTGAATGTTTTGCCTTATATGTTGGAAACCACCCTGAGTCTCTTAAGGGAAATAGGGTGGTATACAAATAAATTATTATTATTATTATTATTATTATTATATAGGAGAAAAAGTGACCTATATTTAAAAATATGGGGAACTAGTTTCAAATTACAATTCAATAGATTCCTCGGATGACATCATGGAACTTCAGGTTTTTATAGAACTACTATATTATTTATTTTATTTATTTACAACATTTCTGCCCCACAGTTTTCACACACACCTCGGGGAGATGGACCGACGGACGGACGGACAACGGCGACTCAGAGCGGCTTACACTGGCAACAACTCAGTGCTGCAACAAATATGGCAACTATAACAGCAATATAAACAATAAATAAAACAATCAATTAAAACAATTAAAACATTAATATCACAATCATATAGCAATTTCCATCATTATCACAATCATGTAGTCCAGTTTGACAACCAAGGTACTGTCATGCCTGCTGCTCAAAAGCCTGGTTCCAAAACCATGATTTTAATTTCTTCCTAAAGGAAAGGGGGGGATGAAGCTGACCTGATATCACTGGGGAGCCAATTCCATAGGCGGGGGGTCACCACCAAGAAGGCCCTGTCCTTCGTTCCCACCAGACACATTTGCTAAGCTGGTGGGACCAAGAGCAGGGCCTCCCGGATGATCTTAAACTATGAGGTGGAAAGTAGAGGGGGATATGTTCAAACAAGTAAGCTGGGCTGGAGCCATATAGGGTTTTATAGGCCAAGACAAGCATTTTGAATTGTGCTTGGAAATGGACTGGCAGCCGGTGGAGTTGACATAGCACGTGGCCTTCAAGCATTGTGTCTTCATGCATTGCCCAATTCCTCATTAATCCTCACCCTAAAATCCCAGTCTACTACCACCTGCCAAAGATCCACAAGAAGACCCGCCCGGTTCCGGGGCACCCCATCGTCGCCAGCACCGGGGGACTCCTCCAACCCCTCGCCATTTACCTCGACACCCTTCTCCAACCTGTCGTCCAGAACAAAACCGCATACCTCAAAGACACCCGGGATTTTATTACCAAGGTAGAGAATATGACCATGGAAACAGGCGACCAACTGATTGTTGCGGATGTAAACTCCCTCTACAGCAACATACCTTTGGACCAAGCCAGGGGAGTTCTACAAGAGGCTTTTGAATCCATTACAGACTTAACCTTACCACCAATTAACTTTCTACTCGAGCTAGTGGACTGTGTACTTGATTATAACTATTTCCGGTTTGATGGACAGTTCTATGTACAACAAATGGGTATGGCTATGGGGAGCCCCCTAGCTCCTTCCGTCGCCAATCTCTATATGCACCACCTTGAACAACTACACATGTACAATGAACCCCAACACCCGATTGCACGCCATATTAAATTCTACAAGCGGTTCATAGATGATGTGTACATTGTGGCTTCTAAAAACATCACGCCCACTTCCCTACATGATTGGATGAACTCATGGGAACCCACCATTAAGTTCTCCTTGGAATCCAGCATCAACACCATCAACTTTCTTGATGTCACTACATATGTTCACCACAATAAACTACTCATCAGAAGTTTCCACAAACCCACCGAATGTAACTCCTTGTTACACTACTCAAGTTTCCACAACCACGCGCTTAAGAACAATCTTCCTTATGCCCAGATGTTACGTCTGAAAAGGAACTCATCTACACCAACAGACTACAACCAAGAGTTGAATTTACTATCCGCCAAACTCAGAGCCAGGGGTTATCCTGAATCCGTAATTACGGCCGCCAGCACTAGAGCCTCCAGAATCCCCAGGGAATCGCTCCTCACCAGCAAACCCAAACAGACTCCGAACAGACTCATTTGGCCATTGACTCTAACTCCCAACACCAGCCGCATAAAGCAGGTCATCAACAAATATTGGGTCATCCTGAAGGACATTCCTGGCCTTACTCAAACCCCCATTGTAGCCCACAAGCGATCCAGAAATATCAAAGATGTCCTGGTACACACACAACTTAAAGCACCCTCATTGAAAAGCATTTTAACTCCCAAAACCCACCCGTGTGGACATTGTGCTCAATGTAAGTTTGTGTTTACCGATAAACACATTTTTAATCCGGGCACAGGACAGTATATCAACTTCCGTGGGTCATATTCCTGCAATTCGGATTGCTCGGTGTATGGACTGGTTTTCCCTTGTGGAAGCATTTACGTGGGCGAAACCAAACGGTGTCTCCGCCAGCGGGTATCGGAACACCGTTCGCGGATCCGCCGATTGTCTGAGGATTCCCCATTATACACGCATTGCAAAGATAAAAATCATGGACCAGACTCCCTACGATTCTTTGGCTTACAACGGGTTATTATTCCCCCACATCAAAATGCTGAACTACTATTGAGACGTGCAGAAGTGGCCTGGATTTTAAAACTCAATAGCGAGCAGCCCTTCGGCCTGAATGAAAAACTACGAATTCATGACCTGACCCTTTAAGACTCTCCTGAATGCTCTTCACTTTACTCCCCATCCTCACCTGTGCTCCTTACCTCCAGTGTGTATTTAATTGTATTGTTTGCCTTGATTATTTGCATTTGCCATGACCACATAGGGGGACACACTTCTCGCCCTATGCTCTAGGTATGTTTATTTGCCCTATATTATATGTGGATAATTGCCTCTCCTTACCATGTTGTATATATTGCCATATATGGTGTATGATGATATTGATAACTATGATACCATGTTTACGCTTTGATGCTTTGTGGAATGCTTTATGTATTTCGAGATGACTTACAATGTATAATTTCTCACAGACTTATTTGGTCACCTACCACTGTGGATACCCCTACCTACTTGTCGCACAGCCTTGACAAAGACCAGCCAGGTCGAAATGTGGAAAGGGCCCACGCACCTGCGTCCTCATCGGCTTTCGATGGCTTCGGAACACCACCGATCACCCCACCCGGTGTTTACCCATCACCACGCATCGGCGTGTGGATTATAAATATATTTGACGCAATGGCGTTTGGATTACAAATGGACGTTTGCCAATGATTACTTTTTTTGTGTGCATTAACACTTATTTTATTTGAATTGACTACAATAATAATATTACTTTACCTCCTCGAGATCCGTGTGTTTGTTTGATACGACTAAGCACCACGCCCTGTTTGTTACATTTTCATGCAAATGTCATCAGTAGATGAAGATGTAGAAAAGATAAGTTCAAAATGGGTGCCTCTTCTAGCCTGTGTGGGTTTTACATTCACAGTGCAAATGCAAAAAAATGCAAAAATTCTTCTTAAAAATGTATTTTTGGCAGGAGCATGGCATTCATTGACTGCTTCGTAGGTGGTCTGAGGTACCTGAAGGCTATGTCTGTGGGAAGCGTTGCTTGAAGCAGTGCTGGAAGTCACCTGAAAGAAGGGGTACAGACATGTATGCAAGCCAAGATGATGTGCAGTTTCCCTTTGATCATTAGTTTTTCAACACAGCAGGAGAACAAGGCCTGGTGGAGGCACAGATCCGAGTGAAAGAGTGCAGATTTCATCTTCCTGAAACCTCAGTGAAGGAAAGTATTATAGAGAAATAGAACAGTATTGCTCTCTTTTGACCTGGCTAGATGTAGAACGACCAGTTCTTTATCAGTGAGACAAGATAGGTAGGTGCTTTCCTTTGTGACATATTTGAGCCAGGCTCTGTCAGGCTCCTATTAGAAAATAAATTCAATTGAACTCAGTGAAAATAATATTGGAGATGGCAGCATGAATACTGGAGAGGCTCTTGTACTTTTGGTAGTGTAGAATGAGAAATTTCAGCAGGAGTTATTTGTTACTTGAGTGAAAAGCTAAACCCACTAAAACTTCCTTTTTATACAAATAATACAAGTACAGGAGACCTTGCCACTTTTTACTCTGGCATCCATAATTCTGAGTAAATATGCCCAGCATGGTGTAGTGAGAGAGACAGCATGGTGTAGTGATTTGAGCACTGGAGTATAACTATGGGAACCAGAGTTGGCTAGGGAAACTCAATGGGTGACCTTCACAAGTTACATTCTCTCAGCCTGAGAGGAAGGCAAAGACAAATACCATTCTGAACAAGTGTTGCCAAGAAAAACCTATAATTTGTTCATCTTAGGGACTCCATAAGTCAGGCATGAGGCACACAACACACACATGCATTGGAGTGCACTGTAAGCTCAGAGAAAATACATCTTGGCCCACATCAAGCTATAAACTGATGACTCCAAACACAAATTTATGGGAACTCTGATCAATTTATTTATTTTCTCTAAAGGGTGTGTACTGTTATTAATCTTAATTTGTGAAAATACATAGATATACACATTTTCTAAACAAAACACTGCAAACAGTTTTATGGATAGATATGTACATCAACCAGTTGCTACTGAGATTTTTCTGACATGAAAAGTTGAGGTCAAGTCATATATCTGCTCAGATTAAATGCAGAAGGAATGATTTGCTAAAATTAAAAAAATCTCAAAGATGTTAAATGTGATCCATAGAAAACATGAACAAAGTTCATTAAGGTGAGCATTGTGGGTAAGCTGCTTACTTCACCAAGACTAAAATTAGAGACACTTTTCATGCAGCTAGAATCTTAGGCTCTTGTTTAGAACAATTTTTAATGTCTCAGTCTCTCCAATGAAAATTGGGGACCTAAGTGAAGGAAAAACAAATCAAAGTCAGGATTCCTACTGGGGACATCGTTTTGCCTCCTCCATGGACCTGCCAAGAAGTCAAACTGACTAAACATCAGGCATACTCTGAGACAAGGGGGCTTGTTAGAAAAGATGATTATGCTCAGCAATGTGGAAGGTGATAAAAAAGAGCTAAACCATTTTATATAGCCATAGTCACTCAAAGAAGTCATGTGGCCAAATCTGCAATATTTTAACAGGGCTGTTAATAATAGTGTGTCTTGCAGGTCTATCATTCATAGAGTCACCATAAGTCAAATATGTGTGATTTTTTTTCAGGAATAATTTGGGGTCCCCCCCCCTCCTCATTCCTGTAGCCCTTTTGTCTTTCACCCTTTTATTCCCACCACCCCTGCTCAGTCTCCTTTATAGAAAAGGGTGTTTTCAAGGATGGCTGGCATACTTTTATGTTGCAATAGGTTGGTGATTTCAAGTTTCTGACTTATGGTGATGCCAGGGTGAACTGATCAAGGGATTTTCTTAGGAGGATTTGCTTTTGCCTTCCTCTGGGAGTAAATATGTGCAATCTGCCCACATTCAACCAATTAGTTTCTATGCCCAACTGGGAATTCGAATTCTGAATTCTAGTGATGTAGTCCAACACTCAAACTGTTACCTAAATCAGCTATCTGCCAGCAGGGGGCAGTGTAGATCTTTTACCTGGAATGCCATGCTACTTTGAAAGCCAGGCAAAACATGACTGGGTTTCAAGGCAATAGCAAAGGTTTATTCATCTGGCCAGATCAATGACAGAACAGCATAATCGCCAAAAGAACTGACATAACATATAATACAGTGCAAAACATGTTATTCCCTTTAGCAGCCATTCAGAAGACCTAATACCTTTCCTGATTGGTCAGGAGTTATGCCTTCTCATTGGCTGAGACTTCCTCCTGACATTACAGAGCAGGGTGAAGAAGAAAAGAGAACAGTTAAAATGGTAACGTGTTGGAGCTGACCGTTTGATTATGTAAAGTTTTGCAACAGTGAAGAAGTTAGGTATGTCTTCTTAAAGAAATATAAGGGCGACGGGGTTAAAGAAATTTTATCTTTTTATTTTTCTTGAGGCTAAGAGAGCGGGGCTCTGGGGGTGATGTAAAGGTCAATAGCCAAAGCCTAATCCTAGCTCCAGAGGTTTCCTAAGAATCACAAAAGGAGGGTTGATCAGATTAGAACTTCCTGGATGTTCAGTTTCCCAACAATTTCTCAAGCACATTTTATATCAGGTTTCTTTGGTGCCCAGGAATACGTCTATGGTTGTACCGTGGTTTTGTGTATACATGTAATGTTTCCTTCTCTCTGTTTAATAATAAAGCATAAACTGAATCAAGACAAAGGAGAAATTTAAAAAGTTTTGTCAATACAAAACTATATTAGGGATGTGAGGCCATTGTCTTCTTAGGATGGGCATTGCCTATGACTTGGGGGGGAGAGTTAATTCTCCAAGGAAAGTTTGGGGTTGGGCTGAGAACCAGCTGAGATCTGTAAAAATATTATATAAATTTATAGTTATTGTTATTAGAAGAGAGGGTTCAATTTTTCTATAACAAAATCACTGAATCACACTGATATACTTTGAATTCAGTCATGCTTTTATATTAAAATTTGTTTAATTGTGTTCTCACATTATAACGTTCCATAATTTTATTGATGTCTGGTTTTAAATATCTGTCACCTTCAACCTCAATCTGAAAAAAGTGGGATATAAAACAAAAATTAAATAAAGTAAAAATTAAATAATGCCTAATGAAAATTTCAGACTCCATCTCCGTTACCAATTATAACAGAATTTACCCACTCATTCTCAATTAGAATAATGAAAACAAATACAATTAAAATCACTTACAAAAATGTACCAAAATTATTATTAGCATGCAATTAAATTCTTAAATTACATTAATTAAATAATCTTGAAAATGCAATTCAATGTATTCTTGTGTGTGTGTGTGTGTGTTATTGAAAAAAATTTATAAATAACCATCCTAATAGTATGCATACCACTTTCTATTTTACATGATGATCATTTTCTGGAAACTAATGAGTCTAAGAAGCAATGTATAGCATGCATCACAATCAACAGGCCTCATTCTGAAATGATGCCTGCAGGGATTCATTCTGCTCAGGTCAAATTAGGTTTTCCAAAAGGAAATGTGGTGGTTTTTAAGCTTTGCATTTCAGATGGTTCCAAACATCCTTAGGACAACCTTTCATCCAGTGGGACCCAACTTTAATAATTGATGGTTTGGACACCTGTTACTACCTCAATATCTTTCTTTAAAGGATTAATTTAAAGGGAATTATTGACATAATACAACACACCAAAATTCAGTTGATGAAAAAGCAAAATCTTAATTGAATGCTGGCTCCTAGCCACCAACTTGGGACAACTTCAAAAGCAACAGCTGGGGAAAGCATCTTTTTAGATTTTAATTGCCATCATACAGAAACCACTTATCTTTCAACTCCCCAGTCTTCCAACATAGGAAGGTACTTCTGTTTTGCAATGAAGAGTAAGAAGGGCACTATGAATTGCATTTCAAACTTATTTTGATGCAAACATTTTTAGAGAGCAATACAAAGCTGCTAAGAATTAAATTTCTGAAACAGAAATAGTAAACTTGGTTGCGTAGCATTCAGTAATGTGTTTGTGTATAATACACACACCTCTTTTTGTGATAGAGATTCAACCATCTCAAGTGAAGTATGTCCACTGAATTAGTTGTAAGATGGTGAATCAACTCATGAGTAAACCCCATTGATTATGTGCATGTACTCTAATTGCGACTAACATTCAGTCCCACCTTTTCCTTTTTACTTCTCTTGTAAAATATTAGACTCTGCTATCATTTCCCCATATGCAACCTAATCTTATTCCTGTTTGCTCAAAGGTAACACTCATTATATTCAGTGGGTCTTTATTTCCAGACAAGTTGTGAATAGGACTTCATTGTTAGTCTTTTTTTTTTAAAAAAAAAAACAAAACACCTCAACTTGAAAGATTCAAATAATAGAGCTGAGAAGGACCTCAAAGGTCATACTGTCCAGCTCCCTGCCAAAACAGGAAATCTTTCATCAAATGCTTTAGTATAGAGTCAGAAAGTCTTATTAGTTAAACTGAATGTTATGTTTTTCATCAGACAAAAAAATAACACTACAGATCACCTAGCAGACTTATTGATCATACCACTGTATAATTACTTTTTTCGAAGCACCTGCTGAGAGTCAGATTTTAGAGGAGGAAAATAGAAAAAAAATTTCTCTAAAATCTGGTAAGTCTTACACACTGTATAATTACGCGTGCCGGTTCGCTCCCCCTCTGGCTCCTTTTTTTTCCCTCCGCCCTTTCCTCGAGGGAAGAAAGGGCGGAGGGAAGGAAAAGGAGCCGGAGGCGGAGTGAACCAGTGGCGCGTCAGCTCTGGGTACTCTGGGTTATATGGCTGTGTGGGAGGGCCCTGTGTCCACACTGCCATATAACCCGGTTCAAAGCAGACATTGTGGGTTTACCTGCCTTGATACTCTGGGTTATATGGCTGTGTGGGAGGGCCCTGTGTCCACACTGACATATAACCCGGTTCAAAGCAGATAATGTGGGTTTACCTGCCTTGATACTCTGGGTTATATGGCTGTGTGGGAGGGCCCTGTGTCCACACTGCCATATAACCCGGTTCAAAGCAGACAATGTGGGTTTACCTGCCTTGATACTCTGGGTTATATGGCTGTGTGGGAGGGCCCTGTGTCCACACTGCCATATAACCCGGATCAAAGCAGACAATGTGGGTTTACCTGCCTTGATACTCTGGGTTATATGGCTGTGTGGGAGGGCCCGGTGTCCACACTGCCATATAACCCGGTTCAAAGCAGACAATGTCGGATTCTGTGTGGATGGGCCCCGAGTCCACACTGGCAGGTGCTCCAGTCCAAAGCCGATAGCCCGGGCTCTCCTTCCATGCCCAAAGCGGGGCGATCCCGCGCCAAGGGCGCAGTGTGGACACAGGGCGGCCTCCCGGCTTACCTTTGGCCAGGGCCACGGTGGAGTTCTCGGTGTCGATGGTGTAGAGGATGCCCTCGTAGCGGATCTCGGCCTTGGAGATGAGGCTGATCTTGCTCCCGATGTAGGGCGTGCCCCCGCTCATCCTGGCTGCCGCTCCGGGCCTCGGGCCAGGGACTAGGCCGCGACTAGGCCGCAGCCGGGCCTGGACTCGCATGCCGGTTCGCTCCACCTCCGGCTCCTTTCCTTCCCTCCGCCCTTTCCTCGAGGGAAGAAAGGGCGGAGGGAAGGAAAAGGAGGCAGAGGAGGAGCAAACCAGCGGCGCGTCCGCTCTGACGCGTGCCGGGTCGCTCCGCCTCCGGCTCCTTTCCTTCCCTCCGCACTTTCCTCGAGGGAAGAAAGGGCGGGGGGAGGGAAAAGGAGGCAGAGGAGGAGCAAACCAGCGTCCCTCCGCCGCCGCAACGGACCAGAGAAGAGGAGAGGCGGCGACAGGGTGAGTATATCGCTGCCCTCCCTCTGCTCCAGCGGCTCCCCCGACCTGCATCTTCGCTCCATAAGACGCGGCTGATTTTTCATCCCACTTTGGGAGGAAAAAAACTGCGTCTTATGGTGCGAAAAATACGGTATATCTTTAACTGCAGTAGCTCAGCTCCATGTTAAGGAATCCTTAAATATGTAGTTTGTTGTGACACCAGAGTTCACTGGGCAGTTCCACACAGCACTTTAGCATGGGCTTTAGTGAGGGGCAAAAAAATCCCGGGACTTCAGGGGAGGTCCACACAGACCCGGATCAGGCCCTTTTGCTGCCCAAGGCCAAAGGGTCTGCCCCCGCCCCTCCCCTGGCTCCACCCCTCCCCCGGCTCCGCCCCTCCCCACGCCCGGCTCCGCCCCTCACCGCCGTGGCCTCATCGCTGGATTGAAGGAAGGAGGGCGGGGGGGGGAGGAGAAAGAGGCGCCCTCCCGCCGCGCGTCCTGTTCGCCACCCACCCCTTTTCGGCGGGGCTGGTGCGACGCAAGGGAGGAGGTGCGGCGGCGCGGCTTCTCCCTGCCTGGCAATGCCAAGCAAGGGAGGAGGCAGAGAGGAGTCCTGCCACCGCCCATCCTCCCTTCCGTGGCGTGATGACGCAAGGGAGGAGGGCGGCGCAGCTTCTCCCTGCCTGGCGACACCACCCCAGGCAGGGCGCAGCCGCGCCACCGCCCCTCCTCCCTTGCGTTGTCATGCCATGCAAGGGAGGAGGGGCGGCGGTGCGGCTTCTCTCCGCCTCCCTGGCTTGGCGTCACCAGGCAGGGAGGAGGAGGCGGAGAGAATTCGTGCTGCCGGCCCTCCTCCCTTGCGTCGTCATGCCCTTTTCAGGCCGGCTTTAGGAGGGAGGGCGGATTGGCTCCGCGCCGGCGAGGAGGGGCAGAGTCAGGGGTGGAGCCGATCCTCCCTCCCTCCTAAAGCAGAGCCGAGGAGAGCAGAGCAAAGGGAGGGGACGGCCACGCATGCACCCTTTTTAAAAAAAATCGATTTAAAAAAAAATTGGGGTGAATTCTTTAATTGGGGGGGGTCTGGATCTGCTGCCCCCCCCCCCCCCCCAAGTGCTGGCCATGGCCTAGGGTGGCCTTATTGGTAATCCGGGCCTGGGTCCACATACACTGTTGGTCCCGGGTTTTCTGCCTCGGTTGTCCAGACATCATGCTTTGTTCTGAGATATAGAGGCTCCCAAGATGGCCGTCAGAGGCATACCACACAAGTTCCATTCTTTGTGCTGCCACCAAACCTGTAGCCTCCAGGCATTTGATGAAGTATCTCCCACACTTACAATCCTCATGGGATAGAACCACTACTGCCCAAGTCAGCAGTACACAAACAGGAACACACATTTTAAGCCAGGAACAGAACTTTGTCATTATCTACTATTTTTAGAGCCTAGCTGCCTGGCCATCTATCTAAACAGATTTGGTTGTGTACTTGTGGAATCCAACAACGGAGTCCTGTTTCTGGTTTTTATTTGGCTTTCCGTATCAGTGGATATGAGGATATCCACATATCCACATCTCTGCAAAAGTTCCAATTTATGTGCAGACCAAAGAAACTGTGTCCTCTACATGTTTCATCAAGTTTTTGGCACACAAGCAAAGGGGGTTCTTTTTTTGAGTAGGACTACTTTTATCCAACCCAGCACTACACAATGAAACAGGAACACACACTTTCAAGCTGGGAACAGAACTTTGTCATTATTGCCACTTTTTACAGGCTGTCTGGCCATCTGTTCAAACAGATTTGGTTGTCTACTTGTGGCATTGAACAACACGGAGCTGTTTCTGGGTTACACATGGCTTTTCCTATTAGCCACCTGCATGACCTTGGCTCTCAGTATTTACATTTCTCTCCAGCACATCCATGTCCCAACAGCCAGTAGTAAGTTTTTGCCATAAACTGTACACATGTTATCAGCATACACCCAATGAAGAGCCAACATGTATAACCCAGCAACATCATCCTGTTGTTACCTGGCACAAGTAACCATGAGACTTGTCTGTACAGAAGGCCACACAACAAGGTCTGAGTAATTATAGTGATGATGACATTCTGTTCCTGGTTTGCAAGTGTCTGTTCCGGTTTCATTTTGTACTAATTACTGTGAAAATATTTGTCTCACCCCATGAACTTCATGTTTCTGCCACAAACTTCATCAAACAGGTGAAGGATGAAGTTCCTCTTCCCAGGACAAAGTTTTTGCCTTCTACTCAAGTGTAACCTTGTTTTTAGGAACTGACCAATCAGCAACAAGCATCAAAAACCCAGGAACAAACCAAGATCAAGAAATCCCATGATATGCGATTGCAGGGACATATAGACATGCAAATATCTGAATATTCAGCTAAAAACCACGATATTCCGCACCTGGAAATCTCGCAATTTTTGCCTTTTGGTGTGATTGCTTCTGGGTTTACAGAGAACGGTGTCTGGCCACCCTCCTCATTGCTGCGGGAGCTCCTGGGATAAAGGTACTGTCTGGATGGGACCTCTGCTCATGTAGCCAGGGGGGCTGGGATAAAGGCCTACTGGTACATTATTTTAACTGTTATGTTTATTCATATCATGGGACCCACATTCATGGGGTTACAATACAAAAGAGAAGAGTAAAAAACAGCAAATCCCAGAAGAGAAGAGTAAAACAGCAAATCCCAGAATTCAATAGCATTGAGCCATGGCAGTTAAGGTGTCATCAAACTGGTATAATTTTGCAGTGTGTATGTATACAGTCTTACATGGCACTCGGACAGGGAAGTGTCAAGCAGTATCACATACTGCGAGTTATACTTTGGAGCAAGGAACTGGCAAAGTCACTTCTAAATATTCTTGCCTAAGAGATCCCAGTGAAATTAATTGAGTCACTATGTGTTAAAAGGTGAATTGAAAGCACACACACACACACACACACATATTAATAGATTTGTGTGTTCTCAGAAAAGCTATAGTTTCAATTAATCTTTATAAAAGGAAAGATTCCAAGAAGATCCATTTCATACCTGATACCATTGTTTCTTTTCTCCATTTGTTGCACTATAGGATCTCTATTTCTCCCCTCTTTAAAACCAACAGGGATATTAGTAACAGAACAATGGCAATGCTCTACCCAAATGAAAGCAACCTATTTACCTCTTTTTTTCCCTTTTTCTTACCTTCTCTTTGGCTTGACAGCACCTTCAAAGATAGTTCAGCAGGCCTATGTGCTGTACATACTCTAAAGAAAGTTAACAAGGAACTGTGAGGCAATGTAGCAAGAGTGACAGCATATGCTAAGCATGAATAAAGGAGGTGAGCACCACAGGAGATATATAAATGGACCGGCAACCTTTCTAAAAGGTCAGTAACTCTCTGTTATAAATTGATTCCAATCATTTCAACACAACTTTGCTCGTATTGGGTGGAACAGCAGTCTGAATTCTTTTGAGCACACAGCGCCTGGTTCATGTCATCTTCATCTTTGCCAGTGGTTATTTTGCACATTGTTTAGTTGATTAATTCAGACCAATTTCAAGAGAGTGCTCCCCCCTTTTCCCCCTCTCCATCACCTGTGCAGAACTTGACATTTTGGTTTATTACAGTCTGTTCAGAAAACATTTTCAGCAATTCAGAACTCAGTGATTTTCCAGCGATGAAAGAAAAAATATATTCTTATGTTAAGGGCACTGCTTTACTATTTCTATGACCTAGTACTGGATAAGGATAGACTGTAGCTCTTCCCAGGGCTGAAATGCCCTAAGGCGCAAGATCCTGTCTGATCTTGGAAGCTAAACAGGATCAGCCTTGTTAGTACTTGGAGGGGAGATCACCAAGGAATCCCAAATGCTGTGGGCTCTGTTTCAGAGAAAGGAACTAGCAAACCCCACCTGTGCATATTCTGTGCCTAAGAAAACCCACTGAAATTCATGATGTCACCAAAAGTAACCAAGAAACTTGAAGGCACAACATGCACTTGGACACACAACACATCCCAGGTATTCAAGAATATGTACAGGACTGGCTGTGCTGCTTCTCTTTGCAACACCCCTAGTTTACAACATTTTATTTGCATTGCCTCCTCATTAGAGGCAATCATGTTTTTTTAGTACAGTCTAAGCTAGATCAAAAAGTTTTAGACATTGCTTTCATTTAAGATTAGAGAATGTTGTTCTCAGTGAGTTTCCATGCCTGAGAAGTGTTCAAACCTTGGTCCATTAGAATCCGAGGACCTCTTCACATGGGCTTAATTTTGGTGGCAGGGGAGTCCACTTTTGCCACAGAGCTCGCCAGCTCCCATTATACACAGTAAAAGTACGTCTGAGGCGGCTCTGTGGCAAAAGTGTCTGTGGGGAGTGGGGGGTGGGAACGGGACCTGCCACTGTCGAAAAATTGTCAGCGGCGCATGATGGCAAGCTTCCCATCTTTCTATAAGAAAAGATGGGGTGAGCCGGCTTAAAGAAGCTTTCCCCTGTGTGATAATTTATTATTTATTTATATATTTAAAACTTTTTATCCCAATCTTCTCACCTCCGTAGAAGGACTCAGACTGGCAGACAGGAAGAATTCAATGCTAACATTAAAATCTAAAACATCATAAATAATAAAATTACCAATACATATAAAATAAATTACATAAAAAGCCGTTCGCCAGGTAAAATCATGTCCAACTCAGTCCATGTATTCAGTCCATAACATGGTAGCCACTTCGCCTCCCCCTCCCTCTTCCATGAGCCCTGATTGGCTGGGAGGCATGCCCACACATTTGACTTCACCTCTCAGTAGAGCTTGAGTGCCCTGTGAATTTTAACTGCCTCAGAAATAGAAACTTAAGAATTGAAGCCATGTTTGGTACGCACTGCACATGAGCGTTGGAATACTTGTTGTAAGTGTGAAACATACAAAAAAGATCTGGCTTACAACTACATTCAAAACATCACTTGCAAACCTCTAGTACATACTAGAAGCCTCTTCTGTAAGGGTACATGCTAGAAGTGAATCTTGGTTTCCACAGTGGCAAACTTGTTGTCTGCAGGGGGTTTGGGGGCAGTCCCTTTTTATTGTGTACTACAAGCATAAGTGTTGTCGAAACTATGGCTTTGGACTGTCCCCACCAACCGCCTGCGGAGCCCAGTCCAAAAGAGGGCCCGTGAACACCCTGGCGAGCCCGGAGCAACTCAGGTCCCCAACCTTCCCGTGCCCAGAAGTCAGATTATGCTCACCACGATGCAAGGTAGAAGCCACGAAATTGTTTATTCTATTCAGCTGAGAGGATGCGACCGCAATACCCTGATTCCGCAAAGTCCGCATGCATTTACATTCAAAACATTGGTTTTTAAAGGTTACAGAGCTGTCAAACATTTGAATTTCCTGCCCGCCTCCTCCCGGCCGGCTCGTCGATGATTGGTCGGAATGCTGGAACCAGCTGATGGGCGGGACGCAAGCCGGCTCTGGGGAGCCTATCAGCGTCCTTCCCCATCTGCCTGTCCTGGCCAATCAGAAGCCTCTCACCAAATATGGGATTCCGGAATGGGGAGGGCTGGGCGAAGCTGTCATCAGGAAGGATTATGGAGAACAAACAAAGGAAGTCCTTCCCAGGTGTTGCCTGGGGCAGAAAAGTCCGGTTCTGGCTTTTGTCACCAGGAAATGTAATTAACAAGTTCATATATCCCTTCCTCATGTTTGAGTAAGGAAGAAAGGAAGACTGGATTTAGATGATTTACTTAGATGGCTAAAATGACAAAAGTCTTATGGTGAGCCTTGTCTGGTTTCCGAGGCCAAACAGGGGGCCCGCTGTGCTTTCTAAGATCCTCTTTTGTCCAATACCCAAGGGCTAGTCTAGGTAGACGAAACTCAGAGATCTAGACAGCCTTGGGATTAGCCAGGTGCAAAGTCAGGCAAAAGGGCCTAATCTTCATTACAAGAGCCTGGCCAAAAGGCTATTAATCCATGCAAGTACGAGATATGATGGTGAAACAAAAGGTGTGAGATGACTCAGGGCATATGCGGTGCATTTCTCTTAGCAAATACAGCAGATACATTACAAAACATAGCTCCCAACTATTCTGGGGGAAATGGAGGGGAAAGGTTTACATGGGGTCAAGGGAGAGACTTATAGGGTAACATTCCTTCAGTAAAAATGACAATAATGAACAGGAGTTCACGTGTGCAAAAATGAATCTCTTCTGGTGCAGGCCTAGAACCCGGTGCCTTTCGAGTTGCAGTTGTCAGTTCAGAACACAGATGGGGGCCTCCAGCCTCCTAGTCCAAATTCATTTTTATTATTTCCGAATAGCCCAACCGAGCTTTTATATGCCCTGAATGTCCTCCTAAAAACATATGAAAGGTACAGGGATCCCGTGCGAACGGAGTGGCACGGGGCCGCCAAATCGCCAGGCCTGGGCACTCCCGGCCTGGGGCAAAAAAAGAGGGGAAACTTCTCTTCCTCCCTTGCGGGGTCTCGAACCGGGGACCTCCGGTTCCCGCGGCCTCAGCCTTGCCCGTTGAGCCACCGCGGTTCCTCCGGGGGGGGGGCTGTTCCTCCCCGCGTATTTGAGACGCCCGTTGGTCGGAAAAAGAGGGGAAAAATAATAAAATCCAACAAAAATACAAAATGTCAGGGGTGCCAAGAGGGTCTTTCTGGGGGAAAGGATCGCCTAAAACCTTTGGAGGGAGGGGAAGGTGTCGTGCCCGGGGGCTGGTGTGTGTGGGGAAATTTGGGACCGTTCACTCTAGGAACGGTCTGCTGCGGGAAACTGATGAGGGATCCTAGTTTTGCGACGGGAGTTTCTGGGCTCGACTACATAAGGGTACTTTCCAAGCTCTTGACCTTTTATTGTGATTGGTTCATCTTATACCACGTCGCCTCAGATGAGCTCATGTGCAGGGGTTTTTCCCGACCTCCAAATGACCTAACTGTGTTCTATATTTACTGGCAGCATGCGCATATGTCATAAGCTTAGTATGCCAGAGCTCAGATATGCTACACATATAGCCATCTTGACTATGTTCCAGTGCTAGATCAACCCTCAATTGATCTGTTTAACTACTTTTCAAAAGTTATCTAGATGAGTAGCCAGTTAGGCACCCTCATGTTTGTGCTAGCCAAGTCCATAAATTGATTATGCAGGATGTGGAAAAACTCACATTGTTATTTGTTTGTTTGTTTATGCCTACAGCCTTTCTTTGAAAGACCTCAACATGGTTTACATGGTTCTCATCTTCTCTCATATTTGGCTCTTCTCCCAGAGTAGCCATGTGTATATCAATGAAAAAGGTCAGAAGGAGAGATAATGCCTGGTCCAGAGAATTGTTATGAGTAAACAGAGGTAAAAAAAAATGTTCATTGATTGATGCATCCAATCTAATCCAACACTAAATCACTATGCAATACCAGCCTTTTTTCTGCCTTGAACATCGGTTCAATTTGATGTCCTCATTTCCAGTTCACATAGCTCACAAAATTCCTTTAATGAAATGCATATAATAATGAACAATCTGGGGCAAAGTTTTGTTATCCATTTACCTACTTAGTGATATGTCCATGCATCTGAATTAAAAATATGACAAACATTCATGATATGGGCCTGCACTACAAACTAAATTTCCAGTCTAGTAGACAAACTTCCAAAATATGTTGTGTCCATTTGCAGAATGACTGAAATAAAGAAACAGTTTCCTCCCAGTCCCTAACAATAATAAATGAACATAAATAAAATTTGCAAATCATTGAATGACTGATTTTATATGACTTCCATGCATTTACTGTAGATGTCATAGAGTATTCTGTCTGTCCATTGACTTGAAATATTCTAATCATTGACTTGTCTAGCTTTAGAAAATTTGGCACTAATTTCAGTTTCTGTTTATGACAGCTCACAGGGAGTCATACTGTGAGTTGCATCCGCCTGTTTCAGAACCCAATTAGGAGTGACAAACGCATGTGTACTTAATACAAACAGCATACACATAGACTTTAATGAAGGATGCCCCTGATTTGAATCATACACTGCATTCTGCTTCAAAGAGCCAGGGAATAAAAGTCAAGATTATGGAGGATCGAGAGACCTGATCTTACCAATTTTTCGAGGTTTTGAGACACTGATTCAGGCTAAACTTTCTCAAATGACATCTCATGCAGGACTTGATCCTGGACTACATGACCTAAGCTGCAGAAATCCTACAAAATCAAATCATATTTTCTACTAAAGAGTCCTCAGCCACAAACTTTAGCTTTATTTAATTTCTTTGTTTCTTAATGCCATAGCTATATGTATCAAGGAATCTGTAAACATTACATTTTTAAAGGCATGTATGCATGTATGTATGTACACATTTTAACAGTGAATTTTAACCTGCATGTTAACTGTGTGTATCTTGTTATATGTATTTCAATAGTTTTGTGTTTTATCTCTCTGTTTTAACCCTGTTGTATTCCACCTCAAGCCGCAAGGAGAGACAGGTAATAAATTGATGATGATTACTTTCTTTGAAAAACATTGTAAAATCACAGTGTTCAAAACACAATTGCTATGAGTCCCCTTCGGGGACAGTATAATACCATTTGCAGCAGAAAGTACAGATAAAGTATGGATGAGGAGGTAATGTGTGAAACACACCTTTGCTGCCCACATTGACTTGCTTGATCTGCTTGCTTAACATACAATACTTAAAGCCTCATCACATTGGGGTGGGGTCTTTTGAATTCTCCGTCACTATATTTCCCAGAATTCTATTCATGCAAATAGAACGGGGCTGTCCGCACTAAAGCCTTAATGTGATGAGACTTTCTCTTTAAATGTTCTATAAAAGATACATTAGAAATAATGTGTGTGAAATATTACAAGCATCAGTTGTGTTTTGAATTTGATGAATCATTTGTGACACAACCTTTGTTGCAGTATATTGCAATTTTTCATTAAAAATCCTTCTTTGTCTTCCTCCTCCTATATATTTGTACCCTGCTTTATCACGCCTGAAGGAGACTCAAATTGACTTAAATAAAGCATTAATATACATATAAGCAAACATTAAAACAGGATTAAATATAATAAATATTTTAAAATTTTCAGTTAAAAACATTAAAACCCCTTAATCGATCTTAAAACATTCTTCTTTAAAAGCCTTTCCAAATAAAAAGGTTTTAGCTTGCTGCCAGGAGGTTAGCAGGGAGGGGCCATTCTGGCTTCCCTAGACAGGAAGTTCTAAAGTAGAGGGCAGCCACTGAGAAGGAAGGCCTGCTCTCTCAATCCTACCAGCTGGGCTTGAGATGGAAGTGAGACCAAGAGAAGGGCCTCTCCTGAAGATCTCAGGGCCCGGACAGGTTCATACAAGGGGATGCAGCCAGCTAAATAGCCTGGACCTGAACCATCTAGGGCTTTAAAGGTCACAATCAACACTTTGATTTTGTGCCCAGAAACGGTCTGGAAGCCTGTGGAGCTGCTGCAACAGCGGGGTTGTTCGCTCTCTGTAGCCATTCCTAGTTAGCAACCTGGCTGCAGCTCTTTGGACCAGATAAAATTTCCAAGAACTCTGCAGAGGCAGCTCCATATAGAGCGTGTTACAGTAATCCAGATGGGATGTAACTAAAGCTTGTTCCACCATGGCTAGATCTTACTTCTCAAGGAATAGGAACAGTTGGCATACAAGTCTTAATTGTGCAAAGGCCCTCCTGGCCATCGGAGACACCTGGACCTCCAGGTTCAATGTTGAGTCCAAGAGGACCCCCAAACTGCTGTCCCTATTCCCTGTTCTGCCTTCTGATTGACCAGGAGTACCTGTATCTTATATAGGTTAAGTTTCAATTTGTTTGCCCTCATGCAGTCCATTAATGATGATAGCCCTGGTTTAGAGTCAAGCAGCTTCCATCGTAAGTGGCATCGTACTCTAAAATTCCAAATGACCTCTCCCAATGGTTTCATGCATATGTTAAGCAGCATGGAGGGCAACATGGAACCCTGAGGAACCCTACAGGTTAGTGGCTGGGGGTATGAACAGGAGTCCCCTAGCACCACCTTCTGGGTATGGCTTTGCAAGCAGGACTGGAGCCACTGTAAGACACTGCATTCTGAAACTCAATTATATGGCAGTGTAGAACCAACCTCTGAAAAACTACAACTTCCATGACTCTATAGCATTGAGCCATGGCAGTTAATGAATGCTGTTAAAATGCATTAATTCTATAGTACAGGTGTATCCTAAACAAGGCTATGGATTGAGCCATTCTGTGTTGAAAGGATGTTAAAAAGATTTTTATTCATTAAAAAAATCATCTTTCTCATCAGCAATTTTATTTAGGCATTTAGACTTATCATTCTATGATAAAATCATACTCAAGGCATGTCTTATCAATGAAAACATCAATCACAACAAAATTAAAAGTAGTCTTGAGAATAGAAACAAAATAAACGGGAGTTTTTAAAAGCACCATCAAAATGTACAAGCAACAGCAAGCTAATAAGATCATCAGAGCCTTTAATGGAAAAATGCTTACCAGATTAAAATGACTTTACAGGCCTATTTGAAAGCAGACAAAAGATGGAATAATCTAATGGAATACTGTTTCATTTAGTGAAAATGTAGGTCTGCTCTTAAGTCGGAACTGGTACATTTTTTAAAGTATAACTCCACACACACACACACACACACACACACACACATGCTTTGGATAGCATGGGGAAGGATTAACATAACTGTGATGTTTGTGTTGCTGTCTGTACCCCAGTTTCACTTCACTTTCCATCCCTGTAATAATTGGATTTTGAAAATATGGCTTGTTATGGAAACAAGGATTGATGATAAAGCTTCAGTTGAGATGACTTTTCCTATGATAACTCTTTCAGGAGTGGATTTCCCTTCCTAGGGATAGATTTCTCTCAGTGTTGTCTCAACTCCTGTTCTTAACTATGAATCATTTATAAGTCAGATGTTTGTAACTTGGGGACTGTCTGTATAGATCTTAACCATATGAACATGGAAGAAGATGACTGTTGAAATATATTGATCCTGGGCCATTTTATTTCTTTATTTATTCGCATTTATGCGTCGCCACTCCCAAAGCGGCTTGGGGCGACTTACAGCGATAAAACACGAAGTTTTTTGAAGTTTAATGGCAATTGCTTGTCCTATGATTTTAATCTGGAAACATAAGAGTTGTACTAAAGGTCAGTTCATTCCAGTATTATGTATCCACACTGTCATTCCAGATGGATAGAAGAAAACCATAATGCAGGATATAACCACATTAACACATCCCCAGTTGGGTACTCCAGAAACTGCTATTTAGTTGAGAGTCTTATTGCCTCCAGTACTAAAGGGAAACTGGAATCTTGTTGGTGCCATACACACTAGGCTTGTTTGATCCCAAAAAAATTGGTTCAAAACTCAGTTCGGATGTAGGAGGTGCTGGTGGTTCAATTCTAAAGTCAATTCCGATTTTTACAGGAAAAATGTTCAAAACTTTTCGAAACTTCCAAGACTTCCTAATCCTTTCCTTAATGGTTTAAAAGTGTTATTTCCTGTTTTATTGAGAGATCTTTACTTTGAAAGTAGTTGTTTTACTCCCGAAGGGTGGAGGGAGGGATAGAAGCAAAGGGAGGAAATTTATCAACTCTGTTTTAAAACACTTCTCAGGAGCCAGGCAGAATGCGAGAGGAAGGGGGGGGGGATTCATCCAGGCTGCTTTAACATGGCTTCCCAGGCTTGAGCTGAGGCCAGGGAAGAGAAGCAGGGAAATGCTGAATCATTTCCTACTCCCTTACTGCTTCATAACAGAAATGGCGGAAAAAGCTTCAGAAGGGCAAAGGAACTGCTGGTTTCCTTTAAAACTTCAAAATTGCTTCAAAAAGCAAATCTATCTGAATTTATTTTGAATTACGAAGATTCCAACTGAACCGTACCATGCCCAATACATACATGTAACTTTCCTTACATACAAGTCTATATTTTTGGACTTTGTGGAATTGGTGTATTTGTGGTTGTATAACTAGAGTTCCACGGTGTAGTAAATTTACAGGAGCTAACCTACATGTTGACTCATGATTCAATATGTCTCTTTAGCATCCAGCAATAGTTTAAAGGGCCCAACTACAGCTCGGACTAACAAACAGGATTAAAACCATGCAGTTAAATATTTGGGGGTGTTGTATAACTATTTGTCAATGCATTACACACTGCTGAGGGGCATGTGTGTCATGCAATGCTAGCATGTTACAGAACAACTATCTATTTGTAGAGTTACGTTATGAAAGCTTTATGTAGGAGTTTGGCCAGCATCATAGAATCATAGGGTTGGACAAGACCATGCAAGCCATTCAATCCAACTCTCTACCTTGCAGCAAAAGCACAATCAAAGCACCCTCTACAGATAGCCATCCAGCCTCTGTTTAAAAGCTTCCAAAGAAGGAGCTTCCACCACACTTCAAGGCAGTGTTCCACTGTTGAACAGCTCTTATGGTCAGGAAGATCTTCCTAATATTTAGGTGGAATCTCTTTCCTGTAATTCAAACCCATTGCTCTGAATCCTCGGACCTCTTCACATGGCCCAAAACGGTCATGTCATTTTACTGGCTTTCAGCAGCAATGGGAAGGCATGTGGGATGGCTTGTGGTGCCCTGTATGCCCTTCCTCCTTCCCTCATCACACGAAGGATGGGAGTGTGTGCTTTTGCACCCTCTCCTTCCCCTCCATCAGAAATTAGAAAGAGCAGTGTGATGACTTGGTACACCCAATTCTTAAAACTTGCTACCACCAACCTAATGTTCTTATTAGGATTTGAAAATAAACTAAGATTTCCAGTTAGACTCCTATAAAAATCACTCACTGAGAAGAAACTGAGAAGAAGTATGATGGAGGCTTGCTTAAAAGTTAACAAGAAAGAGTTTATTAACTTTAACAGGCTTTTAACAACAAACAAGGCACAGATCTTAATGGTTTACTTCTATTGAGGCAACGAGAGCGTATGGTTACAAAAGATGGTTCAACAGCATGATGGTTTACTTGGTAATAAAATGTGCTGGAGCGTATTGGTTTCTTTAGAGGTTTTTCTTCTTAGATCTTAAACAATTCCAGTCAGTTCTAAAACTTGACTGTAAAAGCTCTGTCACACTAATATTAAAACTAGTAATGAACAGGTGTTTCTAACTTGGAACACTCCCTGAAGCTCCAAGGTAGGAAAATTAGGACTAATAAAGGGAAATATTTCTTCACCCAGAGGGTCATTGGGTTATGGAATTTACTTCCAGAAGAGGTTGTGATAGCTGTCAGCCTGAACAACTTCAAGGCAGGATTAGACAGATTCATGGATACCAAGTGTATCGGTAGTTACTGAAAAGGACATTCAAGTGCCACCTCGGAGTTGGTTGAGGTAGGCAGGATATCCCTGGGTACTGGTTGTGGGGGGTCGGGAGCAGGTTAGGGTTTTGCCCTCCCTTCTGCTCGAGATCCCCGTGTACAACTAGGGGCCACTGTGTGATACAGAATGCTGGACTAGATGGGCTGAGGTCCGATTCCGCATGGCTCTTCTTATGTTCTTATCTTAACTTCTAACCCTAAAAGTTCCCTGAGTCTTGTCTGAATGAGCTAACTGACTCGTGCTAGCTCCCAGTCTCAGAGCCCACCTTTCTCTCTATATCCAGAGACTCCAAGGTGTCCTGACTGACTATCCCAAGTCAGTCCTACTGGCTCTAAACTCTAACCAGCACCCTGATTCTCTTCTGACCCTAAGCACTGTCAGCTTCCCTGACCCCTTAGTTCAGACTAATCCCTAGGTGTTTCGCTATAGAACAGACTGATTCAGACCAACAGCTGAGGCTTGGATGTTACTTGTCCAAAACCTAGCTCAAGACTGACTGCTAAGGCTTGGATGTTACTTTTCCACAGCCTAGCACAAGACTAAAACTTTTATGACAGGATTTCTCCCTCCTAGTCAGCTCAGCTCCTCCCCTATGGCTCTCAGCCAATCTCCTGGGAGACACTGTGTCTAGACAGAGGAGCTCTAAAGCCACTCCCCCTGTCTCTGGCGATTACCTTCCTCTAATGGCTGCTGTGTGGAACTCACTCCTAAGATGGATGGCAGCTATTCTAACCAGGGAGCCAAACTGCAACACAGGCTTTGGCCTGCTCAGAATGGGTGAGTCCTTACAAGCAGCAATGCAGGGCAACACATGCTGCCCTGGTGCCCTTTCTGCCATTATATGGACTTTTCAGCCCCCCAAAAAAACGGATAGCTCTGTTGGAGCTAGCTGAAACACACTTTCCTCCCTGTAGTTGGGAGGAAGCAATTTCTGGAGAAAAAAGGAGGAAGGGCTAGCTGTGCATCATCTGATGGCACCTGGCTAGCCCCATCCAAAAACCTCCTTTGCCTCGCTTAAAGCCAGCAAAACAGGGTTAAAAGGCCCTCATCTCCAGGATAGCAGAAAACAAGCCTGCTCCCTCTTTTTTATGACAGCCTTTCAGATTTAAACCTGATAATATTTCCTCTCAAGTTTCTCTTCTGAAGTCTATACATAACCACCGGCTCTTTAAGCCAAACCCCGTAGGGCATGGTTTCCAGACCTTGAATCATTTGGGTCATCCTCCTCCAGTTGAATTCCAGGTCTCCTTCAAGGTGTTAGTCTTGACTTTCAAGGCCTTAAATGGCTTGGGGCCAGTGTACTTGAGGGAGCGGCTTACCCCATATGTACCCAGAAGATCACTGCATTTGAAGGGCCTCAATATGCTCGAAATTCCGGGACTGAAAACCTGCAGGCTGTCCAGCACACGGCAAAGGGCGTTCTCTGTGGCAGCCCCAGTGTTATGGAACTCGCTGCCAGCCGAGACATGAGCCTTGCAGGACCTGATGGCGTTCCTATTCAAGCAGGCATTCGGCCCGACCACCATCTGAATGGCCTACTCCTTAGCTGTGCTGCTGCTATTATTGACCCTGCTGTTTTAACTATTGTATAACTGACCATGACTGTCATGGTATTTTAAAGTGTTTAGTATGTTTTTAGTATGTTTTTAGTTGTTAATTGGTAAGGTTTTATCTTGATGTATTGTTTACATGTTGGAAACCGCCCTGAGCCTCGGGGAGGGCGGGTTATTAAGTTGAAATTAATAATAATAATAGACACATTCCAGCTTGACAATATCCCTCTTGAATTATAGTGTCCAGAATTAGACACTGTATTCCAGGTGAGGTCTGGCCAAAACAGAATTGAGAGTTAGTCCCTTGATCTAGACCCTATATTCCTTTGGATGCAGTCCAAAATCCCCTTGACTTTTTTAGTTGCTGCACCACATTGTTGTTGGCTTTATAAGCATTTCAATACAATTTAAAAACTACAAAAATACAAATGTTAAAAAAGAATATACTATAATTGGCACTAAAAAACAGTTAAAATCCATAAAAACATATGCAAAACTAAAAACCACGGCACCCTCTGACTTGATTTTTAAGACTTTATTTTTTAAAAGTCTACCCAAATAAAAAAGTTTTAGCCTGCCGCTGGAAGGACAGCAGGGAGAGGGCCATTCTGGCTTCCCTGGACAGGGAGTTCCAGAGTTGAGGGGCAGCCACTGATAAGGCCTTCTCTCTCATTCCCATCAACCAACCTTGAGATGGAGTGAGAGGTTGGCTTATGTTCAACTTGTGGTCTACCAAGGCTCCTAGATCTTTTTCCATATTGATTGTGGTTGAGCCAGGCATCACTCATCCTGCATCTGTATGTTTCATTTTTCCACCTGGGTATAGTATACTACACTTCTCCTTGTTGAAATTCATATTGTTAGTTTTGGCTCAGCTCTCTCCAGTACATAGCCATCATGAGTAACAGCCATTGATTATTTCATTTCATCTCTAAATATAAAAAAGGTCTTATCATCATGAGTATCTTAAAAACAAAAAAATATGGGGCCAAATGACCCCTAATTTGGCAACACAATGTGTGACCAACAATAATAAAAAACTAAAAAGAACTAAAAAGAACTTACAAATCCTAAAAAAGGAGAAGATGCCACTGGGCATGTGTACAGGGAGGAGGGGTGCATGCGCACAAACACAGGAGAGCTCAACGTGGCAGAGCCTGTGCCCGCAACAGCTTCTAGGCTGCCTGGAGCCAGCCTCGGCTCCTTGCAGTTGTCCTGCAGAGAAAAGGCATGCACCAGCCTGAGCAATGGAGGTGGAGACAGAGGTGCCTCTTCTTACTTCTTCTCCCTCACTCCCTTGGGAGTAGAGATTGGGAATCCGTATGCTAGAGGCAGGGCCGTAGCCAGGATTTTGTTTCGGAGGGGGCTGAGTTTGGTTCGGGGGGCTGAGACTGGGTGGAAGAGGGTCTACCCTAGCAAATCTTTTGTATTGTTATCCCAATAACCACATTAATGTGGGATATAATGAGCATGGTAATCAGATCATGATATGAATAAACATAACAGTTTAAATAATGTACCAGTAAGGCCTTTTCGCGGACCACCCTGAGAATTTCGGGGCTGAAGCCCCTTAGCCCCCTGGCTACATGCCTGGCTAGAGGAGAAAGAGGAGGTCTGATTTTGCAGCAGGAAGGGAAGGGAGGGGAAAGGAACTTCCATTTGAATGCTCTGCCATTCAAATTGTAGTTCAAACTCTTTCCCCTTTCATCCCCTTCCTTCCTTCTTCCTTTCTCCCTCATCCTTCTCTCCCTCCCTTCTCTCTTCCCCCATTTCCTCCCTTCATGCCTTTTGTTCTTCCTCTCTCCCTCCTCCTTCGTCTCTTTCCTCCCTCCCTTGCTATATAATACACACACACACATATATATATATATCATTGTTATATATATTATATATTACTATATAATATAATGTAACTACTATATATTACTATATTAAATAGACTCATAGAATAGAGTTAGAAGGGACTCTACCATTGTATTAGGAGAGAACAGACAGGAAGGAAGGAGAGAAGAATGGAGGGTGGGAAAAGGGAAGGAATGAAAGAGGGAAAGGGGGAAGGAAGGAAAGAGAGAAGGAGGGAAAGAAAGAGGTATCAAAGAAAGAAAGAAGAGAAAGTAGAAAGGAAAGTAAAAGGAAAGGCAGGAAAGAGGTAAAGAACGAAGGAATGAGAAAAGGAAATAAAAAGTGAAAGAAGGAAGGAAACAGGGAGGGAAGAAAGGAGACAAAGGAAGAAGTAGAGAAAGGGGGAGTGAAGGAAGGAAAGAGAGAGGGAAGGATGAAACCAAAGAGTGAAAGAAGGAATTAAAAAAGAGGTAGAGAAGGAAGAAAGGAGAGGAAAGGGGAAGGGGAATAAAAAGGGGGACGCAATAGGTAGGTACCTCTTTCATAATAGCCCAGATATCTACCTCTACTTCGAAAATTCTTACTATAGGCCACAGCAATGTGTTGCAGGGCACAGCTAGTACTTTATGAAGTTGTCTAATTCGTTTTTAAAGCCACCCACCTTGGCAGCCATTACTACACTTACGATGGAATGAATGTTGATCTGATGTTTCACTGTATGCCAAGTGAACAAGGGTCTCCTTTTATTACTGTCCCAATTGAGTAATTATTTTATTTGTCCAAAATGTATGTAGCTAATCTGCCTCTTTCACATATTAGTCAGTTGTTCAATGTACTGGAAGAAAAGCTTTAACAATACAATTTACCTTTTCTTGCAATTCAGATTCCAGCTGGCAAGGACATTCTGCACTGTCCACAAAACAAGATTTTAATTCTATTTCCATCCCATGGATCTCTTTTTATAAGCCCTCTCTTCCCATGCCAGAGGAGGACCTGAATAATAGGTTATGTAGTAACTCTACCCCTTAGGATTGCTGACAGTTTATAAGAAAACAAAAATTACCACCCCCAACTATTTCCACATATAAAAATGGGTGTGCGATTATGGAATTATGTGTATAGCCATATAAACATGGCAAAAACAAATTGCCAGTAATGCAACATATCAGCTGGGCCTGAATTGTCTAGGGATGTGCTAGAATTTTGTATGTCTTATAGATCTGTAGGTGGAACAATCTTTGCTTTCATTGCTTCAAGATGTCAGCAGGGTTATTTTTGTATTGCTGCCATTAAGTATCATCATCTCCTATGAGTCAAATGTGATGGCCTGACTCAACACAGAGCACTTTTGTGTGATAATATAGTTAAGCCTGATCCAGCATGAGCAACACATGACTTCTGTCTAATTTCCAACAGATTTTGTGTCAAATGAACGCAGGGCATTTGGCAAGGTCCCTCAGATTAACTGAATTCCCAGAGGCTCTTTGTGACCTTCTGAAAGAAGTTTTACAGGCTAAGTTATCTCCTAAGGTCAAGTACAATATCAATATAATATCTGATTAGGCCATTGAACCAATGGGGGGATAAATGTGGGCTTTCTAATAGGTCATCTCTGTGGAACAAGACATCTGAGTTTTCTGCTGCCTAAAATAAGAAATCTTTTCAGCCTGTTCACTATGGTCACAAAGTATTTGGAAATTAATCCTGGAATTCTGCTTAAGTATAAGAAAATAGCTTTTTGTACTGGATAGGCTAGCAAAAGGTTCATTTGCTTTGGTAAGAATTAATCAAAATTAGCAGATATGTCAATAGTAGATATAAGTTGAAGGTTAAAACATCTGAAAAGAAGAGATAATGAAGTGCAATTGTCTCATAGAAACAGAGTTGGAAGGGGCATTTTAGGCCATCAAACCCTATACTCTATAGCCATTGGATATAGGGAAACTATGCTCATCCTTTCTCTCTCCAGAGGAGAATATCTAGTATCCATGGATTCTCTGCCTATACTTAGGTGATCCCTCGTTGACCGAGTAAGATTGTCCTCCAAGTTCAGTGTACTGGCGATGGGCACGTAGGTGACTGTGGGGCCTATTCTTCATCTGCACGTTCTCCTGCAGTGAGTGAGTCGGTTTCCAGAAATGGCTTGGCACATTTCTCTCTTTTGCACTCCATTTGTGCCTCTTCAAATTCTGCAGCACTGCTGGACACAGCTGACCTCCAGCTACAGCTCTCAAGGGCCAGGGCTTCCCAATTCTCTGTGTCTATGCCACAGAACACATCATGCGATGTGTGGGACTTGATGAATGCAAGGCTGGGGTTAAAATTGCTGGAGGAAACATTAACAACCTTAGATATGCAGATGATACCACTTTGATGGCCGAAAGCGAGGAGGAGCTGAGGAGCCTTCTAATCAAGGTAAAAGAGGAAAGTGCAAAAGCTGGATTGCAGTTAAACATAAAAAAACCAAGATTATGTCAACAAGACTGGCTAATAGAGGGATAACTGGCTAATAGAGGGAGAAAACGTGGAGGCAGTGACAGACTTCGTATTTCTAAGTGCGAAGATTACTGTAGACGCAAACTGCAGCCAGGAAATCAGAAGATGCTTACTTCTTGGGAGGAGAGCATTGACCAATCTTGATAAAATAGTGAAGAGTGAGACATCACACTGGCAAAGAAGATCCGCATAGTTAAAGCAATGGTATTCCCCATAGTAACCTACGGATGTGAGAGCAGGACCATAGGGAAGGCTGAGCGAAGGAAGATAGATGCTTTTGAACTGTGGTGTTGGAGGAAAGTTCTGAGAGTGCCTTGGACTGCGAGAAGCTCCAAACATCTATTTCTGTTTTATTGACTATTCTAAAGCTTTTGACTGTGGATTATAACAAATTGTGGCAAATTTTTGGTGGTATGGGGATACCAAACCACCTTGTCTGTTTCCTGAGGAATCTTTATAACGACCAAGTAGCAATAGTAAGAACAGACCAGGGAACAACAGACTGGTTCAAGATTGGGAAAGGAGTATGGCAGGGATGTGTGCTTTGGACCGCAAGAAGATCAAACGTGTCCGATAGATGATTTCCACTCAGGTGGGAAGCTTCCCAACAACAAGATAAAGTATCATAGCAATGGAGATGGAAAATAAGGTTGGGGCAATAACACATCCCTGTTTGACACCTGATCCCACCTTAAATAGGTCACTTTAGGAGCCAATGCTGTCAAGGACTGTTGACATCATGTCATCCATGGATCCTCTGCGTATAAGCATGTAAGGAAATCCTTATGGGGGTTGTCCATCTAGTCCAATGTTCTTCTTTCCATTTCAACCTACTAAATACCTCAAAGAAGCAGAGAAGGTAAGTCTGTGGAATTCCTTCTGAAAGCAACCCACTGAGCATGAAATAGATTTCCATTAAATTCTCCATATCATATCTGAGAATTTGACTATTAGGCCTCATCTACACAGCCAAAGGATGCCTCGTGATAATGCAGAGAAATTCAGGTTTATTCCAAGTTAAAATAACACCTCCAAAGGTCACTAGGGTCCTAATCTTTAGAAGTGTGTGGGGCATGGAGACTGCTCTTGAGATCTCCATCCTCCTCTCTCTTCTCTAACAGCCTCATCACAGTTTGAGGATACCTGCACTAGAGCATGGATCCATTTTAATCCTGGTTGCTGCCTTCTACAGGATTATGGTGTTTGCAGTTTTTTGCAGCCCAGAACCTCTATGGCTGAGCAGTTTAAAGGCTCCTCCTTAAACTACAAGCCCCAGAATTCTGCAGGAGGCAGAAACGGGATTTAAAATGGGTCTGTGCTCTAATGAAATGAGATTCTAAAACTCCGGTGCATCCTTTAGAAGCAAAATGGAGCTCTTAGAAGCCTCAAAGCTTGATAAGGAATGTTTATTTAACCGTTTACAACCAGGAAAGGGAGCGAGAGAAGCCAGAGAGCCAGTGACCACTCCCACACCACATCGACGTCAACAGTGATTTGGCCCAGGAGGGGGAAAAGGTGAGGTCTTGACCCTCTGTGTGGACATCAAATGCACAGGGAACCAGAGCTTTAAACTCCAGATCCGTGTGCATTTTCTGCTGTGTATAAGGGCCCAGGAATGTAATCAAGCTTTGGATGGTAGCTAATTCTTTAATGGAGGCCCTGATTTGTTGACATCCTGTACACAACTCAGGGTGACTCTCAATTCCACAGAAAATATTGGAGTTCAGTTTAGCAATTGACCTGGGTTTTTGATGAAGTGAATAAGCTATATATGCTAGACATTTTGTACAACCTGCAACACTGCAAGTTATTATGGTAAAATAAAGTTATTTTAGGATTGCAGTTCCCAGAATCCTCCAGCAACCACATGTAGTAGCAATATTGGTTTTGAGGTTCTGGAATTTGGAGTCAAAATGAAATATATGTTCACGACATCTATCAAGGAGAATAAATAAGGATGTTTCCAGACAAAACAAGCCAAGCTCTCTGAAGCAATTAGTGGAAGAACATATTTTGAACTACTAAAAGCCTAAATGGAACATGAGCAATTCTACCATGTTCATTTGTGGATTATCACTTGTAGAAACAATTTCTCGGGAGAACCAAATATTCTTTTCAGTCACTTTAATCAACCTTCCTATATTTCAAAAATGTCCAGAACATATATCTCATTTATTTCTTTAAAAAATCAGGTAGTAAAGATAAGATGAGAAAGTGCAATATCAGCTCTGAACCTCCAGCCAGCAACAACTGAATAGATTCATCTTGAATAGTACATATGTATGAAACATCCCAACATCTGAACATTTCCAATTGACTGAAATCTGCCACTGTATAAAATATAATCACGGGAAATTTTTCAACATTTGCAGAAAGAAAAATAAATCTTGCCCATGCAGAACTATGACACAATATGAAAAATGTTATGTTATCAGAATCTTGAGCTGTACAAGTTAACTTTGGACTTTGTGGCAGGAATACAGGTAGTGGTGTCATTCATGTATAGTTCATTTCTATATGTAGTTACTCTTTTTTGACTGTTTTGCAATGGATATACACCCTTCATGGCTGCCCCACAATTCTAAGTGCAGTTACCCCTCCACATTTGCAGTTTTTTAAATTAATTATTTATTATTTATTTACCACATTTTTACCCCGCTCCTCTCAACCCCCCCCCCCCCGGGGGGGAGACTCGGAGTGGCTAACAAAGGCAGCAGTTCGATGCCACAACCAACACAATATAAAACCATAAATAAATATAAAATACATATAAAATTTAAAACCATAACAACAACAGTCCTTAAAATAAACAATACGCAGTCCACAAATCCATTGATAAGCCATAAAACCATAACCTCATATCATAACATCTTGCCAATCCAGCTCCACTTAAGTGCTGCTTCTATTATTTTGCAAAAGTCTGGTCCCAAAACCAAGATTTTAGTTTCTGTTGGGCCTGTGGCTTCAGCAGGGACTGTTGGATTTACAGTGCAAGGGATTGTGTGATCCACAGTGCATGATGGAAATGGGCAAGAAGGAAATTTGCAAAGACAGCGTCCCTAGCAAACCTTTTGTATTGTTATCCCAATAACCCCATGAATGTGGGATATAATGAGCCTGGTGATCAGATCATGATATGAATAAACATAACAGTTTAAATAATGTACCAGTAAGGCCTTGTCTCCAAGGCCACCACCTGGTGGAATTATGTTGCTGGAAGGGTAGAGATAAGAGCAACACTAGCCCCCAGACCATTACAGGCAAGATGCCAGCATTTGGGAAAGTTTAGGGAGTGCAGTTCTCCTGAGAATCAACAGGGTAGAGATAAAGCACCTGGCCTGAGAGGCCTGGGATAGAAAGAACGAATGTATTAATTTGCAGTTCAAGGTTTCTGCTTCCAGCCGTGGTTTCAGTTTGCCAATTAAGGGGGGAGCGATGGAATTCTAGTTTTTTGATACAGCTCTGCTTGGCTTTTAAAAATCAGATCTTGGACAACTTTGCAATCAAGCCTCATGTTTCTGGTCTCCTGTATTCCTAGTTTTAAGATTCAAGTATGAATTTTGATTTTGTTTCCTTTGGATTATTCTAGTTATTGGACCTTATTTCCTTGGATTTATTTAGTGACTTTGCAGCATCTATTTTGCCTTTGGTCTCCTAGAACATTACCCTTGGATTATTGATTGTTTTTATGTCTTTTTTCTTCATACATTTTACTGCTCATATTGAATAACTGCTTGCTTCAATAAAAAGACTGTCTATTCCAACTGGTGTTCTGTGAGTGCATTTAAAGGCCCCTGGTTTCTTCTTTCTAAATGCCAGGAGGGATGGGGTCGATCGAATTTCACTAGGAAGCAAATTCCACAGGCAGGGGGCTACAACCGAGAAGGCCCTATCTCTCGTCCCTGCGAGCCGCATTTGCAATGTTGGTGGAAGCGAGAGAAGGGTCTCCCCCACTGATATTCAGTTGCGAGTTGGGACGTAGAGACAGATGCGTTCAGACAAGTAAGTTGGGCCAGAACCGTATAGAGCAGGGGTGCTCATTAGGTAGCTTGCGAGCTACTAGTAGATCTTCGGCCCTCTTCCAGGTGATCTTCGGGCCTCACCAGCCGGATGGGGCGTTCTTGCCATGCGCGCACATGCACGCTCCTGTTGCTGGCTTCCGCTATCGCAGTGCTTCTTTCGCCTGCGGGGCATTGCAGGAAGAAGGAAGCATGAGGCGGGGCCTCTGGAGGGAGCGCCCTGCCTCTCTCTCATCCAGAAGCAGCTGTGCAGCCTCCATTGCCAGTGAGACAGGCAGGGTGGAGCGCTCCCTCTGGATGCCCCGCCTCATGCTTTCTCCTTCCTGCAATGCCCCGTAGGCAGAAGCGCTGCGCAGGTGGAAAACAGCAACAGGAGCACGCGCAGTGGCAAGAGCGCGTGGCGGCAGGAGCACGCAGGAGCGCACGGCGGCGGGGGCAGGTAGATCTTTTGGACTTGGTTGCTTTAAGAGTAGCTCACATGCTGAAAAAGTGTGAGCACCCCTGGTATAGAGCTTTATAGGTCAAAACCAGCACTTTGAATTGAGCATTTTTACAGTTTTGATTATTCACAGATTTGATTTAAAATATTCTCTCTAGAAATTTCTAGGTCCTCCAATCTGATTCTATTGTCAACTTTTTCCATGTATGCTTCAAGACCTAGAGATTCCTAGAGAGGACACTTCCATTTGCCTGTCAACTTATGTTGACCCCATGGATTTTGTAAAGTATTCTCATGAGAGGAAATCTCAGAGGCGTTTTCACCAGTTCTCTGAAATATAGTCTGAAGCACCTGGTATTCACTGGCAATCTCCCATCCAAGTACTAGCTAAGGCCAACCTGATTAGCTTCCAAGAACAGATGTGATCTGGTACCTTTATTTCTGCTTCTGCCCTTTAATACAATGGATGATTTTGAGAAATCAATTATGCATGGATTGAATAAGAATCAAATAGTTGTTCCAAGCAATTTGGAATGTGTACTCCTTGAGTCCTTCTGTTGCCACAGAGTGTAGGGTCTCAAGCATTTTTAGGATTACTCATGTGATTTCAGAGTTCTGTCATAGCATCACGTGTAACTTTGCAAGTCATTTTGGCTGAAAATTGGAATTTTGTTTCTACTATATATCCCAAAAGCCTCCAGCCACCAGCTCTACCCTCCTGTAGATGGAAGATTTTAAGGGTTGTCATCCAAAGATGTTCCAAGGTCTTAATCCAAGGAATTTGCATCCATTTGAAGCAGATGGATGACTTGGACTTAGACCAGCCAGGCACCTAATACATTTAAAGCTATGCAGTCATTTTCTTCTTGAAACCAACTCAGTTTCAATGATGCTATCCTACAAAAAGACTTTAACTTTCTTCTCTTATCAGACTATCACTGAATGGAGCAGAGTGTATTCTTCTACTTAAATCTTTCTGCTGCCAGTCAAGTATTGTTGTTCTCTTCATTCAGCCCCTTAACGTGCTTCCTATGAAGTCAGACATTCAGTATCTTGTTTCCTTTTAGATATATCTTGAATTACTCATTCAGGGAAGAACGTGTATATTATGCTTCATTTCAAGCCATGATTATTAATATATTAGACAAGCATTTTGAAAATGGAGATAAAAGCCTTCTCCAAAGTTCTCATGTGGTCTTCTTTTCAAAGCTAATGATGTGTGAATTCATTATGGAATCGCTCATCAATGGTTTGCCTGACCCAGTTTCACCAATTGCCATCAAATGTTCATATTGTTTGTTAAGAATACTAGATCAGTGATTTTCAAATGGTAGGTTAATACCCAATTGCCAGGGTCATGCCTTGTTGGTGCTGGATTGTTAGGTTGACATCCTTGTTTTTAATTTCTAATCTAGGGCATGCAAAAGTGTGATAATACTGCAAGAAATGTAGAGCAGGTTTTGATTACTCAATAACACCACTCTAGGAGAATCTTAAATATGTTCTATGTCAGGTATAGAGAGCCTCTGGCCTCCAGATAGATTCTAAGTCATGTTAAGCATGATGAAAACTGTAGATCCCCAATATTTGAGTACCCCATTCTTTGTCATACTTCACAATTAAGATTCAGTTGCTTCACGTAGCACAGAAAGTTGCCCTCCATCTAAGGTACTGTTGGTGAATCTCTTATTTAGATCTGAATACAGTCCTTTTGGGGTTCCATTCTGCTGTGGTTGGCTAGTTTCCCTTTCCCATCACCTGGCAGCTTACATGCTTTCTAAAAGGTTGAATGGTTCAGTTAATGGCAGTGAGTTTTCTGCCAAAATATACTGGATTTTGTTGTTGTTTTTTTGGTCCTGGCCTTTTCCTCTTGCTCTATGCACCACTAGGTTGCTGTTCCAAAGAATTCTCCAAAACAGAAATCAGTAATTAGTTTGAACAACAGAAAGATGGGTCTTTTGTAAAAAAAAACCCAAAAAAACATTGTGGCAATTTTCTGCATAAAACAATGTTGTTTTCTGTATAAAAAGCAAATTTGCTTCAGGAATGATTTTTTTCCACAAAAGTTTCAAATTCACAAAAGTTTCAAATAATTTTTTTAATGTGCAGAACTTTTGCTATTTCACCAAATGGTGAGAAACTTTGCTACTCTGTTGCTGAATACACATGCTCAGCGTGGAATACATCTTACCACATTAAAATAGCAGATGTGGCTCTTAAGACATATGGCATTATCACAGGATGTCTACACCCTACATCACTGGAGATATTATACTGTTTAGCTGGTATTGCACCACCTGAAATCCGCTGGGAAGTAGCAGCCAGCAATGAAAGGGCCAAGGCATTGACATCTCTGGCCCATCCTCCAGAGCAGGGGTGCTCACACTTTTCCAGCATGCGAGCTACTTATAAAACAACCAAGTCCCAAAGATCTACCTACCCACTACTCAGAGAGCCATAAGAGCAAAATATTAGGAAATTTATTTCAGTGAGAGCCATATAATATATTTTAAGACTGAATTCAACTAAATGTGAGTATAAGCCCCTGAGCATTCCTCACAAATGGCATGGGAGCCATACACACTGTGCCTGCGATCTGCCTGCGATCTACCAGGATGCCCTTCAAGATCTACCAGTAGATCACGATCTACCTAATGAGCACCCCTGCTCCAGAGCTTCAGGCTAGATTCTTTCCATTGCCTGTTTAAGGTGGCTTTTCAGTGTTCTGTCATTGAGCTTCATCCATTATTTTAGCCCTTCCCCATGCCACCCTGACCTCCAGATTGTGTGCTTTAACTTTTAGTAGTCCATCATGAACAGACTCATTTTCAATTGAGATGTTTTGCAAAGACACTTTTAAAAATTAAAAATGAAATGTAGAAAGTGTTGCCTTGGCTAGCTGATTATGTTGTAAGCACTGCATATTACGCATCTCCATCAATTACAAGCAGCTGAACATCCCTTAGCATCAAACAGAATGACAAAAAGCTACACCATAATGAGTAATGGTTAAGGCCAATTGCTATTTTAATTATGTAGATGACTTAACATCTTTCCATTGATGTTCTTGCTGTGTTTCAGCATGAAAGTTCTCCCGCATTACGTTTACATGTTTTTTTTAAATGACCAAAAATATGAATATGAATGTTTGCCATGGACCATGCAGGAATTGTGGAGTGGAGGGAGGAAAGTGTTCATAACTCTCACACAATGCTATTCTATGCATGTTTTCTCAGAAATAAGTCTTATTGAAAATAATAAGGTTTCCACATTAATTCAGTGTGACAACTTTTTCTCCCTTTAGAGAACTTGCAGCATTGCACCCAGAGAAGCATGAGATAATTTAATATTTTTGGCCTAATTCCACTTGTTAGCCCCAATGAGAGTAGATTCAATAATTCATGAAATTTACATGAGTGTTGACTTACTCATTGATTCAGTTGGTTTGTTCCAGTGAGACTAACTAATGGATTCAGATATTGTAAAATAAAATAGCAAATTTCTTCTTGGGTTCAAAGCTGCTATCCTACCCACTCTAGCTCAGTACTGTTTCTCCACCCTGTACCAGCTTCTGCGGTTTCTTCTTTACCACCCAAACTCTTTTCTTGCTTCTAGGAACTACAAATGTTTCTTGCTTGCTTGTATAGTTGCCAACTTCTAGTTCCTTAAATCCAGGCAGTCATTTTTCTAATTTTATTAAAACTATAATATATACTCAACCTCATATGTAATTTGAGGGCAGATCTGGTAGTCGAAATTATGGATTTGGACATGATTCATGGAAAAGTCAAGGGTTCTTTTGTAGAGAGGGGAAAGCATTATCATTGCCTGAAGAGCGCAGTTGTCCTGACTGCTGATGCCACCATTTTTCCACCCAAGTGGAGGCCAAAAACAGTAACATGGAAGACAGGATAGAGGAAGTTGGTGATTCTTTTAGATTCTCCTATTGCAGACTAAGCTCTTACATTTTGCCAATGTACTCTGAGTAATTGGTGGCTCTATTTCTGATAAGTATTATGAGCAGCTTGGATAGTGAGGAGGAAGAGTTGCTAGAAGAGCAGCAGAGGAGAAGGGGACCAGCAACTCCTGGGCAGTCTGCCATGCCTATCCTTCTGCTGAAGCAAACACTCCATAGCGGTCTGTGTAAGCCTTTATAGGTGATGATGAAGCAAGCACATCTGAGCAACCTACAGAAGGGTGTAACATGCATACACCCCGGGCCCTAGAGCATTTTATAGAACATGTCTCAGAGATTTGTTGAAAAACACTAATTAATGAAGCAGCAATATAAAGTCCTTGCTGTTGTGAAACTTTAGCTTTGGACAATGTTTTATCTGAACTGAAACCAATGCCTGTTTGCTCTTGACCCAGGACATGACTCCACTGCTTCCCGGTTTGTTACCAAAGGCCTTCTGACTTCTAGACTCTGAATCCTGACATTATCATCTTGATTGCTTCATGTTTCTGATGTTGGACTGTTGACTGTCCAAGGACTCTTGTGTCTGACATTTCTGACTTGGCTGGCTTCTTCAATTTGGCTGGCTTCTTCAATTCTGGTGTTTATTAGGACTTAGATCCCTTATTAATACCCATGTTTGTTACAATAAAAGTCCAGTATTACACTGAACCATTGATAAGTACCCCCCTTTTTGGGTTGATTTTGGGTTGAACTTTTTTTTACTAAGATATGTCATGAAAGGGATGATGAGGACACTGAAATGTAACATTTGTACTTCATAGATAAGAGAAAGGAAGTTGATAAAGGAAGGACACATATCCCACAGTGCAAGATTTTAGTATACACCTATGCCTTTGGATCATATTTAATGTAGAATAGGATCCTCTCCATTCCACTCTGATTTTGCTTTTTGATACAGTTTTATATTATAATAAACTTCATTTAAAACCCACCACCATCTCTCCAAAGGAGACTCGGGGTGGCTAACATGAGGCCAAGCCCAAAAACAATACAACACAATTGAACATAAAACAGTAAGGAAAAAACATCATAACAAAATATATGAAATGACAAATAAGATGAACATTATACCATCGCATAGTATAATCAACACAACGGCTGGGCCAGATGTATGGGATAAACTGTTAGAAGGTTAAAACCCTGGGTGTGATAGGAGCACAAAGTGTATTTGTAAGAAAGGAGCCCAAGAAGGAGGAGCAGTGGGGTTTAACCTTTATAAAGGGGAGCTGCTTTATCATGAGGGCAAATTGTAGGTGGGAACAAACAATGGGTTGAATGGTCACTCTCCAAAGGCACATCAGAAGAGCCAGATTTTTAGCTCTTTCTCGAAGGCTGCTAGGGTAGGGGCTTGTCTAATCTCCCCAGGTAGCAAGTTCTAAGGGCAGGGGGCCACAGCGAAAAAGGCCCTCTCCCTCATACCCACAAGTAAAGCCTGTGATAGAGGAAGGGGCGAAAGAAAGGCCTCTCCAGAAGATTGAAGAGATTGTGCAGGTTTGTGGTAGGAGAAGTCACGAAGGTAGGAGGGTCCCAAACCATTTAGGGCTTTATAGGTAATAACCTTTACCTTGAACTGGGACTGGAAGATGAGTGGTAGCCAATAGAGCTCCTTGAACAGGGGGATTGATTGCTCCCTGTAATTCGCCCCAGTCTGGCTGCCAAATGTTGGACCAATTGGAGTTTCCGGGCCTTCTTCAAGGGAAGCCCCACATAGAGTGCATTGCTATAGTCCAATCTAGAGGTAACTAAGGTGTGTAACACCATGGTCAAGTCAGGCTTCACGAGGTATGGTCGCAGCTGGCGCACAAGTTTTAATTGTACAAAGCCCCGGCCACCGCCGACACCTGCGCATCAAACGTCAGTGCTGAGTCCAGAAGGACCACCAAGCTACGGACCTGCACCTTCAGAGGGAGTGCAACCCTGTCAAGCATAGGTTGCCACCCAATACCCCAGTCGGCGTACAACTGACCTGGAGGACCTCTGTCTTGTCGAGATTGATCTTCAGCTTGTTTGCCTTCATCCAGGTCGACACAGCAGCCAAGCACTAGTCCAGCCTCCGAGGGCTTCCTTGGATTCCAATGGAAAAGAGTAGTGGAGTTGGGCGTCATCCACATAGAGATGGCAGCCAACTCCAAAACCCCGGATGACCTTTCCCAATGGTTTCATATAGATGTTTAAAAGCATGGGGGGACAGAATGGAACCTTGCGGGACCCCACAGATCAATGGCCAGTGGTCTGAGCAGGTGTCACCCTGCCTTCACATCTGGGAACGACCCTCAAGAAAGGACTGAAGCCACAGTAAAACCGTGTCCCCCAGTCCCATCCCGGAGAGCCAACCCAGAAGGATACTATGGTCGATGATATTGAAAGCCGCTGAGATGTCCAAGAGAACCAGCAGGGTCACACTCCCCCTGTCCAGTTTCCTGCGGAGGTCATCCACCAAGGTGACCAAAGCCATCTCAGTACTGTGTCCAGGCCTGAAACCAAACTGCGAACGATCTAGAGAATTGGTGTCATCTAGGAATCCCTGGAGCTGTGAGGTGACCACCCTCTCCAGCACCTTGCCCAAAAAAGGGAGGTTGGAAATTGGTCTGTAATTATTAAGCACGGAGGAGTCAAGGGAAGTCTTTTTCAATAATGGTTTTACCACCGCCTGCTTAAGGCAGGACGGGAATTTCCCTTGGCTAAACGACGCATTTATGATGGAAGCAAACCAATCCAACAACCCACCCCTGGCCAGTTTAACTAGTCAGGAAGAGCAAGGGTCCAGGGCACATATTGGCATCAGAATGTGAAAAATGCACTTCAGCAAATACAAAACTTCTTCATCTTCCCCCTAGAGCTGTTCAGAGCCTTTGCCAAAGCAGGAATGTCCAGACAAACATCTGAATTTTCAGTGGGTAAATATTTGGTAACAATTCCATGGAGAACTAAGTGGATTCCTTTGTGGCAAGTAAAATGGGGTAGAGTTAATGGTTGTACAAGGACATTTCTCTTGCATGAATATGTCTCCTTGATCATGAACAAAGCAATTACATTAATGCTTGTCCACTCCCCCATTTTAGAATTCTTTAAATTTTTCTCTAAAGTACTTTGATCATGGCCTCTCTTCTTTTGTCTTCCATTTCTTAGTTAATTTGACAGGTAAGGAGATTCTATAGCTCCTCGATTTTAGTAGGCGTCCTTTTCATAATAACACTTTTCTGATTTTGTACCTAATCCTTTACTAGCCTTTGAGTCTTGATTACAAATGCGCTATCCATTTCTTTGGAGTGTCTCCGCATTGTACTCTCTGCAGGAGCAGTAATCTTTTCTCAATTAACACTTTGCAAAGATCAACCAAGATCAGAAGAACGGCTCATTCTCTTTAGATTGAGAGGATATGGATTTGATAAAATTCCTTATTCAGCAGCAGCCCATGTATCTCTAACTTAGTATGCACCCTCAAAAATAGAAGAAAGAGTGAATACATATGCTGTAATTTTATGAAATCTATTTACAAAAATTCAAATGAAAACTTAGTAATGGATCAGCTCTATTATTTCATTTTAGCAAGTGCAACTAAAAAGTGTAAGAACCAGAGGTGTTCAAAATTTTGGGGGCAATTCATAAGTTGTATAAATTTGTATACATTCGTATTAACAAATTGTACTTATGATACAAAATTGAGGCCCTCTGAATTAAAACAAAACAGTGCCCTCAAAATTCTGGGAAAATATTTATTTTATGTTAATATTTCATTGATTTTTTTCAATGTAGACTCGGTTGAATATTTTGCTCATGCACTGATATTTTAGATTTTAAATAATATATTCTCTTTCTTACTGAGAGGAGGAGATTACTTGCAAGAAAACAAAAACAACATAAATCCCTGTTCCCAGATGGCACAGGGATTTCTGGGACTTGAAGTCCAAATTGTAATTGACTGCGAAAGAGCCAGTGAATTCTACAAATGCAGCCAGTTTCATCCTGATAGCCATAAAAATGACAGAGAAATGAGTTGCTGAATGTTTGCCATAGCTGCAAATTAACAAAATGAAATAATTTTAAAAATTCAGAATTTCAGATTCAAAACAAAATGCCTCCCTTTCAAATTTTTCAAAACATTTCTAAAACGGGAGCTATCCAAGTTTTATAGTTAGAAACAAAACTGGTACCAAACAATGATAAAACATGTAAATATCCACAGTATGTACAGATATCAAGTAAACAGTAATAGTTACTCACAGAAATGCAGGCCTGAATAAAATTCCAGCAATTTATGATATTGTTTCTATCATTTGTTTGAGGAAATTGAATGATGTATTAACTGTGGATTTCTACATCCCCTCACAGCAAATGGTAGAGCAGGACTGCAAACAATTAAATCAACCCAGATTGTCCTCTGAGAAACACTTCAGTTCCCCATGGCAGAACTGTGTGTGCACACCTATGCCCATGTTCACCAGTAAAGCCAGCAAAGAATGCATTCTCAAGGGTTTCAAGGAAATGGACGGATTTAGGTGTGACCCATCTCCTTTCCCAATAGCTATAGAAACCATACAAACAGGTTGCTAATGTGAAAGTTTACTCCCTCAATCTGTTCCCAGTTCTAAACTACCAAAGCAAAACTATCTAGCAACTACACAGCTATCAGGATTTGGACATGAGATAAACAGGGGATGCATTTACACAGCAGAATAAATGCAGTCTGATACCACAATAAGTTCAATGGCTTAATGCTATGGAATCATGGGAGTTGTCATTTTACAAAGTCTTTAGTCTTCACTGCCCAAGAGTGCTGGTGATCACCAAACTCCAAATTCCAGGATTCCACAACATTGAGCCATAATAGCCAAAGTGGTATCAAATGGCATTAATTCTACAGTGTAGAACAAGACATAACACAGGTCAAAACTTGGGGGTAACATCTTCAAGTTCATTGGCACGGATCTGTGTTGCTTATCTACCTTCTCTGTACCACCCCCCCCCTTCATTTTTTTAAAAGAAGAAGCTAACATAGCAATAGATGAGTACCCTGCTAGTTCCAACAATCACCATATATTTTCTACTTATGCAGAAGACTATGCAGTTTTGTCTCGATGGTTAAAAGCCTTTAAGCAGCCTCTATCCACCCACCCTGCCTGGAGAATGTGAATCGGTTTAAGACCATTGTGTTACCTTAATCCATCTACATACACATGCTCTCATACTGTTCTTGATGCCGATCACATAAGTGACATTTCAGCACTGGTAAATTACCTTTCCCTTAGCTGAAACATCAGTGCGGACAATAGTCTGCCTACCCTTCTGGAAATGACAATCAATTCACAAAAGGGCATAGACCAGTCCCTTTGGTGAGACTTCAGGAAGGAAATCTAACACCTGACTTTCCATCTCTCTGAGCTCGAACTTAATATTGGGCTGGTGTGGGAAGCAGTGGCAATCATTATATCACTAGCCATAACATGCTTCCATAGAAGGGTAAGTACAACTGTCAGTTCCTCTCACCAATCAAATGCATACAGTCCCCTAATCAGTCAAACACACTCCTTTATACTAGTGTCATGCTGCTTTAAGTGTCATGGCTCCATCCTATTTAATTTTGGGATTTGTAATAAGGGAAGGTACTGTAAATTGTCTGCTGAAGGGCTCTAATGGTGTAGTTCAATAGGAACTAGAGCTTTCTAACAGAGGGGTCAAAGTGAATTCCAGGCTTCCATAAAATGCAGACAGAACAGTTAAAATGCTATCAAAGAGCTATAACTTGTGTAATGCAGATATGCATCTGGTGTCTAAATTATTTAATGGTGAGTTGACATATGGGTCAACCCAACTAATTCAATTTATGTATTCTCGCTGGTGTTAAAAATAGGATTGGAAATCTTTTGTTATATCATTATAGTTATGATATGGACCCCTTACAATATTTGATAAATAGTTTAGAATCATAGAGTTGGAAAAGACCTCATGGGCCATCTAGTCCAACCCCCTGCCAAGAAGCAGGAAAATTGAATTCAAAGCACCCCCGACAGATGGTCATCTAGCCTCTGTTTAAAAGCCTCCAAAGAAGGAGCCTCCACCACACTCCAGGGCAGAGAGTTCCACAGCTGAACACCTCTCACAATCAGGAAGTTCTTCCTAATGTTCAGATGACATCTCCATTCTTGTAGTTTGAAGCCGTTCTTCCACGTCCTAGTCTCCAGGGCAGCAGAAAACAAGCTTGCTCCCTCCTCCCTATGACCTCCTCTCACATACTTATACATGTCTCTCATATCTCCTCTCAGCCTTCTCTTCTTCCGGCTAAAGATGTGCAGCTCTTTAAGTTGCTCCTCATAGGGCTTGTACTCCAGGCCCTTGATCATTTTAGTCACCCTCCTCTGGACACATTCCAGCTTGTCAATATCTCTATTCAATTGTGGTGCCCAGAATTGGACACACTATTCCAAGTGTGGTCAAACCAAGGCAGAAGAGAGGGGTAGCATAACTTCCCTGGATCTAGACAGTATACTCCTATTGATGCAGGCCAAAATCCCATTGGCTTTTTTTTGCCGCCGCATAGTATTGTTGGCTCATGTTTAACTTGTTGTCTCCAAGGTCTTTTTCACATGTACTGCTGTCGAGCCATGCATCCCCCATTCCGTATCTTTGCATTTCATTTTTTGATGCCTAAGTGGAGTATCTTGTATTTGTCACTGTTGAACTTCATTTTGTTAGTTTTGGCCAATCATCTCTTTAATCTGTTAAGATTGTTTCGAATTCTACTCCTGTCTTCTGGAGTATTGGCTATCTCTCCCAGTTTGGTGCTATCTGCAAATTTGATGATCATGCCTTCTAACCCTTCATCTAAGTCATTAATAAAGATGTTGAACAGGACCGGGCCCAGGATGGAACCCTGCTGATGGCACTTTGCTCATCTCTTCTTTCCAGGATGAAGAGGAAGCATTGGTAAGCACCCTCTGGGTTCATTCGCTTAACCAATTACAGATCCACCTAACCGTAGTTTTGCCTAGCCCACATTTGACTAGTTTGTTTGCCAGAAAATCATGAGAGACCTTGTTGAAGGCCTTACTGAAATCCAGGTATGCTATATCCACGACATTCCCCAATCTGCCCAGCTTGTAACTCTATCATAAAAGAGGTCAGATTAGTCTGGCATGACTTGTTTTTGATAAATCCGTGTTGACTATTAGCGATGACCGTTTAGATTGACCCCGCCCCCTAATTTAGTAAGGAGCATTGAAATATTTTCTTCAAAATACAAATCAGAATGGCAGATGAATCTTCTTTCAATGGTAGTAGTGAGATGCCCTTCATTAGATCTAGAGTAGCTTGAGGGTTCAGAAAAAGCTGCACAGTACACCCATCTCTTCTCTAACTCCACACTGCTGCATTCCAGCATCTGCTACCAAACTCTACCTAAGGAAAGATCAGCTGGAAAAGGTTAATATGGAGCTAAAAAATCTAGAGAGGATTGAACATTGAGAAGTTTTTTTAATAAAAAATCTCATATGGTACTTTAATTTTTATTGATGCCCCATGAATAGCAGAGGGCTTTTTAAAGATAGTTCAAACAAATGAACAGCTTGAAAAGGATGCAATTCCCTTTGTATCATTTGTGAAACTTGAACTTGCTACACTCTGCACCATGTTAATGAACTAGCAATTGGTAACGAAGAAATATGGTTTGCTCTTCAGAAGTATTTTGTAAGAAGTGTTTTAGTGGCTCTTTTGATCCTCAGCTGACAAAGGTGTAATTAAAGCACTGATCCACTAGAGGCATGCCAGGCTTGTAGGGACAGCTACAATATATCATGTTCAGATCCTTCCTTTAATTACTTTTTCTTCTCACTTCTGAAGATGTGTTCAACTACAGGCAGTTACAATCCCTAATGCAGTGGATTTTAAAACAAATGCTATTTGTGTAAACCTTAAGAGCTGTTCCAAATGGTAATCAGCACATTTGAAAAGCTTTGAAGCTGACTTTCTAAACTGTGTGGGCAACCTACAGTGGCATTTTAATAGCTTGAAAGGGTAGAGGAAGAGAGTGCCTTACAGGTTAGAGCCTGTAGCTGTAAGAAGCCAAAAAGAGTCAGACGTAAGGCCATGAATCAGGAATATGGCACACGTTATATCTTTAATTCAGAACTCAGGATGTCTCTTTGCACTTTAAAAAAATGATTGCACAATTTTGAACCACCAGAATTGAATATATTAATTAGTGAAAGAACTGGAAGTCTTGAACATAGAAGAGTGCACAATCCCATTGCACTCAAGTCCAAATTCTGCCATTTTCCAACAATCCCACCACTTTTTCCACCTCCTCTTTTATTTTTTAACATCTTTGGCCTAAAGAGAAATCTATGGGAGCTCTGAAAGCTTGCATGAAGTGTTTTGTGCATTTTGATTTGCCAATAAAAGTATTACCGAAAATGTAAATTTCTACAAAATAACAGTTTGACACCTGAAATTAAAGTATAGGAAAGAGACCATCAATGAAGAACTTCTTAATACTTCCCTGCTGAGCATATAGGATAGACACTGTGAACTGCCCTGAATCCCCTTCAGGGTTGAGAAGGGCGGTATACAAATACCACAAATAAATAAATAGACACCTGTGCTAAACCTGATATTTTCAGAAAATGAGATGGAGGAAAGAAGGCAAACTTTGATAAGCTTTGCTAAAAGTTACAAAACAAACAGATGACCAGTCCCACATAGTATTCATCGAGACTTCTTAAAGGACTCAAATGTGAAATTGCTGATCTTCTAATTAAAATGTGTTACATGTTCCTTAAATTGTCTTTTGTTCACAGGGACCACAGAATGGCTAATATAAAACTATTTTTAAAGGGAGGGACCCAGGAAATTATAGGCCAGTTGGATTAGTATCTGTTCCAGAGAAATTGATAGGAAACATTTTTTAAATTTTTTTAAATTTTAGAATGGCATGTAGAAGGGCAAACATTGCTGGAAAGAATCTGCTTAGCTTCTCCAAAGGTAAGTCTTGTCATACTAACCTTTTAAAGTTCTTTGAAAGTGTCAAGAAACATGTGGGCACTAAATGCTATTTACTTAGACTTCCACAAGGTTAAGAAAATAGAGCAGTAAGGAACAGTATTCTTATGGATCAAAAGTGGTTTAAAAAAACTTGAAATAGAGAGTAAGAATAAGTGATCAGTTGTTTCAACTGAGGGATGTGAAATAATGGGAAACCTTTGGTAATCTACATTCTAATTTTTCACTTATTTATTAACAACAAGGAGTATATTCATTACTCAACCTGTTTATTCATTACCTGTACTACTTAGGAGTGTGTTATGAAATTTGCTGATGACACAAAATAATTTATGGCAATGACAATAAAAGCAGATAGTGAATAGTTCTGGAAGTCTCCCCCTCCCCATGGAATTTGAAGAACAACCATTAAAATAGGAAGTTGTTTTCAGCAACAATTCTCCTCCGCCATTTCTCACCCTAAAGAAAGGATGAATTTAGAAATCCTAGATATAACACTTTAGCTCTTCACTAAACTACTAACTTCAGGATTTCAAGGATGGGACCAAACTTTTATAATTTTGTCATGTGAATGAGGCCACTGGCATTACATTTACTTCCTTGTCTTACCTTGCAAAAGAAGAAGTAATCTGCTCTCCTCCTTCTTGGCCATATTCAATTCTAACCAGGAAGAAGGTGAGATTTCCACCATTTTTATCTCTGGTTGTGCAGGTGCCCCATTCTGATATCAGCAGAGGTGCCTCTGAGACCAGGAGCTCTATGACTCTCTAGGAATGTTGAGAGCAGCAACATGGAGGTGAGATGCTCCTATACCCTCTAGTCTACAGCCCCAGCTCTGCCTAGTAGGGTTGCGCAAAATTTTTGTAACTTGTATAAGTTGGATCAAATTCGTTAGATTCGTACTTAGGATGCAATATCCAATATGTGGGCATTGTATGTGCCAAAAAATTAAGAATCAAAACTTCAGCCTAATATTTTTTCATAAGTTGTGTAAACATTGTAACTCTCTGTGATGCAGTTTTAATTCACAGGGCAACCAAAAACACTGGGACAAGTTGCCTTGTCAGTTTTTTTCTACTGCTAGTGTGATTTCTGTGTGCATATTACAGCAAAAAAACAAAAACACAACCACTTGTTTAACTTTAGCACAAGTTGCCTTAGCTGCACACCACAAACCACACTACCCTACCCCACTCCATCCCACCCCACTCCACTCCACTCCAACCAGCCATAGCAGCCAAACAATGTGTTTCTTGACAATATTTTAAAATTTCCCAAAAAATCAGGTGATATGCTAATCTGAAACTTGGGGGAATTGATGCCCTGGTTATGCTGTGTAATTTTAGAGAAATTATAGAACATAAGTCTTGTAGTTTGTTTTTTAAAAGATTTTTTTGGTAAAAAACAAAACAAAACAAAATATCTAAAAATCAACAGATAAGTGAAACATTCTGAAACTTGGGGGGGGGGGGTGTTAAGAGTATTAAATGTGTTCTACCATTTTAGCAAGTTTCACACAAATAGCTCTAAAACCGAGGGAGAAACGACTCCTGGAAGCTCCCCCCAAACATGCAATTACTTTAAAATAGTAACAAAAAGTCATTACTGTTGTACTAACAATACTTTAGAAACACTTTAGAAATAAAATGCTGGTGCCCCCTAATTTTGTAATGACTTTTGTAATATTTTTATTGATTGCACAGCCCTACTACCAAGTAAAGATGAGCTCTAAGTCTGTTTCTTCAGTTGCATAGAGTGAAGTGTTTGGGGAACAGAAATTTATAGGTAGACTGTTTATGTGCATAGTCATAGAAATGCAAAACTTTTGAATATGGCAACGAGGTGGCAAGTTCAGTTTTAACAACAGTAATTGGGAAACAAAAACACTGTTTCCTAAAGCCAATATGAGTAGGCAACCATATGAATGATGGAGAGAGTTGTTGGAATGTAGTGTGATGCTGGCTGGGAACTAGAAAAGAGATGGGAAGAACTGGTCAAGAGAGTCTTCATGAGGCTGGAGTATTAACTGGGATTATAATATGTGCAATGTTTCAGGAAACAGCTATCATTGTTGAATCCACTGTCAATGTATTTGAGTTTGTGGATACATTTAAATTCTGTTGTTTCTCTTTCCAATCTTCCTTTGTAGTTTTTGCTTCTTCAAAGATAACTGTTCTGAAGTCAGAAATGGAATGACCAGGAAGACTGGAGTGTTCTGCCACTGATTTCTGTGTGTTTCCATTCATATTTGATGTATCAATATTTAGTCTGAATAGAAGCATAGTGGTTATATATGCCCTCTGATATCAGAAGGAATAGGTTTCTATACATCTGTAGCTGAGTAACATATACTGTTGCACTAATTTTCTTTTTGCAAACCCTCATACATTATTGGTCAACTACTACAGTGTTTTTCAACCTTTTTTGAGCCACGGCACATTTTTTACATTTACAAAATCCTGGGGCACACCACCAATCAAAATGACACTCTAACACAGTAATACTTATAATTAATATTTTAAAAATGCATGTATAAACTCAGTTTGAAACCTGGGCCTGTTTCGATGAATACAACATAGATATCCTGGCAGGAATGGCAGAAAGACACACATAAAGGTCTTGCTCAACAGCTGGGAGTTATAGTTCACCCACAATCAAAGAGCATTCTGAACTCCACCAATGATTTATTTTATTATTTATTTGTCATGTTTCTATACCGCCCCTCTCAGCCCGAAGGCGACTCGGGATGGTTTGCACAAGGCAGTCTCTGCCCTCAATACAACACAAGCAAACAAACCAAAAAAATAACCATATAACAACAAATTAACAATTAAAAACATACAATTGCAATCTCAGCGTCATGTTGAAATCAGCTTCCATCACATCGTCATCATTCCATATATCTAATTAAACCTTTATATTTCATCAGCAAATGCCTGCTCAAACAGCCAGGTCTTGACTTTCAAACAGCCAGTTTTGATGGAATGGAATCAAACTTCCCACACAGAACTACCATAACCAAGAGAAAATACTATAAGAGTTTGATGGGCATTGACCTTGAGTTTTGGAGTTGTAGTTCACCTATATTCAGAGAGCACTGTGGAGGGGAGGGAGGAAGACATGGGGCAAGTCTGCGCAGTAGCGGCCGCACAGGTCATGTCTTCCTCCCTCCCCCCACTCACAGAAGCGGCAGCATGAGCAAAGTGAGGCAAAGCAAGCAGAGCAGGGCTGGGAAGAAGGGAGCCCAAGTGGAGAAGAAAAAGTGTTCGGCAGGAGGAAGAAGAAAGGGTATTGGAGGTTCCAATTTTCCATGGCACACCTGATGATCGCTCACGGCACACTGGTTGGGAAACACTGGAGTACTAGATGAACAAAATGCTTGATTAGATAAGCCTTTGGTATGTTCTCATATTCTTTGTGCAAAATCCTTATAAAATAAATATACATATATGCCACCATATACTAGACAGAATTCTATCCAATATTTTAATTTTAAAAGAAAAAAGACAATGATTATCCAATTAAGTGAGGAGAAGGTAAATAAAGCCCATGAAGAAGAAAGAGAACAAGTGAGAAGAGTTGAACATGCTCATCCTAGTAAAACTACAATAGTTTCTAATCAGAAAATTATATTTTTTTAAGTGAGAGAGGAAAAAGATCATTGTACTGAGCTTCTAATTTCTCAAAAGCTTAAACATTAGACCATGGGAATTATATCCATTTTCTTCCTAAAGGGCAATCATTGTCAGATGAAGAAATTACTAGATGATCACAATTTCATTTGTCCGCATAGTGTTTAAGGTCTTCTGGTACTGAAGATTTTATAATACTGATAATTATCTAGTTTTTCCTGCCTGTTTTTTTTATAATGCAGCACAGCATCCCATTATGTTTTACATAATTAGCAATATTCTTTGTATAATACAAATCTGACAAATCGAGCTTTAGAAGTTGTACAGAAGCAGATAGGCTATTAGGTTGGAAATTAATGATCTTCATAGGTCAGAAGCATTGTACAGATCATCATAAAATGTTTGCATTGAGATCGTCAGGGTCTTATGCGCTCATTAATATTTAAGATCATTTTATTTTCAGAGGGAGGGGATCTACTGGAATGTTCTTATTATTTTACCTCTTTTTCTCTGGGCTCCCTTTCACATTTAGCCATGGCATTGTGGGAACTAGCTTCCTCTATGGAGTCTGTTGCCCCAAATGGAGGCTAACTTAACAATGTTATAAGATTCAGATGTGCATTATGGTTCAAATACAGGTTAGTGACAATGGTGAAGGGCACAAAGATATGAAAAGGATGGAAAAACTTGATATGTTTAATCTGGAGAAGATAGGGAGAAGGGCATGAAAGCAGCCTTTGGACATTTGAAAGTCTGTCACCAGGAAGAAAGAAAGATTTGTCCTTTGCCACAAGAACCTCCAGCTCAGAGAGGGTAAACGGTGAACATCAGGTGAAATATCTTGACAAAAAGGGCAATTCATGCAGAGCAGCCTAACACAGGAAGCAGTTACTTGGATGCATCTACACTATAAAATTAATGTAGTTGGGATACTATTATTAAAATGATAAGGGACTTTCCTGCTCCAGCGCAGCTGGGGGAGGAGAGCAATTTGCCTCCTCCCCCAAAGCAAGAGGGGAGGGGTTTGCAGCATGGCCAGCCCCCTTTCTCTCATTCCAGCCAGGAACATCAACCCACCATGCCTGCCCATCAACAGTATAACCTATTGGGTGCCCTTCAGGACTGGGTAGGATTTTTTCCCCTCCTATGTTTTAGAAGGGTTTTTCACCTACTCTATACTGTTTAGGGGCTAGCTGGGATGGTGGAGTGATAAATAGGCTTTCGCGAAAAGCAGCTAGGGGAACCTTTCAGTTGGTGTATGCCTAAGGCACCCCTTATGAGGTGAAGGCCATTAAATAAATAAAAACTCACCTGAAGTCAATTGATGGGTGAGGTGATGTCACATGGCCCTGAAATAGGAAGAGTCTAGTCTCAATAACTTGAGGGAAACTTTTCACTCATTTTCCTTAGAGGTTGCCTGGGTTGAATCACCAGGGGACCCAGGTGTTTCGCCCTTACAAGTTGATGTATAAGCAGGGGAGGGACGGTACCTTGGCCTCGCCACACCAAGTTCCAGATACCCTTGAGTTAGGTTTAGTGACAGTTTAAATAGGTAACAATTAATAAAAGTTGCCCAATTTGATCCCAAAGATCTGTAGTGTTGTCTCTTTATTTCAGGGATTGGCAGACAAATGTCTTCCTAAATGCTGCAAAAATTGTATAGTCAGTCATTTTGGGATCCTCCTCCTCCCCAGTGATGTCATCCAGTGTATTTCACATCCTCAAAATTCCCTTAGAAATGCCACTGTTTGCCAGGTGAAGAATATTCCAAGGCCTTAGATTTCACTATTGAAACCCAAGACCTTGAAATGCCACGTTGTGATTTTATAGAAGGAGGGTGTCACGACTTGGCCCTTGACCACTTGTTGTTACGGTAATGCTGCCACCACTCTATCTTTACTAAACTTCTAGCCACAATCCCCCCAAATTATATTCCTTGTTAGCACCCGGCTTCCACCCAAACTGTGAGGAGACTTTAATTTGTTTGGTCCCCTTTGAACCCCCAAAAACTGGAATCGATGGTCCCTGAGGAAATTGATACAAAATCATGAGAGTAAAGCAATCTCTGAGGCTTTCCTTTTTAAAGATGAACAGAGAAATATTTATTGGTTCAACAGCTTTCTTGAGAAAGGCACAGATCGTAATGGTTACAGTAAAACTTGAAATAGCGTAATGGTTGTTGGCACAATTAACTTTTAAACTTGAAAACTTAGTTCCAAAAAGATCTTCCTCACACTAATTCGCAGACTAGTAGTGAGTAGTCCAACTAATTAAATCTAGCTAGTTCCCTGAGAATCCACTCAGGCCTTCAGGAACACCCTAGCTACCTAACTAGGGTTCCCATATGTCCCTTATTATAAGGGACGTCCCTTATTTTGGCCCTAAAATTTGTGGCCCTTATTTTCAGGCCCTGTCCCTTATTTTTGACTAGCAGGACAGGACTGGGTGGGGTTGACCAGAGGAAGCTGCGCGCTGTGGTTTCCACAGCAATGCCTGCCCAGGGATTCCAACTCACAGGGCAGCCTGCATCCCCGTTGGAAGGAAGAGGCGATGCAGGACTTTTTCAAAGTACAGTAGACTAATTAACCGTTACCCTCATGTTGGATAAATATAGTTTCTGGTTGCTTGAGAGTTCCTCTTAAAATAGGCCTAGCTGTGCATCCCAATACTATACAATGCTGTGCATCCCATACTATACTATACCATTAACTATTGACATAATAATCATGAAGATGTACTGTCTTATAAAATTTATTTTATTTTAATGTTTAGACAGTGCACTTTTAAAGTCAGCAAAGTCAAGTACTAAATACAGATGGAGAAAATAGGGAAGATCTAATAATGTTTTTTCTGCATGACAAAGCATGCAGAAACATACCATGTACTGTTAAGAGGGTGTAAGTCAGTTTCTTTTGTGAGTTTCAATCATTATCTTATTCTGTTAATAAAACTATTTCTACCTAATGTTTGAGTTTCAAGTTTTTAATGAAGTGTCCCTTATTTTTGTGAAAAATCCCGTAAATGTCCCTTATTTCTTATATCAAAAAATGGCAACCCTATACCTAACTCTCTTCTAGAGTTCCCTGTAGCTGGCTTCCCAGAATTGTGAGCCAATCTCTAAACCCTAGAGATCAAAAGCCTGTGTTCTGACTGCCTGTCAGCTCCTCACAGAACTTTTCCTGTCAGCTTTCCAAGACACTTCTGTCTGCACTGACTGCTCACTCCCAACTGACTGAAAAAGCTACACTTTTCCCCTCCTAAGTTAGCTGGCTCCTCCCCTCACTCTGAGCCACTCCCATGCAGCACTCTCTCCCCCCCTCTCTGAGGAGGTTCCAAGCCACTCCCCTTTTTCCTGACTCTCCATTCTTAACATGGATGCCAAGCTGTTTCATAGGCCAACCTCACAGGCTTCGGCCTGCTAACTGGGTGAACAAATTGAACGTACCCACCTGTATAAGCAGTATCCTGGTTTAGGGAATGCTATAATATGTACTTAACCACTCTCGGGACCTATGTTGTTGTTTTTATGTTTGTTTTTATTGTACGGGGACACGTATGTAACATGCCAGCCGAATTTTATATTGTTATCCGCCCCGAGCCTGCAGGGAGGAGCGGAATACAAGATGGAACAAATAAATAAATAAATAAATAAATAAATTAAGCATCAACCCAAGCTGCCCAGAGTCTACCATTATGCAGCCAACCTAAAATAAAAGTCTGATAAGAGAATGGAATGTACACTTTTTCAGGAAACATCCCTCACTTTTACCTTGAGGACTGGAGAAGAAAATCCATACTTGAGAGCTTGGAAACCTTCTCATGTGTGACTTCCCCCCAATATGATCATGTGTGAACTACGATCCTCAGGCTAGATATTTAAAACTGGCCTAACTTTTACTCCTCATTGACCTCATCCTTTCTTTTATTTTTTTTGGCTGTTCTGCAAGTAGGTTTTAGCCAGCAAAGCTGTCTGGTCAGTGGATCTATGACTATGGGTCCAACAAATCCACTCCTTGTGTTCAGCTGTTCCAGACCGTACAGGGACTCTGTTAGTGCCAAACTGGTTCTCATAGATCTCTGAGTAACTGTGGGATAAAGTGACCACAAACCTGAAACTCAATTTGCTACTCCAGACAATGAGTCTGCTGGCTGTCCCTGCAGCAGAGCAATTCTGCCAGCAGAACTGAGATCATATAGCAGAAGAGTGCTCTGCTATCTGAAGGGCATTTATGCCTGCCGAAGAACCACCTGACCTGAATCTACAAAAAGTAGCCCATCTTTGAGCTAGAATTGCACTCGCCGATTTATGTATACCATTCATGTATTACCTCACTCCACTAAGCTCCCAAGGTGATACACCACCAGAAAAAAGATTCCTTCAAAAATAGTTCAGACATCTTTTAAAGTCCACTTTTTAAAATGTAGCCTAGTAGCTTGCTTAACTGGTATTCTGACATGGACTTGTAGTAACTACAAATCTTTTCAAAAATGGTTTTTCAGCTTTATGTTCTGTTCACATATAACCATGATAGTAAGACTATTGAAATATGGGAGACCTAATAATTTGTTATTTAAATATAACATAGCATTGATTCTAGTAGACCTGGTTGAAGTATAGCTGAAACTGGACTCAACCCCAAAGTATTAATTCTTTTCTTTTTTCTTTTTTTCTTTTTTAAAGGTAATCCATATCTACTGATCATACTTTTTCTTCCTCTTTATTATATCATTATAAGGCTGATTAATCTTTACAATACTGAATTGTGTAGAATTTTTGAGACATAGATTTTGCTCCCTTTTCTTGTCCTTCCAAGTGGAAATAAGGAATTCATCTTATTACAGGAATTGATCATACTCTTTTTTTCAAGTAGGTTTCATTCAAAATGTCATTAAGCAAGAAAAGAGATCCCGTGGGTGACTTGTTTGTACAACCCCCCCCCCCCCAAAAAAAAGACAAGTATTGAGACATAGATACTGAATAAATGAGGGCCACAACCATAACTTGCTACATATAAGAGACCGGCTAACTGGGCCAGTGATCACCTTTCAATTGAGGGAAAGTCTTCTGACTTGTATTTATACATAATTTTAACAATTTTCTCCTTACTGTGTGAAAGTCTTTGAAAACTGCTCAGACTCTACACAGTTTAAGCCTTATTCTGCACAAAATCTATACATGACATTGCTTCACAAGAAAGAGTGTTTTCTGCACAAAAATGATGATAAAAATGTTGTTTTCAGTACAAAATAACCACAATCTGAATTTTGTGCAGAACAAGTCTCAAAATATAAAGAATTTTCTCAGTTCAGGATACTTCTTGGTCTAAACTACCTCGTTTTTTGACCATTATCCAAATATTTTCCTTTTTTCTCCTCATTCATATTATACATAAAATGAAATAGAGACACTAGGATATAAGAAATGGGCAGAGCAATACAAAGTACATAAGAGATGAGTGAGATCCCACTAACTGGCCAATACAAAACATTAAGAAGATTATAAGATGTAAGGGTTCTTTTGGGGATGCAATGGAAATATTACAGTTGAACCTCGAGGAATCAATTGGTCATCCACTGTGATTCTATGGTCGTACTGGAGGACCTAGAGATTTCTAGAGGGAATATATCTTAAGGAATCTCTAGATCAGACCTGCACATTCTGTGGTCTTCTATGTTTTGGACTTCAGCTCCCAGAATTCCTGAGCATTGGATAAGATGACTAGGACTTCAGTGTTAGAGTCCCAAACATCTGGAATGCTACAGGTTGTACAGGCCTGCTCTAGATCCTCCAATGTGATTTCATGACCAGCTTCCAGACAAAGTTCACCATAGAGTCATGCTGGAAGACCTAGATTCTTAGAGAGGGCTCTCTCAGGTAAAAAAAATAGCAATATCTTTATTCAAATTTTCCATTTTCAAAATGACCTTGTACCCCTAACCCCAGCAAATGTGAAGTACATTTGTTTCGGAGAAGTCAGAGTATCTGGCCTTCAGAGGAACTGTGAAGCTTTGAAGCCACCAGATAAAAAGCCACCAGTGTTCTCCCTTGGTCCTGAAAAGGTCAATTTTGGGATCTCCCGCCATCTTATACCTGTACTTGTTTCTGCAAGAAGAATAGAGATTATGTGGCGGACAATGTATCCCTTCTCATTGGCACAGCTCCTATACACCAATGAAGGGTCATCTGCGTAAACCATAGTTTTGCTATATGTCCAAGACCTTAATCAGAATTAAGACAGCAAACTCTGGCTAAGTATTATGGAACTGTCCAATCCACCAAGCTGAAACATCAGCAGACTTTCAGAAATTGCATGTCTTTTGGAGCTTAAGTTCCCAAAGTATTAAGCTTTATTTCCTTTAATATTTTATGATGCTCTCCCTAGAATATTCTAAGATTTAATACTATATAATACTTCCAGACATGATCTCTTTTCCCCCCACTTTGAATTTTAGCTCTTTTCATTATAAGGCAATCCCTTCGCTTCTATGGACTGTGGCGTGTGCTCTATTATTGTAAGGTATTTTATAATCCTCTGTCACAAAGCAATAAAGTGTTTTTTCTTTATTTATCCTTAATGCTAAACATGATTTTCCCCCGTCTGGGTTGCCTTCATATCCACCATGAGATTGATAAGGGCATTGCTAATTTATTGTGCATGGCATTATGGCACATAAAATTTGCAATTTAATAAAAGTATTTGGTAAAGGTGCCATTACATTTGCAGAGAGTTGTAAATGTTTCAAGCATTTGTTAAGTTTTATGACTGACTTGGATTTCACAGTAGTCCCATTGGCAGAAGATGGCATTTCTGCACAGTATGTTTCCTCTCTTCCTAGCAAAATTCATTTTCAGGCCAATATGAATCGTCTCAGTAAGGACAAAACTTAAGGTCACAATCCTTCCTGTTTTCTATTTCAATTGTTATTTCCATTTTGATTGTTGTTTTAATTTGGACAAGGATTATGTTTATAGTGTACATGGATTTCTACTTGATGTTTCCATGTTTAAAACTCAAGTAATTTGAGTATGTTTTGTGTTCTTGATCATCTGACTGTATTAACATCATTTGTATCCCAGCAGATCTTGATCTGTTTTGAGATCCACTGATATTCAAACTGGGAGCCATCTCATGTGTTCATTGGTGAAGCATTTAATACAGATGTACAAGCTGGGTTTAGAAAATGCAGAGGAATGAGAGACCAGGTTGTCAATATCCACTGGATAATGAAGGAAGGCAAGGAGTTTCAGAGAAACATCTATTTCTGTTTTATTCACTATTCTAAAGCTTTTGACTGTGGATTATAATAAATTGTGGCAAGTTCTTGGTGGTATAGGGATAACAAGCCACCTTGTCTGTTTTCTGAGGAATCTGTATAACGACCAAGTAGCAATAGTAAGAGCAGTTCATGGAACAACAGACTGGTTCAAGATCGGGAAAGGCATATGACAGGGCTGTGTGCTTTGGACCGCAAGAAGATCAAACTAGTCCATACTTCAGGAAATAATGCTCGGGTGTTCACTGGAGGGAAGGATATTAGAGACAAAGATTAAGTACTTTGGCAACATAATAAGAAGACAGGAAAGCTTGGAGAAGATAATGATACTGGGGGAAATGGAAGGAAAAAGGAAGATGGGTGAACCAAGGGCAAGATGGAAAGATGGTATGCTTGCAGTGACTGGCTTGACTTTGGAGGAGCTGGGTGTGGTGATGGCCAACAGGGGGCTCAGGCCTGGGTTGGTCCATGAAGTCACAAAGAGTCGGAAGCGACTGAACGAGTAAACAACAACAAAAATAACAAAGGAAGTGGTGTCAGTGATATCCACTTCCAAGTCACATCTAAGGATATTGTAGAATTTATTTTGATTCACATTTTGAAAGCATCAAATTAATCTGAATACCCCAAACTGTGCATTTGGAATATGTCTTCTGTATTCCAAATTTCCCCAAACTTTGCAATGTAGTTGCTCGTGTACTCTGTTATTTTAGATAGTTGACATCAATCCTCATCTGTGTTAACAATCTTTTAAAAACAGTCAGTTACTTCTAGCAAGTTTTTTGGAATGTTTGAGGCTGAACTGATCATTTGATAGAAATTTGACCAGCCCAAAACACGTTTTATGTACCAAAAAATAGAATGACTGTTTAATGCATTTCTTAATTTTTTTTAGAAGGTTCAGGTTATAAGGAGCCACAAAGAGACTTTAATCTCTTAAAATTCAACTTTCTGATGCCTATTTTTGAGTGTTATGTGAATAAGATACTTGTCAGTTTACTAATGAAGAATGACCAGTTGCATCCCACATGGGGAAAATGGGAAACATGTGACACATTAGCAATGAAAGACCACGAGACAACCCAAATGCAAATACTGATAGCTAAAAAAGATAATTAAAGCTCTTGAGACTATGATTATGAAAAGGCAGCATGACAAGGTGCATAGATGTCGACATAACGTATTTATATTGACAGAAAGTGTCCAAAAAATCTTCCTTTTACAATATAACTGTCATAGGTTTTTTCTGTATGATACAAACATTTATTGACTTTGTGTAAGGAGAGCTCGTATAACTGTCTCTTTGCCTTATTACTCAATGACGCTTGGTTAAAGACATCATAGTCTTTACAATATCAGATCTGGAGATGACTTCTCTTCCATCAAGAGACAATCTGAGCTATTAATACGTTTAAAGCAATTATTGAGAAAATGAGAACATTTTTAAAACCTATGTCCAAATTAAATCTTTGTTTTCAACTTCCATAGATAGATACTGTAGATCAGATAGATAGATAGATAGAGATAGTGTTGCACTTCAGACAGAAGTATCCCCCTAGTTCACACACACATCAGACAGTCTTTGAAATAACAGTCTTTTATTGAAACAAGTATAGTGTCCAATAAAAGGGTAGAAGAAGATAGACCATAAAATATATCCAAGGTAATCACACAGTCCATACATTCCAGGATACAAAAGGATAAAGGTTGAAAGCTTGATACTATATTCTAAGACAGTTCAATGCAGCAAAAAACCATCTATGAAACAAGGCCTAGGCAAAAAACATGAGCAAGGAAATCTTGATGTGATCTTTTCCAAATGAAGCCTGGAAACTGAAACTAGGATCTTTCTTACAATCTTAAGTACAGAAAACCCAGTTTCACTTTGTATCTTCTGAACGGAGCCTGCAGCTGCGGCGAAGGTCGTGGGAAGCCTGTCTATACTCCCGAATGTTTGACCTGCGATCAAACGTCCTCCCTTGATCATTAACATTCTCAGATGCAGCACTATCTCTGTAAGGACGCTCCAATTTTCCCCAGAAAGACGCTCACAATTTTGCTGCTTCTCCAACAGGGTTTATTGCAGGTTCCACACCTTTAAAGCTAAGCAGTGTCCCTTCACCAACACCAGCCTTATATACAAATCCTCCCCCATGCAATGTCCTGCATGTTGCACCATTTCCTCTGACTCAGCAAGTCCCAGAGAGGCATAGTAATTCCCCAGAGTTCCTTGGATATTGCATCATATCCCCCAGAGTTACAGTTAGAATTGGGGTAAAGGTCACTGGCTCCATTCTTGCAGCTGGATGTAAGTAGGACAAAGTTCATGGTTTCTCCTGACGCAGCAGTTCTGTGGAGGTTTCATCATTCAGTTAGGGAAGGTTTGGATCTGTGCCAGCTTCCCTTAAGCTGACAGATTCTAATCCTGACATGATGCCCTCCTCCACCACATCCTCCTCCTCCCCTGGGGAAAAACAAAGCAAATTCAAACATCTGGTATCACCGGCTCATGTACTTCTTTAGAAGGCTGCAGTGGAACGTAGGGTGAACCTTCCCCCATGGTTTTGGGCAATATGAGTCTGTAGGACACCTCATTCACTCTTTCAGCCACCCTAAACGGACCGACATACTTTGGGCCTAATTTCTTAGAGGGCATCCCCACCTTAAGGTTCTGAGTCGACAGCCACACCAAATCCCCTTCTTCATACCCCTCTCCTTCCTGCCTATGCTTATCGCCGAACCGCTTGTAAGAGCCTTGCGCTCCGCAAGCTCGCTGTCACCTCCTTCCACTCTTCCAATGCTCTAGCCGACCATCCTTCTTCCTTATCATCGTGATGATAAACACCTACTGGCAGAGGAACCACCTCCTGCCCATATACTACAGAAAACGGGTCTTCCCAGTGGACGAGTGAACTGAGCTATTGTAAGCCATCTCTGCATAAGGCAAGAGATCTGCCCAATTATTCTGCCGGTCATTCACAAAAATCCGCAAATAGCTTCCTAGTGATTTTTGCGCTCTCCCAACCCTCCGTTACATGAAGGATGGTACGCGGTAGTTAACTTCCGGTCTGCTCCTAGAGCTTCCAGGAACTTCTCCCAGAACTTAGCAGTGAACTGCACTCCTCGGTCACTAAGCACCTGCTCGGGACACCCGTGCAGCCTATACACATGTTGCACATACAATTTAGCTAACCGCTCCGCTGAGGGTAATCCAGTCAGCGGGACAAAATGAGCCTGCTTCGAGAACATGTCCAACACCGTCCAGATGTATCTATATCCTCTACTTGACGGCAGCTCCCCTACAAAATCAGTGCTTATATGTGTCCAAGGCCTTCCCGGGTAGCCACTACCTGTATCAACCCGGGAGGTTTAGCAGTGGAAACCTTCCCCCTAGCGCAAGCTTCACACCGACTCACATAATCCTTGATAAACTTCCTCATCCCTGGCCACCAGTATTTACCTCTCACAGCCAACAATGTCTTGGTAAAACCCCAATGACCAGCGGTCTTGTGGTCATGGGCCAACTCCAGAATCTTACCTCTCAGCTCTGCAGGAACATATAGTTTAGTTCGGCCAAACCACAATCCATTTACCATTTTACACTCAGACTCATGGTTTCTTAACCAGTCATCCCCTGCATAACACTTCTGAAACTCTTTAGCCCAGCTTTCCATCTCGGGCTCCTCCCCCTTCACCTCTATTTTGGCCTGAGATCGGGTCTGTACTGCCAAACCCCACTGTTTCTCAGTAAACACCCTCTCCACACCAGGAAGAGGATCAGCTCCTACTGCTGGATACCTGGACAAGGCATCAGCGACCACGTTCTCCTTGCCCTTTATGTGTTTCAACACAAAATTGAAACGAGACAAATACTGCGCCCATCTCACCAACTTGGGAGATAACTTCTGAGGTTCTCGCAGGAACTGTAGATTTCTATGGTCAGTCAACACCTCAAAAAGGATGGACTGCCCTTCCAAAAAGTGGCGCCACACCTGCAGAGCATACCGGATCGCGAATGCCTCTTTCTCCCAAACAGGCCAACTCCTTTGTTGATCCCCAAATTTCTTTGAGAAGTAAGCACACGGCTTCAGCACTCCTTTATCGTCTCGCTGCAACAAAGCTCCTCCATATGCCCACGCCGAGGCATCACTTTGCACTATGAAAGGCTTCCCGAATCAGGATGGGACAACAGGGGCCCTTCTGTAAATGCTATTTTCAACAAGTCAAAAGCCTTCTGACAATCAGGGGTCCATGCCAACTGAGCTCCAGGGGATTTCACCTTGCGAGCTTCCCCTTTCCCCTTGGTCTTCAGTAAGTCCGTGAGGGCAATACAATAGTGGCAAAACCAGAGATAAAAGCTCTATAAAAATTCGCCAATCCTAAGAAAGCTTGTAACTGCCTCCGAGTCCTCGGGGCCTCCCATGCCAATACATCTCTTATTTTGGATGGATCCATAGCCACCCCTGATCGACTTATCCTATATCCTAGAAAGTCAATTTCACTCCTGTTGAATTCGCATTTACTCAGCTTTACATACAGCTTGGCTTGTCGCAACCTTTCCAACACCTTGCGAACCAACTGCACATGCGCCTCCCTCGTCTGAGAAATGATAACAATATCGTCTAAATAGACATACACCCCCTTATACAAAAGGGGGTGCAGAACCTCGTTTATTAAATGCATAAATATGCCTGGAGAGCCTGCTAAACCGAATGGCATAACCACCCATTCGAATAATCCGAGATGGCATGAGAAAGCGGTCTTCCATCTATCTGTTTCTCTCACCCGCACCATATGGAACGCATTGATAAGATCTAGCTTTGTAAAATACTTTCCTCTCCCTAACTGTCCCAACAAATCTTTGATTAAGGGTAGCGGATAACAGTTCACTGTGCTAATTGCGTTCAAACCCCTATAATCGATGCACAGCCTCAGTTTTCCATCCTTCTTCTCCCGAAACAACACTGGTGCAGCAATCGCGACTCTGATCTCCTAATAAATCCCTTTTTAAATAATCATCAATTTGTTCTCTAAGCGCCAATTTCTCCTTCACTGACATGGGATATATCTTGGGTTTGGGCAGCACAGCACCTTCTTTAAGTATTACTTTACATTGAACATTACGGACGGGGGAGACTATCGGCTAACACAGGGTTAAACACTTCTGCAAAATCCGCATATTCCTCAGGAATCCTTCCTTCCCCTTGGAACCCTTTTCCGCTTCCGCAGACATACTTTCACTCACTTCTGGATGACATGCCACAGACCCCGCCCTCCAATCTATAACGGGATTCACTTGTTGGAGCCATGGCAATCCCAATATCACCTCATGCTCTTTAACAGGGGCTACCACATTCCAATTCCCCTCCCAAGGACCAACCCGACCTTTTAAATCTTTAGTCCCCAAGGGAAATGGGCCCCCCTTTACAAATGAACCATCGAGTTGAGAGAAATGTACAGGAGCAGGTAATATTCGAGTTTTACACTCTGAACTCTTAACTAATTCGGGGCAAATTATATTCTCTGAACACCCACAGTCTACTAGTGCCTTGTGCACTTGATAACCCCCTCTTCTCTTTTAACTCTATTTCACAAACAACATTACGGGCCCTTTTCCTCACCCCTTCAGCCCGTTCCATCTTTTCACCCAAAGCCCCACTGGCTACAGCTGTCCGTCTGGAATCCGGCAACCTTTTCTGCTTGCACTGGGAAGCCAAATGCCCCGGTTTGGAACACACAAAACATAAGCCTCTTCCCATGGCCGGCCTCCGGCTACTGTTATCAACCTTCCGCTGGGACAGTCCTCCAATGTCGCTTGACATCGACTCTGGGCCTCCGCACCAAGCCTGGTGAAGTCTTACGACGCTGCACCTGGGCCAAGATTCCTTCCACGCTGCCAGCGAGTTGAATCCACCCGTCTACATCTCCCGGTCGCCTCGATGAAGGCACCACTCCAGCACCTCTTGCCGTAATCCATCTTTAAAAAGCTCCAGTAGTGTAGCTTGCGACCATTCAGCCACCTTCCCTGCCAAGCCCATAAATTCCTCGGCGTATTCCGTCACTGATCGGCTGCCTTGGGACAAACACCGGAGGGCTTCCTTAGCTTTGACTCTTTCCAAAGGGTCCCTGAAACGATTCTTCACCACTCTAAGGAAACCTCTCAGGGTCCCCAAACAAGGATCCCTGCGGTCATGGCATTGTACATACCAATCTGCCGCTCTCCCTTTGAGGACAGCCCCACGGCTCGAACACGGCTGCCTTCACTGGGATACAAGTGTCCATAATCCTCCATGTGGTCTCCAACTGCTGCCACAAAGAAGGCCACTTTGCACGCCTCTCCGTCAAACTCCACCCGAAGTGGTTCTTTGCGAGGCTGCATGTCTCCTCCATGGAACTGGGGTCTCTTCCCACTGGGCACATTTCCACCAGCCCTCTGATTCCTCTCCCCATTCCAGCAGCCTTCCCTGGTTACCTGGCGGGCTGTCTTCCCTCCACACTCCCATAGGAGATCTAGGACGGTTTCAGTCCTCTCGCCATCCATCCAGGAATAGTAAGTAAAATCCCCTCCTCCGGGCGGGCCCCACATGGAATCTTGGGCCGGACCCTCTGCCACATCTGGGAAATTCTTTGTAGTGTCTTCTCCATCGCACCTATGCGGCACTCTAATACTTCAACCCCCGTAGGGGGATTTTGGCTCCGTAGTCTCACTGCCCTTAGCAGTTTCTGTACTACGCACCGCCTCGTCACGATAGGGTTTCCTTGGGTCTACCTGAGGGAATGCTCTCCATTCAGCTTCTCTAGACCCAGGATCTCCAGGGCCCACCTGAGGGAATGTAGACCATTCAGCTTCTCTGGGCCCGGTATGAGGAATACTTCGGTCCATCTGAGCAGATGCACGCCACGACGCCACCCCTCCTCTGGACTGGCCTGGAACACCTACTTCAGGAACAGGGGCTATGTTCCAGCTGTCCAAATATTCTTCCTCATTCCATGACAACCTCTCCATCTCTGGGAAGGTTGAAGGGACACTGCTTAGCTTCTGTAAGGACGCTCCAATTTTCCCCAGAAAGACGCTCACAATTTTGCTGCTTCTCCAACAGGGTTTATTGCAGGTTCCACACCTTTAAAGCTAAGCAGTGTCCCTTCACCAACACCAGCCTTATATACAAATCCCTCCCCATGCAATGTCCTGTGCATGTTGCACCATTTCCTCTGACTCAGCAAGTCCCAGAGAGGCATAGTAATTCCCCAGAGTTCCTTGGATATTGCATCATATCCCCCCCAGAGTTACAGTTAGAATTGGGGTAAAGGTCACTGGCTCCATTCTTGCAGCTGGATGTAAGTAGGACAAAGTTCATGGTTTCTCCTGACGCAGCAGTTCTGTGGAGGTTTCATCATTCAGTTAGGGAAGGTTTGGATCTGTGCCAGCTTCCCTTAAGCTGACAGATTCTAATCCTGACAATCTCCTTTGGCCTATAAAGCCCTAAACAGTTCTGGTCCAACTTACCTGTCTGGACGCATTTCCCTTTATGAGCCAACAAGCGCTTTAAGATCAGTTGGGAAGGCCCTGCTCTTGGTCCCCTCATCTTCGCAAGTGCGACTGATGGGGATGAGAGACAGGGCCTTCTCAATGGTGGCCCCTCGGCTGCGGAACTCCCTCCCTAGTGATATCAGGCAGGCCCCAACCCTCCTGGTCTTTAGAAAAAAGCTTAAGACCTGGCTTTGCACACAGGCATTTGGTGAATAAGATATTACAGAATTAGACTTCAACAGTCTGAATAATGACTTTGGATTTTGGAAAAAGTCTATGGATAAGAATGAGATCAAGACTCGGCAATTTAAATGGTTTATATGGTTTTAACCTGTTTTATTGTTATGTGTTTTAATTGCTCATATGTTTAACTGTTTTATAATTTGATGGGGTCTGTTTTATTGTTATGTCCATGTGGCATTGAATTTTGCTGAAGTTTGTAAGCCACCTTGAGTCCACTGTGGGGTGAGAAAGGAGGAGTAAAAATGAAATGAATAAATAAATGGCAAAACTGTTGTTGTGGGTTTTTTGGACTATATGGCCATGTTCTAGAAGCATTCTCTCCTGATGTTTTGCCTGCATCTATGGCAGACATCCTCAGAGGTGATAGAGCTATTGGCAACTAGGAAGATTGGGTTTATCTATCTGTGGAAAGTCCAGGGTGGGAGACAGAACTCTTGTCTTTTGGAGCTAGGTGTGAATGTTTCAATTGGCCACCTTGATTAGCATTTGATGGCCTGACAGTTTTTAGGTGTGGCTTATTACTGCCTGGGAAAATCCTTTGTTGAGAGGTGATTAGCTGACCCTGGTTGTTTCTTGTCTGGAGTAGATGCAGGCAAAACATCAGGAGAGAATGCTTCTAGAATATGTCCATATAGCCCAAAAAACCTACAACAACCCAGTGTTTCCAGCCATGAAAGCCTTCGACAATACATTAAATGGCAAAAGCTTATCTCATCCCAGGAAAATCTAAAAGAAGCACTGATCCCCTCCATTATCTCCTCTGTTGTACCACTTCTGGCCTTTTTGAATGCCTGGGTTGGAAAATTGTGATGGTGGTTGGTGCCCTAAGGGAATAGTGGTGCTTTTCCTTCTCTATAGAATGATTCTCAACCTATTGAGCTCATATCAATTTTGGCCCCCAAATCTGCCCTCAACTTATACAGAAGGTTGACTTATATACATGTGCATAGAATAAACCAGGATGCAGGTAATTACCTAAGTAGTTTCCAACATTCCTAGGCTAAGAAGTATTTCCCAGCTGGCTCCTGGCCCTCTTGACCACTTAGGACTGTATTCTAATAAACCTCAGTTTCATGGCAATGTAACAAAAACATTTCTAGGACTCTAGGTGTGCCCAAATGACAGTGGTTTTTTTTCTTGTATTGTCACAGCTGGAGAGTCTTAAGTGCATGTAGAAAACCTGTCCTTGCGGAGAAATAAAGGGTGAGCTTTTTCCAAGGATAATGTGTCATTGAAATGATGTGGTGGGTTGGATAACACAGGAAAAAAGCTCAAATACCTAAACCTATTTGAAATCACGCATAAAGTCTGGCACTTGAAACATTTTGCATTCTCACTTTGTTTTTCATTTTGGCAAAATCCATTTCTAACAGATTTTGTGCTGGGGATACCGGCCAATAAACAACTCCCCCATCCCTCCCCACAAGTATGAACTAAAGTTCTCTCACTTGTTGTGAACTGTACCCAGACACAGTATGAAAAAGTTCATTTTGGAAAGAGAGAGAGGCGATAGAGGACACAGCAGCAAAAAATAATACCAAATGGGCAAATTGTAGAGGAAAGCAAGCCGGAGACTTAAAGCCAAGAGCTGGTGGCATACGGATATGACACCAAAGGTTAACCCAATCTCTGAAAGGGATTCAGCCATCTTGCACAAGCGGTACCTCCTGCTGGTTAGCTTGGCCAGTAAGCACTGGCATTCACATATGTAGCAGCTGCTTGCTTAAATCCTTCTCTAAAAGCCCCTGGAACACAAATGAGAGAGGAAGAGACATATTGCAGGTGTGGAGGACAGCGATTCTGATGTTGTGAAGGAATGCACACATTTTGTAGAATTTCATCCCTTGTGTAAACTTATTCCAATGGGTACCTAACCAATCCACCCATTAGAAGATCCCTGTGGTGACAGCCAACACCCCTCCTCCTCTTCTTTCTCCTCTTTCTTATTTTCCTCCTCCTCCTTCATTTTCCTATGTTTCTTCTGGCCCATCTTCTTTTCAAATTTATTATCAGAACCATATAGCATGTGTACAGCGCTGGTGTGGTGTAGTGGTTTCAGTACTGGACTATGACTCTGAAGACCAGAGTCCCACACACTCAGCCCCAAAATATGATACAATTGCCTTAGGGACTTGATAAATCAGAAATGACAAAGCCAAATGTTGATGGAGCCACCCATGTTTTTTTCTCTCTTTTCTAATAACATGCCCTTTCTCTAATACTCATGCAACTCTGCCTTAAACACACTTGAATACTTTCTGACATTTGTTTCCAGACACTCAAAAAGGTTCAGACAAGCACTGCGATTCAGAAAGTTTGTGAATATTTCCCTAAAATATTTCAGCTCCTGGGCTCATTTCTGTTGGCTGTTTTGTCATATGTATTGAAAAAACACTTGGTTTGTGAAAGTAAGTGCTAACAAGTACTAGTCGAGGCAGAATCAGGTTTCTCGTAATCTTTATTTTGAAGGTGCGCTGGGGTTCCAAAAGGTTAATGAACCACTTGTGGTAGCACTTTCCCTCATGCTTTAACTCTGCTTTATGCCTGATAGAACCATTAACTTCTCCACTAACCTTTCTACTTGCTACTATTACAGACATTCTGCCCACTAAAGCTTTCTATTGATTTTTGCCAGGGTGCTTTTATAAAATGTAGCTTTAAATACCTGGTGTTTGTGGTAATGTTAGCATCTGGCACTACATGTACAGACGAAGATTAATTCACAGGTTTGTTTTTCACCCCCCTTTTTTAAAAGGACAGCTGTTACTATGTCTCACTAACAATAGCATTATTTCACAATTTCCATATCACAAAATATTTACTCTAATTGTTTTAGTTAACATTGTCTTGCTAAAGACTGCTGTACTGGGGGAAGCTTACTTGCAATGTTTTGTTCAGGTACAGTGAATGAACGGTGTGCTGTCCCCTTAAGCACAATCCCACCTCTGAGCTTCTTGCTCTTGCTCTCTTCTTTTGACCTAGTAAAAAACCTGCTGCAGGCCCATGTTGTGATTTTCTTTAGGGAGCTCGAAGAACCCTAGTTAGTAAACTAGCTAACAGGCTAATACATTCTTAACTACATTTATTTAACCTGTGTATAGTCTAGAATCCAAAGACAAAGTCAATGTTGAAGAAGATAATTTTGTCCAAGACTGTGGTGAGGCTTTGGAGGCAGGGGCTTCAGTGTCTCACACCTGGAGGGGGCTTCCTCAGCATGCACCATACAAACTGAGAATTCTCTTAAGTCGTGTCTAACACTGGCTGGTTAATCTGGAGCAAGCACACACACACTGTCCTGACTCTGTGACACTGTATTCAACTGGTCCTTCACCTTACCATCTATGTCGCCACGTTGTCTCCCAGACAGTTGCAGAGCTACTGAGTGTTATAGGTGCCACATTATAAGGAAGAAGGAGGTAGCCAATCATCCATGTTTTCCTGGTTGTGCAGGCACCTCTGCTTGATGTCAACATGAGCTGTGCATAACAGCCAGGAACTCACACACAGCTCTGTAGTGATCTGGGAATGGCAACGGCAGCAACTTTTCCCCAGTGCTTATTAGTGATTACTTCTTTTAATTCAGAACTAAACCAGATTAAGGGCCCTTCCACCCAGCCATATAACCCAGAATATCAAGGTAGAAAGTCCCACAATATCTGCTTTGAACTGGGTCATCTGTCCACACAGCCATATATTCCAGTTCAAAGCAGATAATGTGGGATTTTATTCATCTGTGTGGAAGGAGCCTAAGTCAATTTACCACATGATATCTACTAGAAGTGCAAGAATGTTGTGGGAATGTTGTCAGGATCAAATCTACAGTGAGTCCAAGTTATATTGTCCATGTAGATGGGTTCTCAGATTGCATGGGATCTCTGGTATTCTTGTCAAATTGAGGACACCAACAATTCCAGGCAGGAGGACCTCTGCTGAACTTGAAGGTACAGGAACTTGAAGCAAATGCCAAACTGTTATTGAGCCACTGTGCCCCCTCCCAAATTAATCTGGAAGACATCACGTGCTGAAAAAAGTGACTAATGGGGACCTTTTGCATGGGTAGACTAAGAAGAGGACATTAGGAAGATGAACGTATGAAAATAAAACATATTTCACACTGTTTCTCTCGAAAGTCATTATGAAATATTTGACCCTATGTTTCTCATGCACCTCCTAGGTACTGATTTTAGTGTCTGTTTTGGGGTGTTTCTTTTTTTAAAAAAATCTGTCATTTCTAGTGTAGCAAGATTACTTCAATCAATCAAACTTTTTTATGGCCCAAAGACCATAATGAAAAGTGCACAGCTGGCAACAAATTCATAAACTGACAAAGACCACTTAAATGCAGGACAAGTACAATGCAAGATACATATGAACAAGGATAAAAACAGTTCAAATAGATTACTTATTTCATGTTATATCCAACATGGGCCTGATTTATTTCTTTGTGTAATTTGTCGACTGCCTTTCCCACTACTGAAGTAGTGCTGCTACACACTTGGCCTAAATACCTTAAAGGCACCAAATTTTCTCTTACCTTGGAAGTTAAGAAAATCTGATTACTACTTGGATGGAAGATTGTCAGTGAGTACCAGGTACTGCAGATTATATTTCAAAGAAAGGAATTGGTGAAAAAACTTCTTGGTATTCCTTGTCTAAGGAAACCTTAAGTCAAAGTTATCACAGGGATTTCTTGGCAAACTTTTTTCAGAAGAGGTTTTCCATTGCCTTCCTCTGAGGCTGAGGGAGTGTGGCTTGCCCAAGGTCCTAAACCTGGTGGGTTTTAGATCCTGTTCTCCAGAGTTGTTGTCAAATGCTGAAACCACAGCAGGATGGAGAATTTTGACAGGCCATTTGCACAAAATATTTTGAGGATTACTTAAACCATGATCAGACCTCACAACCTCTAAGGACGTCTGCCACCGTTGCAGGCTAACCGTCAGGAGAGAATATATGGCACCCCTACAATCTGCCACCTTCTGTAATTGGGACATTTTGATTCCACCTACCTAAGGATGTACTTTTTAAATGCTAGAAGCCCAGCTCCTAAGTCTTCCTTCAGCTTGCCAAATACTTCTATCAAATTGTAGACCTGTATAACTCTGGAAACCAATGTTTGAATTTCCACTCAGTTATGGAAACTAGTTACTAGTCACACACTTTCAATCTTGGAAGAAGGCAAAAATATTTTGAATATTCTGAAAAAAAATATTGCCAAGTAAACAATAGCATAGATTCATTTTACAGTTGTCATAAATTGGACACAACCTGAAGGTACGCAATTGCAATTATACCTCAGTCAACGTACTAGAGGTATTACTGGGTGTTATTTCATGGACACAAGATTTGACACCAGTGACAGAAACAGCATGAAAAGAAAAGAGGTATGGCCCTGAGTCACAGTTTAGAAGTGCTGTTCAACACATTTCAGCAAACTATATTCATAACTAACAGTATGCAGATGTGAATGAAACTACCAGTTCAGGGAAGTCTTGCTGAAGTAAACAAAAACATGTTGAAACTTCAAGAGACTACCTGAAGGTTCTATCCCAGATGAAGGTTCATGTTTTACTTCATTATTATTATTATTACTATTATTAACTGCAGTCACACAGTTGCAGTGTGGAACTCTAGAAGTTTCTCCAACACATCTTCACCATCTTCTCAGTGTAGACACTGATAAAACAATAGCTAGATAAAGGATGAAGAGGAAATGGAATCTGGATGAGCATGAAAAACTGTAAGAAGCTCCTTTGCCAGAGGCCTTGTTAACTGAAAAAGTCTTTATTTCACTTTACAAAACACTGATTGAAAATTGCTGAGCCTGGTGAAAACCATTGGGCATTCTATTGGTTTTACAATAGTACTTAAACAGAATATTGCTCCATTCTGTGCCTCTTCCTTTCTCTCTTTTTTCCTTTTTTACTTCATGAAAGCATATAGAACAAATCTTCCTTTGCTTCCCTACTATCAGTCAATGGCTATCACCCTTGTAAATTAATTACAATAAAATATCTCAACAGTGCATTGAGCTGGCTGACAGTAATACATCAGCAGATCAATGATGAGGAGAAAGCAAATGGCCAAATGCAAGACAACTTTCTACAATTAGGAAATATTTAAAAGCTCTTTGCACACTGATGTGAGTGAAGTTTGGAGGGTGAGATTCAAAGATGGCAATACCTCTAGCTGGAAATCGCTCTCTCCATAGGGTTTGCAAAATGTTGCCCTTCTTCTCCAGATCTTTATTCATTATTAATCAAAGCCAGTAAATTATTGATAAAAATGTGTTCATTAATTTTGGGAAGTTTGGATCAAGATCTGGATTTTAGTACAGGCCAATGCCTTGTGACAAGATGTTCCCAAACACCCACGTAAAAGGGAAAGCCAGCAAAGAGTAAACACGTAAGACTTTTCAGCAAGAAAATAATGAGGTCATTGCTTGCTTTTCTAACTATATCAGCCGGCTTTCACAGGACTGAATAGCAGAAAGTTGGATATAAGTAAGAGATCCTTCATAGTGCTTATGTAGTGAAAGAGACTATATAGCCAGTATTGGCAAGAATATGATTGGTGTCATAAACATATGCTAGTTTATTTACTCATATGTTTCCACTATTTATTGGTCATTGTGTATTGTATATATTTAATTCATCGTTCTGTAAGCAGAGTTCTACATTTCCCACTGGCCTAAATCCTAAAAGTTAATCCCAACTACCACAAAGCCATGGAATCATTTGAATTTTCTCATGCAGCCAGGATGGAGCCCACCAGAGGCCATTACTTGGGGTAGGACTACTTGTGGGGCTCTGTCCCGGCTCCATCTCACTAGTGTCTTAGGACAGGGGAAAAGCCCATTGTGATGAAGTTATAAATAAAGTATTGAACTGGGAGTCAACACATGAGCGAATTAAAATGATTCCATGGCTAGGCAGTAATTGGGATTAACTCGGCAGTGTGTTCAGAGGCTGCCCCGAGAAAAAAAGGTGAGTACTAGGCTTGTGCCCAGATCCATTTTCAAAAAAAGTTTCCAGCTGGTTCAGTTGGTTTGAATGGCCATAACAGCATGGGCTCCACCATCAGGTTTTTTTTGGGGGGGGGGAGGTTTGGCCACAACAGAACAGCGGCTGTCGAAACCCGGCTGCTTTCAGTTTCTTTAGAGTGCGGGGAGGGAGGCTGAAAGGATTTCAGGAAGGGGGGTTTCTTAAACCCTTGCCTTAAACCTAGGTCTCCTCTAAAGAGAGAAGGGAAAGGATAGCAGGAAGAGGAGTTTCTTAAGCCCTTGTCTTAAACCTGGGTAGCCCCTCCCCCCATTGCCGCCAATGGTCCAAATTGGCCCCAGATCAAAAACGGATTTCAGTCCTCCCAAATTTGGAAGGCTCCCAAAAAATGAATCCCCCCCCCCAAAATCTGGGACACTGAAACGGATTAAAGTTTACCAGAATTGCACAAGCCTAGTGAGTACTCGTGTTCTCATTGATCAAGGCAGGGACAGTGTGGGACAAAGCCAGGGGCAGATGAGATAGTAAGGGGGTGATGTTGGGCATTGCTCAATGGTTTCCCCTACTGTCCCATGAATTTGCCCCGCTGTCCCCAGGTTTGTGAACCTGTGTCTGATGAGGTCCTTGATGGCTTTACTCTATTTTGTGACTGATTAAAAGAGATTCCAGACACACAATGGTACAAACGTATTCCTCAACACAGTAAGACCCTGTACCTGCAGGAAAGTCTGGAAACATATCCCCCGTGGATACAGAGGCTGTACTGTGAATTCAATATATCACTTGATTGACTGGGACTTCAGAAAATGGCACTGTGTATTCCCCATTGTAAAAATAGGTCAATAAACACATCGGCAGACACACAAGTAATTGCATAATATTGATATTTAATGGAATGGTGATGTAGGGCAACTAGTGTGTCAGTACATAGGTGAAGATTTACACCATGCAAGTAGGATGTAGGATCTCAGTGGTAGTCTTTCCCAAGAAATCCTGTGGATATGTAAAATGTCATTAGTTGCATTATAGCATTAATTTTGAGGAAAGGAAAAGGAAAGTGGAGGAATGTAGTAGATGTACACCACTTTCTCAAGGTTTCTGATATGCTTGAGAATCTTGAGTTCCAGGGTCATTTGAAGATTTTCCAATGAGTTCTTCATTCACCACACTTTGTTTGGCCATTTTGCACTGAATGATAATGGAGGGGTCAAGCCTAGCCTGCTCTGACCTCCTTGCACATACATATACATTCACTGTACAATTAATGATCTCTTGAACTTCCATCATCTCCTGCTTCCACCCAGATTTCAGAAACTGTTCAGCAATTTAACCCTGGGAGGTATTTGGCTACTGTTTTGCCTTGTTTTGAATTTTTCTCAAAGGTGCTCACCATCACAAGAACTCTGAGGTACAAAAAAAACCAGTGTTTCAACTTTACAATATATACATTGCATTTGTGATATGAATAATTTGTATTTGAAGCCATTGTTTATTCATGATTGTATGGTGTAGGATTAGAAACCAGAGCTTATATTGGTTGAGGTTGTAATTTATCAGCAAGAAATGAATTGAATCTACATATGCTTGAGATGTAAGTCTTGCTTCTAATATAATAGGTACTTCAACTCTTTTTATTAGCCCTCTAGATTGGTTTAAGGCACCAGAGCCCATCTACTCTTAGTGGAATGGTGATGTGTTAACCTTGGTTAGTACGTATATCAGGTGTAGCAGGCTATAGTTCAGAGGACAGAACTGGCAAAGTCACCTTGAGTATTCCTTGCCTAAGAAAATGCACAGGATTTCCATAAGTAGACAGGCCACATAAAGTGAGAGATTGGCTAACCTAATTGAAAATTGGGGAGAGATTGGCTAACCTAATTGAAAATTGTAGGCACTTGATTTTCTGTCCTTGCCTAACTGGCAGCACCGTACTTCTCATTGCTCTGACATTCAGAGTTCATAAACATACTTAACACACATCGAGTAAATTATTATGTCTTTGTTGATTTTCATTGATCTAGCAAAAGGGAAAACCCAATATATTAAGTCTGATCCTTGAAGCATTTATTTTCTTTAATGATTACCATTGCAAAATAATGTCACCCTTTTGCAAATCAATTATATTTATTATAAAACTATGATAGCTTTCTACAAATATATCACAGAGGTGAACACAATGCAGTGGTAAGAGCTGTTTAGTTTAATGAAGTCTCGGGGTAAAAGAGAGCTAATGACTTCAAATTAGCAACAAATTAAAACTAGAAGCCAGAATCTTAACTTAGAAATATGAAATTAAGGCAGAGCCTACATGAAATAGTTCATTTGTTAATATATTTGCACACTATTTTGCTTTCTTACATTCTACCAAAGACTAAAGCAAAAACTAGAGGGGACATGTTGAACAGCATTGTATACCTCTATTCATTTATCAGTATCTATCTATCTACTATCTCTCTCTCTCTCTCTCTCTCTCTCTCTCTCTCTCTCTCTCTCTATCTATCTATCTATCTATCTATCTATCTATCTATCTATCTCTCTCTCTCTACAGTGTTCCCTCACTTATTGCTGGGGTTAGGTTCCAGGACCTTCTGCTATAAGTGAAAAACTGTGATGTAGGGATGCTCTATTTATTTTAATATTTATACATTATTTTAGTAGTTATGCACAATTTTAAGTCTTTATAAACTTAAAATAAAGTGAAGGAAAGGAAGGAGAGGCCCTTCAAGGCTGGAGGAAGGGAAGAAGGACTGAGGAGGGAAAGCACCTTGGAGAGTGGTGGCGGCAAAACCCTACAAAACAGCAAAAAGACCATGATATATATTTTAAATTAATATTTTTTGAAATGCACAAAACAGCGAGTCTGCAATAAGCGAACTGTGAAGTAGCAAGGGAACAGTGTGTGTGTGTGTGGGGGTCCAATGGTGTGAGATTTTTGTTGTTAGGCTCAAAATAACCCTCAGTAGGGGTGATTCCACCATAAATATCCCAGAGTGCTAGAAGCAAACTTTGCAACCAGCAGTGGTGAGCCAGGATAAGCTTCCATTCAACAGGATGGCACAGGATTGCAGGGTCACAACTTTAGGTTCAAAATATTTATTGAAGGAAAAAGAAATCCATTCTGGATAGAAAAGGTCTTGGAGCTAACTAGCTTACCATATCTCATCTTCTAAGAAGTAAAAGGGTAAAAAGTCAAAAATATCCATGCAGTTACATTTTGCCTGGAGAGAAGCAAAATGCATCCTCACTAGAAGGAAGAAAAAGCAGAGAGAGCAACAATGGAGGATGACCACATGGCCAAACCCAGGGCAATAAAAATATATTTAAAGCGGAAGTTACCTTATATCTCTCAGAGATTCCATTGCTACATCTTCAAAAGGGGAGGAGATAGTAGCAAGCAAGAAGAGCAAAAACAAAGGCCCCATTCTGGGATAAGCAGACATAGGAATGTGTGGGGAGTAATCTCTCACTCTAAACCTATTTCTAATCACTTTTGATTACCGAAGACAAGAGTTCGAAACACTGTGAGTGGATTTTCAGAGAGTTAGTTTGTAACCCAGGGGAAGTCACATGCTCTCAGCAAATCCTGTAACAGTTTGCCTTAGGGTTGCCATATGTCATAAATGACATGAAGGTATATAACTACAACAACAACAACAACAACAACAACAATGACAACAACATATAATTAAGACTGAAAGCAAACATATGGGAAAGGAATTCAGAAGGTGATCTCCCAACCCCAATGTGATCCTCCAGCATGATTCTATGGCATGATTCTGCTGCAAGTCATTCACTGCAGTACAGTTCACTATTACGTACTTATACTTTCACATTTCCATACTAAGTCCGGGAATGTATCCCTTGTGGATATGGGAGTCAAATTGTAGCCTAATGATTAAATAGGACACATGTAGGACAAGAACTTGCTATCAGCTTCAGAGATCACATGCCATTTCTCCAATGCAGCAATGACCTGAAATTGCCCACCCTTCCACCCTCCCCTCACCACTACCTTAAGATAGAAGTGAAATTTTTAGGCCTCTCCTCTTGCCTTTTCAAGAGCAATGTGGGACACATTTCCAAGACAGAGGATTTTAATACTCTTTGGTATCTTGGATGGTACAATTTTCTTCGGAAAACAAGGCTGCTGCTGCTTTCCCCAAGCTAAGAAGGTAAATCTTCAAAGGGGTCTCTCTACTCCTGTCAGTCCTTGTGTCAAGAACTTGATACAGCAGACATTCCCTTACCTCAGCAAATAACCGGAATCTATATCTTTCAAATAGATAGCAAGATAAAACATCCCCTTGCTTCTTCTTTTTTTTCTAAATCTCTACTGCAGGGAGACTTTAATCAATAAAACCTCCCGTTTTGATCTGCAGGCAGCCCTGCATGATCATGCATAGTACATTTTACATAGCTGGGGCTTTTTCCAATCATGCCTCAGAATTAAGCGTGGGCTGGAATAAGTTCATTAAAGCAATGAAAGCAGAGTCTAATTATATAATCGGGCCATTCGGTAACAAACCTGTACACTGTAGGCGGAATAAGGCCTTCCAGAACTCTTCTGATCGAAGGAGTCAAGGCTTTTTGTATCAGGGAATTAAAGTTTAATTTAGATTTTCTTATCATCTGACTTACAAGGAGATTCTGAGGAAAGTATTAAGTTCCAAGTAGCTGTAATTAATTTAAATTTTCTGATCACCACGAGGAAGGCACAGAGGTTTATATTTTCCTTTTCACAAATATGCTCTTGTTTCTCAAAGAGAAATGTTCATTGACCAAGGTGAAAAAACTAGAGAATGATAACTGAAAACAATGATTAAAAGGGAATATTGTACCAAAATCAAGGTGGCCACCCAAGTGTCTGTAATCTTAAAATTAAGCCCAAGAGATATCCCAATATGCTGTTTTGAGTATGAAGTGGTAGGTTTGTTGTAGTGATAGGTAGAGTTGCCAGGTCTCAGGGCCTGGTTCCTCAATTTTAGGTTTTCAGGGCAAGAGGAAGAATCCCAGGATGAGAGCACTGCCTTGAAAAGAGAGAGCGAATTTTCCCCATGTTTTGATGACTTTTTTTATACTAAAATGATATATTCTATGTGATTGTGTTTTATATTTAATGCATCATGCTTAATACCATTCCCATGGCTGCCCATTGTAACAGCATCCTTGCAACATTACCATGGACAGCACTCTATGACATTGGAGATAAAGGGGTTATCTCCAAGTCTCTTGTTTTGGAACTGAAATCCTTGAGCCTGGAATAATCTCAGTAAATGTGTCCATGCAAAGCTGAATACACTGGCCTAGAAATCCTGGGCATGAATGTTGCTCAGCTTAGTTCCTATTTATCTTGATAATTAGGGCTTGTATCTAATTACTTAGATTTCAATATGACTTCGAACCCAGTTTTATTCCACAGCAGAAATGACTTTATTTGGCACAGGGGTAGGCAAAGTGTGATCTGTGAGTTTTATGTGACTCTTGGAGGTCTAAAACTCTCCAAAGCCCCTAGACTGTTATTGTTCAAAATTGTGTTCTGTAAACAACAATAGCTATAACTCTACTTGGAACTCTCTGCCTCGGAGTGTGGTGGAAGCTCCTTCCTTGGAGGCTTTTAAGCAGAGGCTGGATGGCCATCTGTCAGGGGTACTTTGTGCTTTTCCTGCATGACAGGGAATTGGACTGGATGGCCCATGTGGTCTCTTCCACCTCTATAATTCTATGATCAAACAAGTAAATGTGTACCTTAAAGTAGTGACTGTTACAAGTGCTGGCCATAACATAATTTTGGGTTGTGTTCCTGGCTTTCCCCTGTCTTGGCTGGATTTCAGTAGTCAGAAGAGATTCTTAGCTGCCCTGTCTTGAAATGTGGTTCACTAGCCCCAAGACCACCACACAACCAATATACTAATAACAAGTCCATGATTGACTATGTGTATATGATCATTAGTTCAATGACAACTCTCTAGCTCAGTGGATAAACTTTGAACTTGCCAGTTCCCAATGCAAAGACCTTTAGCACTCCAGCTAAAAGGAATAGCTCTATTAGCTGTCAGTAGAATTAAGGCTTAGATCCTTTTCTAGGCTTTGGGCCACCAGAGAGCAACATCATTACTAACAGAGAAGCACATTTAATTCAATTTCAAAGGAGCCAATGCACATATAGAAAAGCTGGGATATTATAAATCATTCCTTGTCCCCATATGGAGGCTATATAAGATTTGGGGAGGATCTGAAGAAATTTCAAGCAAGGATTTGGCTTTCAAGATGAATACTCAATATGCAGAGCAACCGGTGTAGCTACTTCATCAAGACAGTTTGATAAATGGTCTGTGAAAGGGGCAACAGAAAAGAATACCTTCTGTTATAACATTTGGTCCCCTTCAAAAGATATCTGAAGTGTAGTGAATATGTATTTTGACAACACCAAAAAAGCCCTGAAATCCTTAGGAAAGATCTGATGTGCAAGATATTTTCTTCTCTCTTTAGCATGTAAAGAAGCAACCTGAGGGGATGAGTTGGTGGGACTGTATAATGAAGGCTGTATTGATTACACTTTAACCCAGGAATGGGAATGAAACTCCCCTGTAAATGTTGTTGAGCTGCAACTCCCAGAATCCCATGCCAGCATGGCCAGGGGTGAAAAAAAGACGAGAGCTACAGTCCAACTACTTATGGAGGGGCTACATGATCCCCACAACTGCTATAAAATATTTATTTATTTATTTCATTCGGCTTCTATGCCGCCACTCCCGGTGGGCTCGGGGCGGCTCACAGCACTAAAAGATCACTGAATAAAAATACAATACAGGATAAAAACAGAGGATAAAAAGACATTAAAATATCGAAGAGCAGCACTTAAAAACGACCTGAGTCAAGACTCGGTTTTCCGCAGGGGGTGCGTCCCACAAGGCCTACACCTGGAAGGCAAGCTGGAAAAGGTGGGTCTTGCATGCCCGCCTGAAGGGGAGCAGGTCGTGGATGGCGCGCATGTCTGCCGGGAGGGCATTCCAAAGTGTCGGTGCAATCACCGAGAAGGCCCTTCGGCGGGTGGCTGTCAGTTTGGCCGTTTTTGCGGAGAGAACGGCCAAAAGGTTGGTGTTCTCCAAGCGGAGAGATCTCATAGGGCAATATGGGGCGAGACGGTCCCTCAGCTACACTGGCCCCAGGCCGTGCAAGGCCTTAAAGGTGAGAACCAACACTTTGAAGGTGATCCGGTGCTCAATTGGCAGCCAGTGCAGATCCTGCAAGGTGGGTGTTATGTGGCAACCTGCTGCCGTGCCAGACAGGAGCCGGGCGGCAGTGTTCTGCACCAGCTTGAGCCTCCGGGTCACCGACAGAGGAAGGCCAACGTAGAGCGCGTTACAGTAATCTAGCCTCGAGATGACCGTGGCTTGGATCACCGTGGCCAGGTCGTTCCGGGAAAGATAGGGGGCCAGCCTCCTTGCCTGTCTCAGATGAAAAAAGGCAATCTTGCTGACCGCAGATAACGCCGCACCGTCCAGGGTCGGAAGCTGGACATCCCTACCACCCGGGCGGCCTAGCCACAAGATCTCCGTCTTCGCCAGATTCACCCTCAACCTACTGGCTCGCAGCCATCCAGTAACGGCTTCGAGGCAACGTTGGAAATTATCGGGGACGGATCCGGGCCTGCCCTCCATCCTCAGAATGAGCTGAGTGTCATCAGCGTATAAAACATATAGCCCTGAATCCTATTAGCTGTCCCAAACAGAACAGACCCATTGAAATAAAGTATGATTGGCGAGTCCACCCGTCTGTAAATACTATTTATGTCACAGGTTTTGCACCCAAGACCATGCGGCACAAACTGCTGAGGATATGGGGGAGTACTGTATCCCAAATAAATGTTGGTCAGGCATGTGAATGCAGGGACAAAGTACATGCACAGGGCAAGATGCTATAAACAGTAGGCTTGTGCTTGGGGGAAAACCTTGCCCTGTTTCATGTCCCAGCTTTCATTTGTGGCCCCAATGTGTGGTGGGGCGTGTAGGCAGACCTGGAGCGCACCTGCAGCTGAGCTCAGGGCTCACTTGCACACCTTGCAAGCCACCACAAGTGCCCTGCCACATTTTCCGAGATGGCATGTGTCGCAGGGCCTTGCAGGAAGGCTCAGAGCACACCTGCAGTCAAGCTTCAGGCCTGCCTACACACAGGCAAGAGGGCAAAATCGGCTTGACACGAAAGCAGGCTTTCATGTTGAGCAGATTTCAATGTGAGGAGGGAGATTCCCTTTTCGTGCTTCCAAAGAAAGGGAAGACACAAAAGAAATAGTAGGAACAGTAGGAACAAATTCCACACACATGTTTACGCACAAATCCTTTTTGCTGGTTTCTGTCAACCCACTCTACCACCCTCAGTGCAGTGTTGGGACTAGGTAGGATATTTTTCTTTCTAGGGCGCCCCCCCAACATCACACTTGATCTGGGAAATTTCATAATTGGCTGGGATTGATGTCATTTAATAGTAGGCCTGGTTGATCCATTAAAAATGGTTCAACATTCGTTTCGGATGTAGGGGGCACTGGTACTTCGAATCTGATTGGCTTCCGAATTTTTTTTTTTAATCTGAAATTTTGGAATAGCTTTCGTTAATGGTGGACACACATTTTTTTAACCCAGTTTGGATGTGGATGCCTTCCCTCCACATGAGAACTGGGGTGCCTTTAGGGACCTATCTCCATCTTCTCTCCCTTTCTTTCTTTCTTTCTTTCTTTCTCCCAAGTCAACTTGGGAGAAAGAAACTCCAGAGCTTCCCATAGAAGGCCCAACTTTCTTTCCCCGAGCCCACTGCCTTTTTCCAGTTCCCACCTTGTTTTTCCTCTGGAGCGAGTGGCTGTTGAAGCCGAACACCATGCCCCATCTCCAGCAGAGTAATGGCATTGGCAGAAAGCTCATGGGACTTGGGGAAAGCCATCCAGGTGCCCAAGGCACTCCTCCATGGCATCTGGGGCCACGTTTTCCACGGGAGGGGCAGCAGTGCCTCCTTTCAGCGCTCCCTCCTTGCAGCGCCCCCTTGGCCATCAAAGAAGGTGCGCTTTGCCAAGGTCCGGCTTTCCCCCCGGTTCTTTAACCCCCAGTTCTTTATCCCCCATTTCTTTCCCCCCAGTTTGGCTTTCTTTGGGTTCTTCAACCCAGTTTGAAAGTGCATTTCTGTCCTCCATGTGAGAAATGGGGGAAAATATGGGTTTCCCCACATTTCTCACACAGAGGACAGAAATGTTAAAGACCCAGTTCTCACATGGCATCCCACCGCGGGGGGGAAGGAAAGCCGTGTCCAAAGCGGGTTAAGCAGCTGCTTTGGACGTGGCTTTCTTTCCCTCCCAGGTGGGAGGGGAAAGGAAGCCACGTCCAAAGCAGGCGGTTTGGATGCGGCTTTCTGAATCTTTTTCAACTCACTTATGAGAAATGCAGAAAAGCTTCAAAACTACAAATTCACTTCTGGGTTGCTTAAATCTCTTCAAAACTGGTTCAAAAGTGAATTCAATCTGAATTCATTCAGACTTTTGGAGCATTCCGACGAACCTAAACAGGCCTATTAAATAGGTCTTGCATGGCAGGTATTAGGGGAAGAATTGCAGATTTCGGCGTGTACCTAACCAGTCAGTTTAATCATGAATTTTAACCTCACATCCTATGTCTTAATCTTTGTTCTGTGGATTTTTGTATTTATAGAAATACATTTTAATATGTGTATTTTATAGAATGTTTACAATTATTATGTGTTGTTGTTATTTTTACTTAAATCTATCATCAATTTTTTACATATTCTTCTTTCATATACATAATATTTTTGTTGTTTCCATAATATATAGTTCATTGTGTAAAATATAATGTAATAGATTAATATTTTAAACATGAAATCCCAATGATGGAATTTTCTTTTCTTCCAGAAATTTTTTTGAAGGGTTACCAGTCTTTCTTGAATATTGACGATTCTTTTATCTGAAGATATCTTCTCAAAATGTCCATTTCCACTATTTCAGTTACTTTTAATATCCATTTTTCCATTTTTGCTGTTTCTTCTAGTTTTCAGGTCCATGCATACACAATTCTTGCTGCAGTTGTCATCAGAATGAAAGGTCTGTCATATGTCTTCAAAAGTTATCTATCTGTTGTGCCTAGTAAGAATGTCTCTGGGTGCATGGAGATTCTTAGTTTTAATACTTTTTCTAGTTTTATGGATCTCAGTCCACATTTTTTGCTTTCTTGTAGAACCACCACATGAAAAAATGATTCTGTTGCTTGTTTACATTTCCAATAGGTATGTTTCAATTGTGACTACCTTTTTGGCTATTTGTACAGGTGTCGTGTAATATTGATATAAAACTTTTTAAAAGTTTTGATTATGTGTTTCACTGTATTGTAACTTGCCTCAAGCCAGGAGGAAAGGTGGGTAAGAAAATAATAATAATAATGATAATAATACTAAAGAGCTGGTGGGACTGCAAACCTGAAAAAGTTGCTGAAAATGAACACGTCAAACTACTCTGGCACAAGGCAGTAAAGGTGGTCCCAGTGATGATCGGCACACTGGGTGCAGTGCCTAAAGACCTTGGCCTGCACTTAAACACAATCGGAACTGGCAAAATTACCATCTGTCAACTGCAAAAGGCCACCGTACTGGGATCTGCACGTGTTATTCACTGATACATCACACAGTCCTAGACACTTGGGAAGTGTCCAACAGTCAGCAGAATGATCTTGTTTGCTGTGTACTAATCTTGTTGTGTTTATAATAACAATAATAATAATAATATGTTGTGGTGGAGTATGTTCTCTAGCTCTAGAAAAAAAATGGATAAAGTGTTTAGAGCAGGGGTGCCCACACTTTTTCATCATGCGAGCTACTATATGAACAATCCAGTTGAAAAGATCACCTGTTGTGTATGTGAGCGTGCACACGCACACGCGAGCGCATGCTCCTACTGCAGCCTTCCGTCCGCACGGGGCTTCTTTCTTGCCTGCCCACGAACTCGCCGGCACGCGCACCCGGGAAGGGGATCCTCCTTGCCTGCGTGCACGCTCTCTCTTAATGTCTTCATTGCCTTCCTCCTTCCTGCTGCGTGCTTTCGCGAAGCAGGAAGTCCCCATCCCGTCCTGCTTCTTGCGTGCACAGCAGGCCCCTCCCACGCACGCAGCAGGAGGGTATTTATAGGCGCACCCGCCAGCGCTCCGGCCAGATATGGCTTCGACGGTGGCTCGGAAGGCGCAGGGCTGGGAAGAGGGGCCGCCTGGCTGCTGCCTGGGCCGGGAAACTCAACCGAGAGAGGGACCCATGTGAGGCTGGAGCTTCCCCATGGCAGCCTCCCCCCCCTCCTCCCTCGAGGTTTCCTTACCTGGGCAGGAGAAGGAAGAGTGGAAGAGGTGCTTCCCCAAAGTGACAGATGCAGCGGGGGGCACCCTTCCTTCCTTTCGAGGGTGTCACTCAGAAAGGACACCCAAGTGGGCGGCTAGCAGGAAGGAGGACCCGTCCCACTGGTGACAGTCCATGCCCATGAGAGAGAGACAGAGAGGGTGGCTCTTCCTAGCCGGCTCTGAAGAGCCACCCCCCCTCTCTCTTTCTCTCTCTCTCCCGTGGGCCCTCGCCACCTTTCTCCTTCGAGGGCGAGGGAGGGCGAGGCGGAGAAAGGCGCCGAGGCCACAAGCAGCAGCAAGTGGAGTCTCCATCCCCGCAGCCCCCTCCTCCTCGGGTTCAGCCCCAGGAACATGGCGGAGCCCTCCCTCCTCGCCCCCAACCAAGGAAAGAAAGCAGCCCCACACAGCTCGCTCGCCCAGGTCTCGGCATGGAATGGGTGTCCCGAGGGCAGAAGCAGGGTTTGCGGCGGGGCTTGCTTGGCTTTGCCCCACTTTGCCCGGCCTCCTTCACCTCTTTCTCTTTCTCTCTCCCTCTCTCCTTCCAGCGCCCGCCGGCCTGCCAGCCAAAAGGATCCAAAAAAGTTCTCTGGATTTCTTTCTTCTCTCCTTGGCTCTCTCTCTCTCTCTCTCTCTCTCTCTCTCTCTCTCATACACACACATTCCCTCCATCCCTCCCACAGCCTCGCATCCTATCCGTGTGCGTGCCTTCGCCTTGTTCCCCCCCTCCCCAGCAGCAACCAATGGGCTGTCATGTCACCACACCGTGCATGGCAAGACGAGTGCCAGGGCCCGCCCACTAAAGCCTCATTTTGGCAAAAGAAGCCCCGCGAAGGCGGGAGCGCACATGCGCGCGCATGGCAGGAGCGCACCATCCAGCTGGTGAGGCCCAAGGATCACCTGGAAGAGGGCTGAAGATCACCTAGGTGCTCCCGATCACCATAATGAGCACCCCTGGTTTAGAGTTTGCCAAAAGAATGCAGGCACACTGGTAGTCATGAAACATAGACATTCTGAGGCTGGTGAATCCCTTGGGCAGACAAAATGTAAGAACTGCCAATCCCACTGGGAAAGGATTTTCACTTCTTTGGGAGGTAAATGGCTAATCACTTGATTAGTGTAAACATGAACTTTGCAAGGATTAGCACAAACACAGCAATATGTCCCAGATCCCTTTACCTTCCAGGACCACCAAGAACTGTAGACTATAAAAATAGATTTTCCAAGTTCTGCTGCAAAGTATGGCCCAGGGAAGCCAGTATTTTCCAAGGATTCATCTACACTGTAGAACCGATGCAATTTGGCATCACTTTAACTGCCATATCGGAATGCTATGTTACCTTAGGATGTGCAGTGCGGTGATGCAACAGCATTATTTGGCTGATAAGGGTAAACAATGTATAAAACTACAACTCCCATGATTCCATAGCATTGAACCACGGCAGATAAAATGGATTAAATTCTACAGTGTAGATACACCCCATCAGAGGGCAGTCATCACACAGATACTCCAGATGTTTGTAAAATGATGTCCCTCAGTCTATTAAACAAACTTTATGTCTCTTGATTCCTCAGAGTCTGTGATGTATACATGATATGATATTAGGCAGGGAACCAACAAAGCTCTCATGCCCCATTAGTTGTTCCATTCATGTTTAGATAAAACTGCCAAGGGCAAGTTTAGCTGTTGCACTGTGGTTTTTGATATTGCTTATTGTTGTTTCCATTTTTCTTTCTTTCTTAGACCTTCTCTGTTTTCTCCGACTCCTCTTCCAGATTACACCTTTGTCTCCCCACCAGTCCTCACTACCCATTATGACACAGTCAAACATAATTAGCCTGGCATTAAATATGGAGGAAATTTTGTAACTACTGGTTGTTCAGTAGCCATGGTTACATCAGCAATTTATACCAAACACCTCCAGTCCAAGCACGCACAAGTAGTTAGTGGGAACAGCAGTAGGGTAGCAGTTTGTGCATATGTGCAGGTGTGCCGATGTGGGGGCTTGCCAAAAAAAGAAAGGAGTCACAGGAGGAGAGAATGGCTTGAAAGGATGGAGAGAAAGAAAGAGAGTGCAGGAAGAGGAGGGAGACAGATTGGGAGGGAGAATATTCAGTGACATTTAAGGTGCTAATATCCAGAAGTCAACCTTTAATTTGACAGCTTTTAGTGCTAGTTAATTTTGCTCATCCAGACGAGGTGTAGGAAATTTGCAGCACCTTTAAATTATCACGTTTTCCCACACTGCCTCCAGGCCTAGGTGGATTGGAATACCTGAACCTTACTTCCGCAGTTCTGCCAACACCACCCAACTCTGTCTTCCCTCTTCTTCTTTTTTTCCAGGTCAGTTGAAGTAAAACTTTCATTCCCTTTCACAGACAATTAATCTTTAGCTAATTGAAGCCGGAATGCTGCAGGATGGCTCCCTCTCGCAGGGGCCTGTAAATCTCATTTAGCAAAGTGGATTCCAGGCACACGCTGCACCTAATGATGTGACAGGTGGGATGCACCACAAGACAGCAGCCTCAGAAAAGTTGATTCTCATTAGGCCTACGGAGTCCCGCAGTCAGTTTTTATGATGGCTGAAAAACACTAATCGCATCTGTTTGCTACTGGGTGGAGTAACGTGTGTGTGTGTGGGGGAGAGAATAAAAGAGGAAGAACCAAGATAGAAGCATAAGAGACTGAAATAGTAGGGGGTAAGTGGGGGGAGCAAGACGAGAGAAAGCTCAGATTCTTTTCTTTCATGAGTTAATATCCTTGACTCTTGCCCAAAAAAACAGCAGGTCTGCCTCCCACCATGAGATCCGCAGCCATTCTGCTGACTCCTACAGGGTGCTACCTCCCCTCTCCTCCCCTCCCAATTAACTGGCACAGCAACGGAAAGGAGAGGAGGCCTTGTGTTGGGTGAACCAATTATTTTGAAGGGTATTAAGTCATCAGATTTACTTTTATCTTGATTGCATTGTGGAAATCGTGCATAATTAATGGTAGGAGCTTATTAGGAAAATGATTAGGCAAATTACACAGGTGTCGGATGCATTTTTTATGATAAATTTGCTAGAACAATCCTGCAATTCCATCTGTTCGACTCATATCAGAATGTCACTCTGGAAGAAATTAATGGTGCAGAGTTACACCAAGTTACTGGCAGCCTCAACTGCAGAGATTGATGTGGCCTTTTTCCCTTCTTCTTCTTCTTCTTCCTCCTCCTTCTTCTCAACCTCCCCTTCTTCCTTTTCTTCCTCTTCCTCTTCTTCTTCCCCTTCCTCTATTGCTTCCTCCCTCCCTTCTCCTTCTTTTTCATAATTACCCAGCAAATGCTTGGTGATATAGATAAATACATTCCTATTTTTTATCACCACCATCAAAATCATCCAATTATTTAGAAATCTGGAAACTGTTGGAAAAGTATAATCCTTTCCATGTCAGGATGGAGTCAAGGGAATTTATTTTAATATTAACTATGCAGCGGTTGCTTGGGGAAGTCCATCTACCCACATTATCCAGCCCATTCTACGCAGTGTCCATTTCATCCAAATGTAGCTTTTAATCTTTCTACTTTCAGGGAATGTTATTAAAATCTCCAGGGCTAAAGCCTTCTTGAGTAGAGGAGACATAACAAACAAACAAACACATTTCATTACGGTCATAGACCAGCAGAAGAAGAGAGCGTTACAGTCTCATAAAAGCATTGTACATTGAAGCCTAAAAGGCTAGAAAGCAGAGGTATGTTAAAGGCTAAGGCACAAAACGATTTAGAAAAGGGGAAGGGACTAGCAGGGGATGGAGAAGAAGGAGACAGGAGCAGAATTCAAAATGATCTTAACAGATTAGAGAGATGGGCCAAAACTAACATAATGAAGTTCAACAGTTACAAATGCAAGATACTCCACTTAGGCAGGAAAAAATGAAATGCAAAGATACAGAATGGGGGATGCATGGCTCGAGAGAAGTATGTGTGAAAAATATCTTGGAGTCCTGGTAGACAACAAGTTAAATATGAGCCAACAATGTGATGCAGCAGTTTTAAAAAGCCAATGGGATTTTGGCCTGCATCAATAGGAGTCTAGTGTCTAGATCCAGGGAAGTCATGCTACCCCTCTATTCTCCCATGGTTAGACCAAATCTGGAATACTGTGTCCAATTCTGGGCACCACAACTGAAGGGAGAGGGCAACTAAAATGGTCAAGGGTCTGGAGAACAAGCCCTATGAGGAGTGGCTTAAAGAGCTGGGCATGTTTAGCCTGAAGAAGAGAAGACAGAGAGAAGACATGATGGCCATGTATAAGTATGTGAAAGGAAGTCATAGGGAGGAGGGAGCAAGCTTGTTTTCTGCTGCCCTGGAGACTAGGACGTGGAGCAATGGCTTCAAACTTCAAGAAAGGAGATTCCATCTAAACATTAGGAAGAACTTCCTAACTGTGAGAGGTGTTCAACAGTGGAACGCTATGCCCCGGAGTGTGGTGGAGGCTCCTTCTTTGGAGGCTTTTAAACAGAGGCTGGATGGCCATCTGTCAGGGGTGCTTTGAATGTAATTTTCCTGGATGGCCCACAAGGTCTCTTCCAACTCAATGATTCTATGAAAATGATGGCGGGGGGGGGGGTAGGAGCATTCAAGTCACAAGTCTAGGGGAGTGGGGGCACTAATTTATATTTCAGTTAGTTGATGGTTAGATTGCTAACTTTTGGAGCCAGTCATCACCTGTCCCTGTAAAACAGGCACTGGAGGCTCCGTTGTTTTTGTGTGACCCAAGTCACAGAGTTGCTGGAAATGGGATTTTCTGGTGTCGGCCCTCAAGTACAGCTGATGGAAGGGAGTGACATCGAGCCAAGGTGAAGACCCTCCAATGATTGGGAACATCTAGATTTGTTAAGTATGCCATAGGGGAAGTGAGATATCTGATGTCTTTGGTGTCGATGAAGGTTGTGGTGAAGGCTTGATCCAATCAATGCTCTGTGTCCATGATACATTGTTTGATGAGTGCTTTGGCTTGATCGTATTCCATACTGAGTAGCAACCCTGGGGAGAAGTCCAGTGGTGAGATTTTAGTTGCTACAGCCTGTTTCCATGACTGGACGTCATCCTCCATGGTGAAAGGGGCAAGACCAAGGGGAGTGTGGGATATTCTGAGCCAGTAGTTGAGTATGACCACACACACCCTGGCCTGAACTTTCATGAAACCTGTCTCCAGTTACAGAATGACTTTGGAAACACATTTTGGCACTTCCAGGGTCGACCCCAGAAACTTTGACTGTACCAGCTCTTGTGGGCCAAAACTGGAGAAGGGGCCTTGCTGGGCAGCATACAGGAGTTGTGCTAGTGGCTTGGCTTCAAATAGTTTGAGTGCTGAAGGTATGAAGTAGGCCCCTTTTGACTTGTGGTATTTTAAAATGGCAACAGAGCTCCTCTGCGCACTGTCGGCTATGTGGTCTCCATTAGCTCTTCTGCTACTGTTGGATTGAAGGACATAACTTGTTGGCCACATGAAACCATGTGCTGCCTCTTCTCTAATTATCTTCATGTAGGTCACTCCTCAACATGACCATGTAATTGCTAGTAAGGAGTTGAAGACAGTTGATGTACTTCCAGCTATATCTCTATAGCTAGTTGCACAATAATGCTATTATCTGGGATTTATGGATGATCATTGGGAAGTCCCAAAGGCTTTTATCCTTGTGTGTTGTGCTATAGGGACCTAGCCAGGTGCTCCTCAACCACAGCCTAACTATATTGGAGAAACCAAAAGAAACATATGAGTTTTGAGGAGGTAAGGATTATCACATAAGTGTTTTGAATTTCTTGCTCCAAAACGGCCACAGGGGGATGGTGGATGGATAGACAGAAACATTATATGTTAATATTATACTGATGTATGTTACTAAAATATCTTAGCCAGCCTCTGGTGAGAACCTTTTGAGTGTTTCTTTTGGACTGCCTGGACATTACAATGAATTCTGAACGTACTCATGAACAAACAAAATATATGTTTCCATGCAGTTTTCCTGCCTAGATAATGTTATTTTCTGTGCAAATAAACCACATGCAAAATTTTCACATACGTCTCAGATTTTGAATATCTCTCAAAACCTATGTGGTTTTCAAAGTCCTTGTGCAGGTAGGAAGGAAATTGCTTACATCATATACATTGTTGACAACTGCCCAAATCCATTCCTAGCAAGACCTACTGAATATAAAATAATAATTTATATGCTTTTTATGCTTGTCAATATTTGTTAATGTTTATCATGTTGGGAATGCAAAACCACACCACAGTTAGACTACTACCTTTTGTGATAGTCCTTATCACATGATTTCGTATGCATCCCACTGCTGATATGCTCCCCCTCCCAAATGACTCTGCTACTCTTAGTTATACATTAGTAGAGGTGTGCAACATGGCAGAAATCTGATTTGCAATTCAGATGGCCCCCTCATTTGAAAAATTGGAGGGGGTCATTTCAATTCATAATCCAAATTCTGAAATAGCATTATTGTTTCAGTAGGATTCATTCTATTAGCAGTAATGAGGAAAGTTTGAAAGCTTGTTTCTCTGTCATTTTTATGACTATCAGGATGAAAATTGCCATGCTTGTAGGCCACATTTACAACTGTAAGATGGCTAGGTTTCAGAATGTTTTGGTCATCTATTGAGTTTTAGAAAAATGTTAAAGCATTTACAAATATATATATTTAAAACACTAAGAGGGATACCCTTCAATTTCTCCACAGCGACACAACATATACAGGGCATCAATCTTACAAAGTTTCAGAATAATTTGGTCATTCACTGATTTTTAGGAATTTCTTTCAATGTAGGCATTGTGGGTGAGTCACACCCCCAGAAGCTTGAAAAATTAAAAAGAATTATGGCTATCAAGATGAAAATTGCCACAATTGTATGACACATTTGCCACATTAAGCCTATCAAGTTTCAGAATGTTTCAGTAATCCACAGATTTTTAGGAGTTTTTAAAAAGTTTTTTTACAAATAATTAAGCAGAGACTGGATAGCAATCTGCTAGAGGGCTTGGATGGTGTCCTCATGCCGGTTGAGTTGAGTTGGATTGGGTGGCCTTTGGGGGTCCATTTAAGCTTCCAGCATTCTATAATCCTATAAGCAGAGTCTGGATGGCCACCTGTCAGGAAGGATACTCGGGTCTTCCTTTTGGGCAGAAGAGGGTCAGAAAAGGTTCTCTTTCAATGAGCTCTTTGGTTCTCTTCCAACTCTATGAGTCCAATAGTAATAATAATAATAATAACAATGACAACAGATAGTAAAATAATGATTTTAGAGCGCAGGTCACCATTAACAGTTCACCATGGAAGTTGTGTTTCCTGAGGACCGGTGGAGCTGGCTGGATCCCCAAGGAGAAATGGCAGGGAGCACAAATTACCAAGCAATGCTGAAAATGGTAAGCCCTGTGAGGCTGGAAGAGGAGTCACAGAATCAATGTAGACAACTTCTTGATAATGTTGACAACATAAACACTTTATGGATAGATGAGATTATTGAAGAGGTGCAAAAGATGTTCAGCAGCAGCTTCAGTGAAGAACAGTTGCTGATGCCCAAACTTCCAATACCAGAAAGAAAAAAAACATTTTTCAGCTGTTAAACCAGTTTGCCAAAAAGAGATTGTCAAAAAAATCCCAGTTAACCAGACACACTTGTTCACAATGCCATGTTCATGCCCCTTCTTCACTCCTACCCCAGGCAATTTTGTTACATTCTAAAAATGCTCTGAATCAACAATTTCCAAAATATTTTGGAAGGACTATTTTGTTTCAGAAAGATTAGGTTGCTGGTTTTCCAGTTCGTATGTCAGTGATTCATAACTACAAATCACTCAAATCTCCCAAAAATATGAAATGACCTTCAAAATTTCACACAACCCTATTAATTAGGTAAAACCCATTAATAGCTCCCAGTCCTACAATGTTCCCATCAATTACCTTGGTGCAAGGGATCACTTCCACTTCTGTGCAGGCAGTAAAGTGATGTCAAGGATTCTCCTCCTTTCCCCTCTGTTCCTCACTCTCTCCAGGTTCATGGTTTTACATTTATTTTACATTTAGAATTTTAAAAGTATGAATTGCACAATTGCACTAAAGATAAAAATAAAATTAAGGAACAGCAATAGTGCAGGAAAGCAGAGTTATGAGAATGTATGGACCACATATTGGTGAACTGGTGCGATTGCCTTAATGGCAAGAGATGCAAAATTGATGGTGCTCAACATGTATCAGCTATCAACAATAATGTAACTGTATTGGAATAGCAGGTTCATGTACTAGTGTCCTATGGTGCTAATAAGGATTTTGATCCCTGTCTTGCTGATGGCAGAGATCGTACAACTTGCATATCATCAATGGAAATCCCGGATATTACGTTCCCAGTTCAAGGCCCAGAGTTTTTGAAAACCCACGTGTCTATTTTAGAAGAAGTTTTGGAACCATGGAGTCATTTCAACATTGCTAATGACTACAACTCCCAACATGCTTCACCATTTTTTATGCTGAATAAAATTGCTGGGAGCTGTAATCCAAAATCCTTCTCATCATCTTCTGTATTTTAACATAAGAGATAATGATGTAGCTTTTTACCAATACTGGCTCAGTGAGGTGAGTTGAATCATCAGAAAGTATGAGCAAAGGTCACTGAAAAGTTCTCTTTAGCAAGACTGTAAGATAAGCACAAGCATGTGCACATATTTCGTTAATAACATGTTATGCAATTGGCTGCATCCTATGGAAGCAAATCCTTTTGCGCTTCAAATGCCTATTTCATTTTTATAGGCCACTGGTCCAATAAGCTGATCCTGCAGTGGTGTCTGGTCAAGCAGTTTTAAAACCACACATTTCCATCCTACTGGAAAGTTACAGCCTGTGGATTATTCAGTAATATAGATGCACATATAGCGCGGCAATTTATTTTAATGTAATGCTGCCCCCTTGTGCTTTCGTATACAGAAAACTGTCAACAGTAGAAGACTCGTTTTAAGCACACAAAAAAGTGGAATCATAAATTCTCCTTCCTATGAATTTAGCAACATCATTGGACCCTTCATTTTATTATCTACAAGACTAAGGGGAAAGCCACATTACTAGCATTGTGAACAAGCTGCAGCATCTTATCCAGTCTAGGATTCGACTATATTACCTATATAGGTAGGAAAGGGAAGCAGACACTCAAGAATTCAAAGACTTCAAATGAACAAACAACACTTGCCAATATTCACGCCTCTGAAAGCTGTGGTTTGAATTTGAGTGCATTTTGAAGATATTATGTGACATCTCCTCCCATGCTCCCAAACTCTGGCAGATAGCCCAAAACTGATTGATGTTCAGAAGCTTTTCAGCCAATTTACACATGTATCGAAGTGATGTGATAACAGCTTTCCATGACTATACCATATCAGTCAGTAGTTGTGGGCTCATAAGTTTAGAATATAATACTGTAAGGCGATAGATCAAAGGTTCATCTTGTCCAACTTTTTTCTTCTTATGGGAACCAGCCAGATATCTCTGAGTAGCCCACACATTAGACAATAAAAGCAAGTCTTCAGTTGGTGTATTTCCCCAAATAATTGCTTTTAGCCCAAACTATCTTTTGATAGCAAGGTTCAGTATAACATTCATGCCTAACCTTGATAACTTCTCGAGCATTTTTCCTCCATAAAGTTTTAAAACTCATCATGAGATGTTCTGCCAAGAAAGTCTATCAATTAATTATTCATTGTGTGGAAAAGTCTTTTATTTTGGCTGTCTTGAATTCTTTGTCAATCAATTTTATTTCCTTAATTCAAGGACTGACCATCCCTCTACAGAAACAACCTGGTGGCATGAAGAATCCATGTCAGGAAATAGAATTCTTATCTGATATCCTACATTGAACCATAACATTGTAAGGGATAGAATAAACATTTCAGATAATCTAGTCCAGGGCCATGAAACACAGGGTCTTTCACGGATAGTTTGACTGCAATTCCCATTATCCTTCAGAATTGTTTGTAATTCCTAAGCTAGTTCAGCAAAAACTAGAGGGTCACACACTCTAGTCTAGCCCTTTTCTCAATGCAAGGTTTGTAATGGAAAATATGGCTGTATATTAGGTTTGTTTGTTTTTTTTAAAAAAAAAGTTCAAAACTCACTTCGGATGTAGAGGGCACTGGTGGTTCGATCCGGAATTGAATTCTGATTGGGGGGGGGGGGGATTTGAACTTTCTAAAATTTCTGAAACTTCGGAATACTTTGTTAATGGCAGACACATATACACAGTAGGAAAAAATGCAGAGGAGGCGATACACTCGCTGGAGGGCCTGTCGCCTTTTCCTCCTTTTCGTCCTGCTCCGCATTAACAGCCAAGGCAGGCCTGGAGTGGAAGAGCCCCTAAGTCAGGCTGAAACCCCCCAGAGCTGCTTGGCTCCTGCTGCTGAGCTTCAGCTTGACAAGGGGCCCTTCCACTCCAGACCTGCCTTGGCTGTCAATGAAACCCCTCAAAATGAGCCCACATGAGGACAGGCTTCTCCCCTTGTGATCCACCTTAAATCCGGCCCCATTCAGCCCCCCCCCCCCATGACGTCTTCTCCGTTGGGTTTTCTGGAGAAATTTACAGCCCCGAAATTATACATGGAAGACTAATTATTTAACAAGGTTGGAAAAGACTGAAAAGGAGTTACTGGGGCCAAAAGAAGAAAAGAATTTTCCAAAACTGGGAAAGAAAGAAAGGTGAAGGAAAGGAAAGGGAGAAGGGAATGAAAGAAGAAAGAGTAAGGGAAAGAAGAAAGAAAGAAATGATAAATAAAATAGGAAAAGAATGGAAGGAGGAAAGGAAAGGAAAGAAGTGAAGGAAAGGAAGAAGTTGAAAGAAGAAAAGGAAATGAAAAAGGAAAAGAAAGGAAAGGATAAGGGGAAGAAGTTGAAGGAAAGGGAGAAGGAGGGAATAGAAGGGAAAGAAAGTGAAGGAAGGAAGGAACGGCTGGGCTTCAGCCTTCTTCAACTCTCCTCCTCCTCCTCCTTGGCTGTTAACGCAGAGGAGGAGGAGGAGGAGGTGACGTGGCCGTCTGGAGAGTGTATTGCCTCCCCCGCATTAATAGCCAAGGCAGGCCTGGAGTGGAAGAGCCCCTCAGTCAGGCTGAAGCCCAGCCGTTCCTTCTGCTAATGTTAAGTGCCTTTAATAGATGCTTTTATCAGGTCTAATTGAGGTAGTGTGGCTCATAGTACGTTTATTTTGTTTTTCATAGGGCCTTTCCACACAGCCATATAACTCATAATATCAAGGCAGAAAATCCCACAATATCTGCTTTGAACTGGGTTATCTGAGTCCACATTGTCATATATTCTTGTTGAAAGCAGAAAATGTGGGATTTTATGTTTTCCCAAGGAAATTATTAGATTAGGAGATTTCTTGTTTCCAAAAGTACAACCCTAAGTGGAGAAAGAGTGTTCCAAAGTGGAGTTTTGTTTTTCCCCAAGCAAATGATCAGCAGATTATAGGAGATTTCTTGTTCCCAAAAGTACAACGTGTAATCCATACAGAGGTAGTGGTATTTGTGTGGTTTCCCCAAGGAAATTATTTGTTCCCAACCCTGTCCTTCCCTTGCTAAACATTGGCGTGACACCTTTCCCACCCAAGCAGCCTGCCCTAGTCCCTTTCCCTTTGCTTCCCCAGCGCACATGGCTGCCATGCCAAACCCCCGCCCCTCTCCACATGGTTTCACCTCATTGGTTGGAGGCAGCAATCCCAGCATGCAAGCTCCTGCTTGCCTCCAAACATTGGGTCTTTTCTAATTCACTTCCTGAGTCAGAACAGAGATGGCGACAGTGGCTTCGAAATGGCAAGAATACTTCTGGGTTCTCAAATCGCTTCGAAATCGCTTCAAAAGGAATTTGATCCTAATTTAATCCGAATTACGAAGATTTCGACTGGACTTAACCATGCCTACTCTACAGGTATATCTTCAATGCATGATCAATGATCCTCTTCAATAGCCCAAGCAAAAGAGATCCCCATTCCTCCACACTAAGTTTGTTGCAATGTTTAAGAGCTCCAAGCATTACGAACTTGTTATGTGTGTTATTAATGCATAACCAAACATTTACTTTACATTCCTGTCCCTTGGCCATTTCTTGCCTTTGGGAGCAATAGAGTACAAGTCTGTTCCACATTGTATGTAGCCATTACAATGGGAAGGCTAATGTATGCTCTATATGCTCTTATTGTATGGTCTCCTGAGCTAATCTATGCTCTCCTGCACCAGTGTTGTGTAGTGGTTTGAGTTTTGGATTTGGACTCTGGAATTGAACCCCCTCTAGCTGATTTTGGGCGAGTCCCATTGCTGCAGATTAAGAGGAAAGCTGTGCCAAAGCCTCTCTGAACAAAACTTTCCCATTATGTTGTTGATGCCACTACTTATCAGCCAAAGAAGTAATACTGATGGCAGCCAGACTTCTATTTTACATTTCACATAATCCACTAGATCTAGGCTTGCCCTATGCCATGAATAGGGGCAATATGGAAGCTGACCTTCCCAAAGAAATGGAGAAAAGATGGAGGAATATTTACAAAATAACCTCGGGACAGAGAGAAGGAAGGATCTCATAACTTTTAGGAAAATACAGCCCAGCTCTGGGTTCAGGCTATTTTCCAAATCAGAGCTTGACAATATTATGTTTTTGACTCCCAGCATTCCTAGTTCCCATTCTGACTGAGAAATTTAACAAACAATACCCCAAAAAATGTTTTCCAAGATGTATCAAATAATGAGAATTCCCAATTCATTTCCAGCACTATACCAGTTCTAGAAGGCACCTAGACCAGCCAGTTGCTTTAGTCCTCCAAGCTAAGCACTGAAGTCAACAAAAGTAGAACAAAACCTTTAACCATGACCTTTGCTCTCCCCTTATTTCAACTCAAAATTCAAAAAGAGCTACATTGGGTCCTCTGAGGATGCCTGCCATAGAAAAACCTTCAAAAACCCAATGGACAGTTAGTAGACAAGGAAGGAAGCTATCCATGGTAAGGACATCTAATTCTTGTCTTCTGGAAAATAATAGTATTACAGTTAAGTATCTACAAGGAAATATTAGCTCTAACTAGGGAAATATTAGCTCTAACTAGGGACTGATGATAAAACACTCATTTGCTTTGTTTATATTTAGCTAGTTTGTTACTGGTGCTTTGATGTAACAGAAGATTGAAAAATAATATTACAAACACTCTTTCCTTTTCACAATGGAAAACAGCTTTTGTTTCTCAAATTATGTGTGGTCTCAAAAAGGCTTCTTATATCAATGTTCTGGCATTACATAAATATAGTCAAGTCTAACTCATTAATTGACTTGAAATGTTTCAAAGGCATGTTATTAATTGAGTTGTTGAATTGAAAAATGAATTGTTTCCAAGGCTGTACATTTGTCATGGCTTTCATTTCCTCTACTGTCTTTTCCATGTGCTCTTTAACTGCACCAGAATTGAATTTCTCTATAGTACAACCCCGATATCTGGCTGTACATCTCCAGGTGATGTGCATCTGAACTTACCATGGAAAAAGAAAAAGGTGGATAACAGCAAACGCTATTGAAATTATTGACATCCACCGGAAATCACCATAGAATCACTGTGGAAAACCTAGAAAATTTCTAGTGAGGTATCTTCTCTAGGAATTTACTAAGTCCTCAGTGATGACTCTATGTGGATACATTCCATAGAATTTATTTATTTATTTACAATATTTATAGCCCGCCTTTTTCAGCCATACGGCGACTCAAGGCAGGTTACAGATTGGCACAAATTTGATGCCATACATTCATAAAAGTGCAATTAAAAACCATCAACATAACAATATAAAACATATGTAAAATCATTAAAACATCTAATCATCGGTGTCATCGTGTTAAAAACGTTATCCAGTAACATCATCTAGCCTTTCCATGTTCATCATTCATAGTTCCATGTTATCTATTCTGCTGCATTCTTAAAAGCTTGCTCAAAGAGCCAAGTTTTTTACGTTTTTTCAGAAAGTCAGGAGGGAGGGGGACAATCTAATATCTCTGGGGAAGGAATTCTGTAGCCAGGGGGCAACCACTGAGAAGGCCTTGTCCCCACCAATCGTGCTTGCAAGGCAGGCGGGATCGACAGCAGGGCCTCCCCAGACAATCCTAAGCTCCTAGATGGTTCATAGGAGGAGATACGTTCAGACAGGTAAACTGGGTCAGAACTGTTTAGGGCTTTATAGGCTAATGCCAGCACTTTGAATTGTGCTCAGTAGAAAATTGGCAGCCAGTGGAGCTGATGCAACAGAGTGTGCTCCTTGAGCGCCACTCCCATTAGTAACCTGGCTGCCACCCATTGGACCATTTGAAGCTTCTGAACAGTCTTCAAAGGCAATCCCACATAGAGCGCGTTGCAGTAGTCTATTCTAGATGTAACCAGAGTATGGACCACCGTGGCCATGTCAGACTTCCCAAGGTACAGGCGCAGCTGGCGCACAAGTTTTGAATTGACTGAGGAATCTAGAGAATTCCTAAAAAAGACATATTTTGTCAGATATGGGTAACTGAAGCAACTTTTTCAGTGGTTGGTAAAAAAAAGATAATGTGATATAAAGTTGGGCAACATTTGTTACAATCAGTTACAAAGATATCTACATTTTACCCCAAAGACTCCCATTAGATATGGTACTATATACACTTTTGTGTATGTCAACCTCATGTATAAGTCAAAAGCAGGTTTTGGGGCCAAAATTATGAATTTTAATCTGACCTATGTATCAGTCTATGGCCATTTTGTGGGGGAGAGAATGCATCAATTTCATCTCAGGAACCAGCAGCTCCTGGCTGCCACCACCATTTTCCCACTCAGGCATTTAAAAAAGCCAGAAACAATGAAATGGCTGAGAGTAGAGAAGATCAATGCTTCTTTTAGGTACTCCCGAGTTGGCCTAAGCTCTCACCTTTCACCTTTCACTCTACTCAGAGATGGTTCTTTCTTCATAAGCATTAAGAGGCAGTACTTACATTGACTTATGGATAGGTTGACCAAGTGTGTGCGCGTGTGCGTGTGTGTGTGTGTGTACACACACACACACACACACACAGAGGTTCATCGGAATGCTCTTATAATCAGAATGAATTTGGATTAAATTCACTTTTGAAATGGTTTCGAGGCGATGTAAGCAACCTGGAAGTGAATTTGCCATTTCGAATCCATCACCGCCATTTTTGGAAAAGGAATCGTTTGGATGCGGATGTGCTTCCCTCCACATTAGACCTGAGGCGAGACGCAGAAGGAAGCACATCCGTGTCCAAATGGGGTGTTTAACCCAGTTTGGATGTGGATGTGCTTCCCTCCATGTTACACCTGTGGCGAGACGTGGAGGGAAGCACATCCGCGTCCAAACTGGGTGTTTAACCCAGTTTGGATGCAAATGTGCTTCCCTCCGCGTTAGACCTGGGACGAGAGCTGCACACAGCTCTTGCCCCAGGTCTGACATGGAGGGAAGCACATACACGTTCAAACTGGATGTTTAACCAGTGCTGTTTCTTTCTTACTGTACATGTGTGTCTGGCATTAACGAAGCCAATCCGAAATTTCCAAAAAAAAATTGTAAAATTTCCGCAATTTCTTTGGAAAATTTTGGAAGTCATTCAGATTTGAAGTGCCAGTGCCCCTTACATTCGGAATGAGTTTTGAACCATTTTTTGGGAGCAAACAGGCTATATATATGTATATATATGTGTGAAATTACCAGTGATGATGTTGACATGGAAAGGGGTGTTGAGGCAAGGCTCCTGCATGCTGCCCCATGTCTCCTTCCAACCAGCCTTTGCACTCACACAGATTCTTTGTGTGCATAAATAAGACTTCCAGAACTAGGAAAATCCAGAATATATTTCAAAAAGTTGAAGTTAAAGAAAAACAACTCTCTTCATTTGCACATCGTCAGAATGTCTGCATGACTTGTGTAATTTATATCAGTTGCACAGTTCATTTTTTACTGGCACACAGTAGTCCTTTGCTTGGCTACAGAATGTTAATGAGTATTTGTGTCTGCATATGCATGTTTGTGCGTGTGTGCACACACACACAGAGACTCTATATGTATATATCTGATATACACAGAAGAAGGAGGGAGGGAGAAAAACTGACTAAGACTTCTATTTTTTTCTTTGACTTGATAAAGTAACCTCTTTTATAAAGTTATAAGTTTCTGGCACGCATTACTGTTGAGAGAAAAGTAATTTGTTGTAATCATTTTTAATTATAGTTATTCTTAATTATCTTTGTGGTATGTTTAAACATTAAAATACAAACAGAGCTGCCACAGCACAGATGGCTCTCGCCTGCAATGCGGGCTGTCAAGCTTCATTTGAACACCATCGTCTTATTTTCCTCACAATTATAACTTCAAGCAATAACGTGTTTTTTTCCCGCCAGAGCCACTGATATGCCTCTGTTTCAAAAATGCCATGCTTACCACTGAATCCTTTGATTTCCATAACCAAAACAGAAAACAGCTTGCTGAAAAATCTTCAGCAGGCACTTTCTCAAATACTATAATCCATCCTAACTAGTGCTGAGCCAAAATTTATGTGGATTCAATCCATGGCATTATGAGAACAGGCAAACTTCTGTCAAAATTCCAAGTTGGTTTAGGAAAATATTTACCTGCTTACACTATTCAGAACACACAAGGAGGGGCCACGACCAGCAGGAGCCCACTTTGCCTGATTTGCAAGGCTTCTGACATGCCATGTCCTCAGCCTCAGGTAGTGTTGCTCAGCTCCATTGCCTATAAACTGCCTTGAGTTGCTTGTGGGCTGAGAAAGGTGGTATACAAATACAGTAAATAAATAATAATAAATTTGGCGAAATATCAATGTTCAATTTCAGTTAACTAACTAACTAACTTTATTTCTTATGAGTCGCCCTCCACCAAAGGTGCTCTGGGTGACTTACACAATTAAGATAAACAGGTTACACAGTCACCACTTGTTACTAACAATCATAGGCTTTGGCTGGGTTCTGCTCAGTCTGTTTTTGGTGATTCATCTGCCAGATCGCTGAATTTTCCTGAATCCCGAATTGCCAAATGGATAGCACCTAGAACAGATTGTTGTTAACTTCTGTCAGGCCATGATGAATCATGAATGAGAGACCATCAAGCAACTCTGTTCTCAGCAGGCCTGCTCGGCTCTTGCAGACTCAAGGCCATGGCTTTCTTGGTTGAATGGAATGTGGTCTTCCTCGATTCCTATTGCCTTCTGCCTTACCAACTGTTTTCAACTTTCCTAGTGACTCAAACTCCTTCTACATTGCCATATAATCCAGCTTATCAAAGCAGATAATCCACATTATATAATCCAGTTCTGCTTTGAACTGGATTATATGAGTATACACTGCCATATAATGCAATTCAAAGCAGATAATGTGGATTTTATATGGCAGTGAAGAGGGGGCCTCAATTATTCTTAGACTCCCCCCACCCAAGGTTCTGTAAATAGATAAGCATTTTATAATAGAGGGAGAGAATGAAACAGAGACTGCAAAGCTATATATTTTTCAGGATTCTCTGGAAATCAAAATTGTTCAAATGAATTTGCATTTCCTTTCAGCTAAAGCAATGCTATGTCATTAAACGTCTTGCCTCAAACTGGCAGAAACTATCACCCAAGAGCATTTTAAATTGGTCTTACATATGATGGAAGTTGCACATTGAGGCCTTCCTTATTTTCCAAGGGCCTAAAGGGCATGGGCAGGTGTCAATAGATATGTGGCTGGTTCTGGAAGTGAGTGTGTCTTGCCACAGCGATTTCATATTCAGAATCAATTCACACCTATCCACATCTGCCATACAATTGCCTCATTTGATCATAGCCATTTAACCCACTCTCCTTTTTCCATTACTGGTCAATCATGACTGGTCAGATTCCCCTGGCAAACTCATGGTGTGTCTCATGTTCTCTTTTATGACACAATTGCCTGGTATGTGTGTGAATGTATATGCAGAATAGAACATGCAGCATGGCTAACAGGCACAGATAAGCATGTGGTTTGTCAGTTTAGATTAGTTATTCCCAAACTTTGGTCTATCACATGGTTTGGGCTCCAGTTCCCAGCATTCCAGACTGTTGGCCAAGCTGGCTAGGACTTCTGCAAACTGAAATACAAAATGACATGGAGAATCCGTAGTTTGGAAATTACTGCTTTAGACTGTTCTTTTGAAAAGGCTACCATCTTGTCATTAGCACATCATTACTACTACCATATGGAAGAATGTATCTTTGTCCATCCAGATCTTGTGACTGCCTTTGGAAGCCATTCTCTGTGTAACCCTGTCAAGGGGTTAGAGAACAAAGGCGTTTCCAGTGGTAGTATCTCAACTGTGATGCATTCTCTTTGGAGAAGGTCACTTAGTGCCTCTTCTGCGGTCTTCTATGTGCATCTAAATATCTGAAGTACTTCAAACTCTGAAAATTGTAAGATCACTAATGTGAAATTTAACAACTGTTTAATACACACACATATTTGTTTTCCTTGGGAATCATATTATTTTTACATTCTCCTGCTGGATCTCTCAGGTTAAATCACATCAGTCGTTCCAAACAGAGAAGCCACTTCAAATTACAGGTTGAATATCCCCTATCCAAAATATCTGGGCCAAGAAACATTCTGTATTGCATTTAGTTTTAGATTTTGGAGTACTTTCATATACATGATGGAGATCAGACCCAAGTCCAAACATTAAATTCATTTATGCTTCTTACACACATAGCCTGGTGGTTGTGTTTTGCTCAATATTTTTAAACAAAAGGTTTGTGTACATTGAACCATCAGACAGCAAACATGTCACTATCTCAGCCATCCACATGGATAATTTTATATTTTGAAAATCTAGGTAAGGTATACTTAACCTGTAGTAGGGTTTACATGAATGTTGACTTGCTGTTGAGCCATTATTCCATAAACCTCCTATAGCTGGGACCATCAACTGAAGACATACCTTTGAGTATCTGTCTATTTGTCTGCTTGCCTATCTAGCTATATCCTTGCAGTTTTAATGCTGTTTATTTTCTCATTATAAGATGCCGAGTAAATGTGACTGTGTGAGGCAGCATATACAAATAGTTATTAAATAAGAATTAATATGGTATATGCATGTTTTTATTTAACATGTCTTTCCATTAAGGTAAAAGTGCTATCACTGCAGGAGTCTGGTTCCCGGGTACCAGTTTGACTGTTCTATTTGCCACTAAGCATGATTTTGAGCATTTTTCCCTTTCAAATTTACCAGCTCAAGCATGCTTCATTGCTTGAACACTTGTTTATATCTAAATTCTCTTTGGCAGCAATAGAGCTGTACTGTCCTAATTGTTAATACACCATCTGATGACAATTTTTAGCATTTCAGACACCCAGAGGGTGTTCTTTTTGCCTTTCTTTTTGTTTCATGCATGTTTCCTATTTATGTTCACAGAAATCAAATGAAAATGACATAAAATTGCAACCCCTAACTTAAAAATAAATGCCACATGTGCAATCAGGCTAAAAACACAATGAGCCTTGTTACATCAAGCAAACAGATGAATTGAAAAGGTTGTATTTTTCATGGCAAAAGTTCTGTATCTTTTCTACTGTGGGTTAGCATGAGAAGATTCAAAGGAGGCCACTGACTTTCTATTTTAATGAATGCGTTATATCCCGCCATTCCTGCAAAAAGCCCAAAATACAGTGGACCCTTGCTATCTGCTGGGTTTGATTCCAGAACCCTCTATGGATATCAAAATCTGTATATTACAAAGTTCCATTATATACTGTATAATGCTATAATGAAATGGCATACCTTATAAAAATGGGGTGGGATGGGGGGAGGGTGTTGAAGGCATAGATAATGGAATCCATGGATACATAATCTATTGATATGGAGGAACAACAGTATATGGTTCTCTTCCCTACATTTTGTATCACAAAAAGGACAAAACTGGCAGACCAAACACTGAACAAGAAGAGAACTGCACTCTGCAATATTTCTCATATCCTACTTGCTCCTGCACCAGCCTGCCTGCCCGGGCTAAGAAACTGTTACTATTTCAGGCTACTGATTGTCTTGCTCAATGGTTGTTTTTATAATATTGTATGTTATTTCTGTTTTCATATTGTTTTATGATGTTGTTTTATGAATTTTGGTATGTTATATTTTAACTATGTTGACCGGGCTTGTCCCCATATAAGCTGCCTTGAGTCCCTTTGGAGAGATGGAGGGCATGATACAAAAATAAAGTTGTTGTTGTTATTATTATTATTATTATTATTAGAATCACAACCAGATTAGTACACAGCAAACGAGGTCACTCTGCTGCCTGTTGTATTGAATCACATGTACAACAGGGCAAATTCGAGGTCTGAGACTGGGTGGAAGAGGGTCTACTGCCCCAATAACCCGATTAATGTATATAATGAATCAGATCATGATATGAATAAACATAACAGTTTAAATAATGTACCAGTAAGGCCTTTTCCGGACCACCCTGAGTATTTCAGAACTGCGCCCCCCTGGCTACATGCCTGCTTCCCAAGTGTTTAGAACAGTGAATAATGTGTGCAAGTCCTAGTAGGGTGGCTTTTTGCAGCTGGCAGCTGGTAATTTTGTCAGCGCCAATTATGTTTAAGTGCAGGCCAAGGTCTTTAGGCACTGCACCCAGTGTGCTGATCACCACTGGGACCTTTACTGGCTTGTGCCAGAGTCTTTGCAATTCGATCCTTAAGCACTCATATCGTGTCAGCTTTTCCAGTTCTTTCTCTTCAATCTTTCTGTCACCTGGAAATGCAACATTGATTATCCATACTTGGTTTTTTAACACAATCGTGAGGTCAGGAGTATTGTGCTCCAAAACTCTGTCAGTATGAATTTGGAAGTCCCAGAGCAGTTTGACGTGTGCATTTTCTGTAACTTTTTCAGGCTTGTGATCCCACCAGTTCTTTGTCAAAGGCAAATGGTATTTATGACACAAGTTCCAATGAATCATCTGAGCAATGGTATTATGCCTCTGCTTGTAGTTTGTCTGCGCAATCTTCTTGCAGCAGTTGAGGATGTGATCTGTTGTTTCATCTGCTTCCTTGCAGAGTCTAAAGTTGGGATCTGTCATCGACTTTTCAATTTTGGCTTTGATGGCAAATTTGTGGCTTTGATATCCCTTCAGGAAGTTGGAGGCCACATACAAAAATAAAGTTGTTGTTGTGGCCTAAATCCCAAGTAAGAAAGTGGGGATAATACTGAGCCTATTTCATTTGAGTATGAGTTTTGTCTCTGCATAAACCATTACAATTCCATTATGGATTCTACATGTTGTCCTGATTTCTGATGATCTGGAACATAAACGGCAATACATGTTACACATCAAGACCATTAGCTACCTCTGAAATTGCTTTTGCAATTGGCTGGGAATAAACAACAGTTGTTTGCAAATCTGAAAATAAATCTTAGAGAGCTATAGCATTGGATAGGATATCTTGCACAACTTCTCTACATGGGTTCCCATTCCCTTTAGCCAACTAGGAAAAACATCATTTCTTGGTAGTGCTTGTGCCTAAGGGCCAGGGTGGTGTAATGGATTGAATGTTGCTCTATGACTCTAGAGCCATGGAAACCCAATGGGTGACCTACAGTGAGCCCCGCAAAAACCCTGTGATAGGTTTGCTTTAGGATCACCATAAATCAGAAATGGCTTGAAGGCATAGAAATATTTCTGCATAAAAGGCAAAACTGTTTCTCTTTCTTTCTCTTGGCAAAAATGGAGGGAACAACAATATTCCTCTGAATGTCTAATAATTGATTGGATCTGTTAATCGTCATACTTTTCTCCTCTTACTGGGGTCTCTAAGCCAGATTCCCCTGTGTTTTGGAACTGGTGAGGGGAGAGGAAAGATGCAAAATGTCTTTCTGCTTTGCAAATGTTTGTTGATTATTTGGAAGATTCTATCTGGTTGCTTGGCTATAATACTTGCAAATGTGGTGTGGGATGCATGTTCTCTCATTTAAAACATAAAACAAACAAAAAATGTACTTCTAATTTGATCAGAAAAATGTCATACAGCAGCATTGTTTGGATGGAACAGACTTCTCAGAAGCCAAGAACACCCCATGCATACAATGTCTTTCATTACTGCTCTTAAAAGCAGCTGCATTGTTTGGATGGGAAGGCAATGGGGAATATTTGAATGCAGAATGCCAAGAACACAGCAGATGTAGATCACCCTTTTTTTCAAGAAAAAGACCATATTTTAAAAACACAGGCTCTGAGGAAAAAATTATGAACTACGTCCAGCTTTTAAGTGTCGCTCAAAATAAAATTTTAGCGCATATGAAATAAAGTTCATCACACTTTAAAATTGCCAAGACCAACACATCTGCAGTTGCCTTGGGTTTTCATAAAATTCAAATACTAATTGGGAAAATACATTCTTATTGTTGAGGACACTACTAGTAAACAATGTAAATAAATACTACAAGGCTAAGATATCCAGTTTTATGCCAGTTTGCATCTCTTGTTGCTCAGTGCAAATGTAGAAGTTGGGGAATTCCCTTTCACTGAGATTCAGTTGACCTCCTCTGCTCTATTTTCACCAGAAAATAACTATCTCTTTCTCAACAAACCTTCAGTTGTAACTGTTTGTGGCAGAAGGATCTGTTAGGATGGGTGGTCTTTTTATCTTTAGTATGTGTTGAATATGTTTTTGATGATGTTGTTTACTGTTTTAGTTTGATTGTTTGATTAAGTTTGAAAAACATGATTTTTTGGTATATTATGTTTTCGTCGCACCTGAGGCACTTGAAATCTCCCTTAGTAAACCACACAAGTCCAGCTGAGGTTGAAGGCTTTCTTTAGAATAAATGGAATAGGAAAGAGGCTAGAAAATAGTCTATTGATGCTCTTAAATCAGCAGCAACAGATAGCAGCACATTGTCCACAAGGAAGCAGAAACGGATTATAATCCTCTGGCAATCAGGAACAAAACAAGGAAAGCTTCTTGTCCCAAAGCGGGCTAAATCCACAGGCAAAGTCTTAAAGCAGCTTGGAAGCAAAGTCCTTTACCGTGTTTCCCCGATAGTAAGACACCCCCGATTGTAAGACGTATCGGGGGTGTCAGAGGAGTCGGCTAATATAAGCCGCACTCGAAAGTAAGTTGTACCCCGGCCGCCGCATCACTGTCCCGCCTCCTCCTCCGCCTCCGCCGCCGCCGCCCCTCCCTGCGGCCGCCTCTTTCTCTGATCGGAAGAGAGCCGGCTGAGGAGAGCCCTCTGCCGCCTCTGTTCCGCTTCCCGAAGAGGGGGCTGCAGGAAACCGCTGATCGCTTTCCTTGCAGCCCCCTCTCGGGGGAATGGAAGAGAGGTGCAGAGGGCTCTCCTCTGCGCCTCTGTTCCCTTCCCGAAGAGGGGGCTGCAGGGGGGCGATCGCGCAGTTTCTTGCAGCCCTCTTCGGGAATGGAAGAGAGGTGCAGAGGGCCTCCTCTGCGCCTCTGTTCCCCGAAGAGGGGCCCTGCAAGGGGGTGATCGTGCGGTTTCCTTGCAGCCCCTTTTCGAGGAATGGAAGAGAGGTGCAGGGCCTCCCTCTGCGCCTGTTCCCTCCCCGAAGAGGGGGCTGCAAGGGGCGATCGATCTTGCAGCCTTCCTCAACAGAGGCCCCCCTGAATGGAAGAGGGCGCAGAGGGCCTCCTCCCCCTGCGCCTCTGTCCTCCCATTCCTGAAGAGGGGCTGCAAGGGGGCGATCGACGCAGCTTTCCAGAGGCGCAGAGGAGAGCCTTGCAGCCCTCTGCAAAGTCGGGAAGGGAACAGAGGCGCAGAGGAGAGCCCTCTGCACCTCTTAGTAAGGGGGCTGGCCGGCAGGCCTATTCAGGATCCCATGAGCTTGAGTTTGCTACGTTGGCTTGAGATGGGGATGGTTTCTAAGTTCCAGTGTTTATAGTTCACCAAAGCTTTGATGGTCCAACGCAAACTGTGTCGAGTGTCATTCCCACAGAGAGGGTTCCCAGCTGTTGTTAGCCTCCTCTCAAGGGAAAGGTATGCAACCCCAATTAGTGCTTACATCTGTGCAAAGGAGTGGAGCCATCTCTAAGATCCCAGCGCCTCTGCTTATTGGCCTGGACAGGAGTAGCAACCTTGACCAAAGTTTGAACTGGCTTGCTCTGCAGATGGTTAGCATGGGAAAGGCAAGCAGGCCTGACTGGCACATTATTGCCATCATGGCTGTGGTGTGGTTCGAGGGAAACAGAGGCCTGGGGCCTGACAGTTTTTGCTATACAGTAAAGCTCCCATATTCACAGAGAATACCTTGCTGAACTTACTATAGAAACAGGACACCATGGATTGTTGTTTATTTGTTCAGTAACTTCCAACTCTTCATGACCTCATGGACCAGCCCACGCCAGAGCTCCTTCTTGGCCGTCGCTATCCTCAGCTCCTTCAAAATCAGGCCAGTCACTTCAAGTATACCATCCATCCACCTTGCCCTCTTCCCTTTTCCTTCCATTTCCCCCCAGCATCATTATCTTCTCTAAGCATTCCTATCTTTTCATTATGTTTGCCTCTAATATCCTTCCCTCCAGTGAGCAGACAGATTTTACTTCCTGGAGTTTGGACTGGTTGGATCTTCCCATGGTCCAAGGCACTCTCAGAATTTTCCTTCAATACACCACACTTCAAAAGTGTCTTATCTTCCTTCACTCAGCCTTCCTTATGGTCCTGCTCTCACATCCATAGGTTATTATGGGGGATACTATTGCTTTAACCATGCAGATCTTCGTTACCAGTGTGATGTCTCTAGTCTTCACTATTTTATTGAGATTGGTCATTGCTCTCCTCCCAAGAAATAAACCTCTTCTGATTTCCTAGCTGCAGTCTGCATCTGCAGTAATCTTTGCACCTAGAAATACAAAGTCACTGCCTCCATGTTTTTACCCTCTATTTGCCAGTTATCAGTCAGTCTGGTTGCCATAATCTTGAGTTTGTTTAATGTTTAACTTCAACCCAGCTTTTGCACTTTCTTCTTTCACCTTGGTTAGAAGGCTCCTCAGCTCCTCCTCAGCTCCTCCTCGGCCATCAAAGTGGTATCATCTGCATATCTAAGGTTGTTAATGTTTCTTCCAGCAATTTAACTCCAGCTTTGGATTTTTCAAGCTGCACACATTGCATGATGTGTTCTGTATACTAGTTGAATAGGTTGGGTGAGAGTATATAACCCTGTCATGTTCTTTTCCCAATCTTGAACCTGTCTGTTGTTCCATGGTCAGTTCTTACTGTTGCTACTTGGTCATTATACAGATTCCTCAGGAGACAGACAAGGTCACTTGGGATCACCATACCATCAAGAACTTGCCACAATGTATTATGATCCACACAAAGGCTTTAGAATAGTCAATAAAACAGAAATAGATGTTTTTCTGAAACTCCCTGCCTTTCTCCGTTATCCAACTGATATTGGCAATTTCGTCTCTTGTTCCTCTGCCTTTTTTGAACCCAGCTTGTACATTTGGCAACTCTTGTTCCATGTATTGCGGGAGTCTTCCTTGCAGAATCTTGAGCATTACCTTACTGGCATTTGAAATAAGTGTCACTATACAAAAGTTTGAGCATTCTTTAGCATTTCCCTTTTTTGGTATGGGGATATAAGTGGAATTTTTCCCAATCTGATGGCCATTCTTGTGTTTTCAGTAGGATTATCCATGGATAATTCTACTCAGATCAACAATTTCTGCTGGAAGATACTATAGAGTCACTCTGGAGAAGCTATAAAATTCCTAGAGATCATATAATTGTGTGTATGTTCTAGAAAATTCCTACAGAAGACATATTTTGTTGAATGCAGGTAGGAAAAACCTGATCCCAAAGATATAATTGTTGTTTTATCTTTTATTGTAAACTGCATTGCCTCTCATACTGGGAGAAAGATTAAATATATTTTATATAAATACATGAGATAAAATAAAACAAACAAGATGTAGAATTTTGGAGCCTTCTTCCAGACTGTGTTCTTCAGGCTGCTTGTGGAGGTGTGCCTTTAGAATAAAGTGTGTTGATCATTCTGAATCTCACCTGTGTTTTCTTCTCATCTTTGTTTCATATCAGATTGTGAGTCTTCCTAACTTTTCCCCATGCTGAAACAGATGTAATCATAAAGCATTTTCCTAATTTGCACAATTATTTCTCCAAATTGCTTGATTTAAGCAATTTCCCCATTGACTAATTTGTGTTTCTCCATATTTTCTTCCAATTATGGCTATTTTAGCCGTTCACATTTTAAGATAGGTATGCATTTTTTAGTACATATTATTTCTCAGAAATTACATATTTGCAAAAATCTGAAGGTGATATGGTCTTTGTTGCAATGATCCCAGGGCTGTGTTATCTTGAGAATGTTTAGGGAACATACATGGATCATCCTTCGGAAGTTGAGAAGCTGATCACTATGCATTAACAAATTGCATCTCATGGGCTGTGATCTTAGAGCACAAACTGTTTCAGCTACAGAGCACTTTTTGAAGCAAAAGTTTCTCATAGAGCCACAATAAATGTTTACACACACACACACACACACACACACACTGTATATCAGGTATGGATAAACTTTTGGATACAGGGGCCGAATTGCATTTTAAAATTTGACAACGGGCCGCGCCTGTGGCAGATGGATGGAGAGTATTTGTGTAAACTGATTGGGGGGAAAACGAAGAAATTCCTATGCACACTGCACATATCTCATTTGTAGTGCAAAAAAAGAGAGAGAACATTATGTGTAATAACAATAATACTAATAATAAAAATAGGAGCAACACCAGGGGCCATTCACTTCAACTCCCTACTGCCATACAATCAAATAACTCCCTTAGCAGTGGGGTTTGGAAGCAAAGTAGGTGAAGAAGGAGAAGGGGCTGGATGGAGAGGAAAAGAGTGTGGGCAGTGAGGGAGATGGGAGAGAAAGGATCTGTTCTCCAGGAGAACATGGCTGCTGCTTTATTAGTAGCTCCAAACTTTAATTTCCCTTCATTTCTCAGGAGGAGGGAGGAGGAGGAGAGGAGGAGGAAGAGGAGGAGAAGAGGAGGAGGAGGAGGAGGAGGAGAGGAGGAGGAGGAGGAGGAAAGAGGAGGAGACAGAAAGAAGCATGGTGCCATGAAACCCTTCAGTATAAGTCATGGAGCCCCAAGAGGTCCGCAGAGCAGTTTGAGAATCCCTGCTTTAGAGTATCCACAGTCATCCCTAGAACGTAACTGGGAGATAGCTTGCCTCTCATCATGTCAGGAGTATCAGGTGGCTTTTATGCTTTTAGGGCCTGGATTTTAGCATGAATTTTAACGCAGCTTTACAAGATGCTGAGCCTTAACCCCAAATAATGTTGATGTCTTGGATAAACCTATAATGTATTGGAGAAAAGCCAGAGTGGATTCACCACTTCACTGCCATGGGATCTACCAGTTGACAACTGCCTCAATTGGGGAACCATGTGATTGGTCATTGGAGCCCTTCTGTGACAGATGCATCAGGATGAAATATCTACATATAATTCAACCAAAACATGAAAAAAACCTGAACCTGTCCATGGAGGTTTGGTACATTTGGTACTTTTGTGATTTGCCACTAAAAGCAGTGTAGGAAATTGAATTTCCTGTTGTCACAAGACCGGCCCTTAACTGTTTAATTTTATTGTCAACCTAAAATAATTAAGCAATTGATCAAAAGCAAGTAGCAGATTTAAAGCACTGCATTGTACTCTCACAAGACCTATTGCAGCTAAAAGAAATCATTAACATATTTACCAACTGCAAATGGGGGGAATCAGGTTTCACCAACTCGTCCCAATTATATATGTCTAATAGTTAGAATATCTGTTTTCTCTGTTGGTATTATAACTGTCATTCTGAACCGAATGTCATAATTGATACTGGATCATATATTCCAAGTGCCACATCATGGTAACTGGCGCAGAACCAGTGTTTGATATAAGAAGATATATGATATTTTTCCAAGCATATTTTGACTCACAAAATTATATAGTATTCTAAAACAGAAATATAAAACATCAACATGAACATGAATATACTTTTCAAATAGTTAGAATACAAACTTTTCAGCCCATAGGTTGGCAAAAAGTATAACAGTTCCTAGAAGTGGAATTTGTTTCCTTTCTAAACCACTGTTTAGAATGCCTTTGAGCAGAATTAAAATGAAAATGTTTACAAAAACATGAAATAAGATCAAAATATTTAAAATATTATTTCAAGTTGAGCATCCATTATCCAGAATTCCAAAATCCAAAATGCTGTAAATTCTTAAATTGTTCTCATGGTAGCTGAGGTAGTGACACCGTTACTTTCTGATGGTTCATGCGCAAATTTATTTAACATATTGTATAAAATTACCTTCATGCTATGTGTATAAGGTATGCATGAAACACAAATGTTGGGCACATGTGTCACATGGGATCCTATATTTCAGCTCCTGAGATGTTCCTAAAACCTTCCTAAGCCTCAAAAAGAAAGCCAATTTCAACACATTTTGAGTCTCTGTACAGTATAAAGAGAAATATTTATTTCAATAAGAAGTGGTCCAGACATCAGTGAGTGTTGAAATGGCGTTTGGAGGCAATTTTAATGTTTCTCTCTCTATCCATGGGGTATTCTTCGAGACCACAAAAATGGCCCTAAAGTCCACATCTGGACTAAAAATGAGCTGTGCCCCACCTCTAGAAGAAAAATGGCAGATGACAGTCCAAGAATACTTCTGTACAATTGATATACTTACAATTAACTTTGCCTACTAAAATATCACACCCACAGAAATACATACAAACTAGCTTACTTTACAATCTCTTTAAATTTGCAGCTGGGGTGTGGTTGAATTTCTCTCAAAATTATTTACCCCTACAACACAAATTGCTATGAGTCTATTGTATAAGTTTATAGTTGTGCATTCAGACTGAAATACCATGCTATCAGAATCTACCCAGTAATATTTTGCCACTAAAATATCCCCATCACAACTGACACACACAATTTGAATTAGTACCCAGATTTAATAATAACAATTGGTAGAAATATTTTCAGCAAACATGAAATGAAGGAACTTCACTGGATAAATATCTTACTAAATTATTTCTGAGTCTTCAACTTTGTTGTAAGACCCTTGATGGAACAGATGGTTGATTCTTGATCCAACCCCCTCCTTTGTTTGCTTTAATGCACATGCTGTTAAGACTTGACCTGATGTGTTTTCTTTGGATAATGATCCAAGCAGCATTAAAGGGTAAGGGGGTAAACTTATTTTTAATGCAAAATTTAATTCACTATAACTAAGCAAACGCATTGCTGTTAGTAGAATGCTGTGTAAGGAAATGAACAGCTCCAGATAACACTTGAATAGGTCTGAATCAGACCAAATGAGGTCATGTCTAATTGTCATACCTAATGAGAAATTGCAAAGGACTTCTCAGCCTGCAAGAGGTGGTCTTGCAGACTCTCTAGTCCAGCTCTCTACTTATGGCACGAAGTCCAGAGCTACAGCATTCTTAACACATGCATTGTCACAATGGGGCTGATCCACGCTAACCTAAATGCATGATACATGTGAGCCTGTAGTCTCTGAAGCTGCAGAAAACAAACTTGCTTCATCCTCCCTTTCAAATATTCAAACACAACTATCATGCCCATTCTTAACCATCTCTTCTCTAAGCTAAACATACCCTATTTCCTAAAACCATTCTTCATAGACATTGTACCATTTCATCCACCCTGTTCCCGTTTGTTAATTTCCTTCTTGAATTGCAGTGCCTAGAACTGGATAAAAGTATTCCAAGTGAGGCCTGCTCAAATCTGAAGAAAGTGGTACTGTTACTTTGCTCAATCTAGATACTATATACCTATTGATGCAACCTAGAATCACATTGAGTTTTCTAACTGCCATGTCATACTGCTGACTCATGTACAGTTGTGGCTTACTAAGATTCCTAGATCCTTTTTGCATATACTGGTGTCAAGCCAGGTGTTACCCATTCTATATCTGTGAAATTCATTTTTTTCTGCTGAAGGGTAATATCTCTACATTTCTACCCATTGAAATTCATTTTATTAGTTTTGGCCCAGTTCTCTAATCTGTTAAGGTCATTTTGAATTCTGATTTTGTCTTCTGGGTTATTAGCTATTCCTCTTAAATTAGTGTCATCTACAAAATTGATAAGCATGGCCCTTTAATCCATCTATTCCCCATTCCTATTTCCACAGAAAAACCTACATTGAAAGGATTTGAGTATCAAATCATATTCAAATGTGAAGTTGTGGGCTATAACATCAGTTTGTTCTGCCAAGAACAAGGGAGTGGGAGTGAAATGAAGTATCATCCAGTTTCGAGTCTCATATATTGTTTGCTTAATGGGAAAGCAACTTCCATAGAACTTGGAGGAAGGAGTTAAAGACATTAAGCTCATAGCTGTATACAATTTATGTGCTTGTAAGAATAAGGATATGGAGCAAAATTGCTTCTGCGACAGATTCACTCTTAATAATTTTGGCAAATTTCATAGTTTCCCCAGCAAATTTCCAGTTAAGCAACATTTATGTTTGAAGGAGAGAAAAAAATTAAAGATTACAAATGTTGTACACATCTACAGAAATGTAACCAGATGTTTCTGTATATTGACTCATTTAAACATTTGGGATCCTCCTGCTGAGTTATTGTGATGTTTCCATTAAAAAGATATTTAGTTTTTTGGATTGCAAAAATAAACTCATCAAACATTTCTACAATCTGAATGGAAGAAAAATAAAATATTCATGTGGCTTATTTATTATAAAGAAAAAAAGTAGATTAAAATCCTGTGGTGGCAATGTGATTTTCCCCTCCCTTTTCTTTGATTTCTATTCTTTTTCAGATGCATCTGCTTACTTTTAAACTTCACCCAGGTAGATTAAAACTAGAATTGTGACTCTATGGATATTCTGATTTATTGAGGGTTAAGAGTATGGCTAGAGTCAACTTTCTTCATGTAGTACTTTCTAAACCACTGAGAATTGCATTGTGCTTTTCCAACTATCGGGATAACAACCAAATCATATCACTCAGGGCTCTTTCATGTTACACCATTATAGCATTATGATTCCACTTGACCTGCCATGGCTGAATCCTATGGAATCCTGGGGTTTGTAGTTTGGTGAGGCAGTAGAGTTCTAAGGCTGAAAATTCTGTATAACCTTCCCTAATGACTTTGACTGTGCAAACAAAAATTCATCGTAAAAAAAAAGGACTGTACGTCGGATTAATTTCATATGATTCATACTTACAATACAATATCCAATGCTCATTCAAGGTTCGTGCCAAAAATTAAGAAATCGAAGCTTAAGATGCCTTTATTTCTTAAACTTTGATTTCTTTAACAGTCCCAGTTAAAATTCACAAGTCAACCAAGCTCTGCTGAGAAGCAACGCCAAATTTGTTGGCATGCCTCTCAGCCAGTCAGGGCTGATGGAGAAGAGAGAGGGAGGTGGAGCGGCTGCCATTTTTCTGTGAAAAATATATAGGTTCTATAGGTTTGTTCTTAAGTATAATTTATCTGTAAGTCAGAACAGGTACATTTTAAAGTGCAACCCCAACCAAAATTATATTTTTTTGCTTTGGATAGAATACGGAAGGGTTAACACCTTGTGGTGTTTGTTTAGCTGTCTGTGCCCCCGTTCAGAAGATTTCACCTAACTTTCTGTTCTTGTGATAATTTTGAAAAAATGTGGCTTGTTCTGGAAACAAGGATTGGTGATAAAGCTTCAGTGGAGACACTTTTTCCCTCTTCCAGGAGTGAATTTTCCTTCCTAGGGGTAGATTTCTCTTACTTCCAGTTGTCTTGCCTCCATTTGTAACTATGAGTCATTTGTAAGTTGGATGTTTGTAATTCTGGAACTGCCTGTATTTTTGCCTCATTATGGTATACAGGTGGCAAAAGTGTGCATTGCAAGAGGCTGATATTGAGGCTGGCCATTGTCAAAATACTGGGTGAGATGTATATTTGGTTTAGAACCAGATAATCACTTTTTAGATTCAGAGAGGAAAACCCACGGCCTCTGACAGTCCAATTTACTGAGATCCCCAGTACAGTCCAATGAGGTTTACCTACTCCTCTTCAAAGTCTTGCCCCTTAGAACAAAGACAGGTCGAGGAGACCTTTGGGATTAGGACAGTGCTAAACCACCAGCTAAGCTAATTTGATGGGATTCAAACTTGCAGTGGTGATATTAAACAGTATGTCCATGTATACCATCTGTCCAAGTGACCCATTCATCAAAACTAGTTTTCTAACTCAGTTTTAGATTTTCTTAGTTGGACCATGAATAGACTTCTCATCTCTAATGGGAATGGGAAACCAAAACTGGGAGGGGGGTTGGCAAGCATCCTTTCAGATGAATTGGATAGCTGTTTTGTGCCTTCAGATTCTTTCTGACTTATCACAGGTTTCTGTGGCTAAGAGTGTGGGACTTGCACAAGATTGCCCAGTAGGTTTCCAATGCTGAGAGGGGATTCCAACCCTGTTCTCCATAATCACACCCCAATACCCAAACCACTACACCACACCGGCTCCTACAGCTGAATTCAGTACAGGAAAAACAGCGAGTCTCACTTCATGCATGATTGCTAACCTGTCACTTTTCTGGGAAAGCATGTTATTAAGTTGCAGGAGCCCAGTCCATAAAGATGGCTTTTATGGGAATGGAAGGAGCATGAGGCTAATGTTGAGCGAGTGAAAGCATTAATAAATTAAGAGGGGCAGGAGAGGATGAGTATCCCAAACAAGGAGGGAGAATTATACAGGAAACTTGATCCTGGCGATGTGTTAGCCAGAGGGAGACAGGCAGCTGATAGAGAGAGAGAGATGCAGCCAGACTCTAGGGTCCAGTACATGCTATCCTCTCCTAGAGCTAGACAGACATCCTGTATTACTTGCTTGTCCGACTGCTGGGGCCACTGAAAACAATCCGAGACCTTGGAGCTAAATTGAGTCAAGCATTTTCTAAGTCGTTCATGGAGGGATGGAGTCAGGCTGTCTGTCCATTCTCATCCACAATGCAAGCACCTAAGGTTTAATCAGAACATGGGACTTATGACTGCAAGTATATCACTATATTGGCGTATCATATCGACTTTCTGATAATGTTCTAAAGCCAGGCGGGTAAGAAAGAGAAAGTGCCACTGGGCACAGATTGTGGCATCAATTCTCTGCCAGACTCATCCATTGAATTTATATATTACCTCCAGCTGCGCACTTAAAATCTATCACTTTGCTCCCTCTAGTGCAGAGCTCACAGTTTAAGTAATTGCAGATACAAATGAATTTTAAAAGGATTTAGCAGGCTTTAAATTAAAAAATGTGTGAATAGTGTTGTTTTTTAAAAGCAGTTTCAGTTATTTAGTAATTTAACCATCCTGTGGCTTGGCTCTTGGACCAGTGGCCTTTGGGTATTGAAATGTGTTAAAAAGCAGGAATCGTTTACGGTGGAAAGGAAAAGATGTGCATTTTCATATCTAAAGATCAGGTCACTAGAAAGCAGTAGGCTGTAAGATCACTGAAACCCTACTTGGATTTTATGGCTATCATGTACCCTAAACTTCTCCCTTCTGGCGTGGGCAACATTAGATTTCAAAGTGGCTTGAGATTCTCCAAATACTCTACACCAGGGGCGCTCACACTTTTTCAGCATGCGAGCTACTCTTAAAGCAACCAAGTCCAAAAGATCTACCTGCCCCCGCCGACATGCGCTTCCACGCGCTCCCACCACCGTGCGCTCTTGCCACAATGTGTGCTCCTGCTTCTGTTTTCCATCTGTGCAGCGCTTCTTCCGCCTGCGGGGCATTGCAGGAAGGAGAAAGCACGAGGCGGGGCATCCAGAGGGAGCACTCTGCCCTGCCTGTCTCGCCGGCAACTGAGGCTGCACAGCTGCTTCTGGATGAGAGAGAAGCAGGGCGCTCCCTCCAGAGGCCCCGCCTCGTGCTTCCTTCTTCCTGCAATGCCCCGCAAGCGAAAGAAGCACCGCAAGAGCGGAAGCTAGCAGCAGGAGCGCGTGTGCACGCAGGGTGTGTGCGCGCATGGCAGGAGCACCCCATCTGGCTGGTGAGGCCCGAAGATCACCTGGAAGAGGGCCGAAGATCTACTAGTAGCTCCCAAGCGACCTAATGAGCACCTCTGCTCTACACAGTGCCAAAAATCAGAATAAAATTTCATTCTTAGTTCATTCTTTCATTCTTGGTTTTGGGGAAAAGATTGTGATGTTAAACAGTCCACAAGAGACCGCAACCTATTTGAACAATCAGTTTCTGCTCCTAGATGCACCCATAAAAAGGTTAGAAATAATGGGTAATACAGGGGATTAAGTGGCTGTAAAACAGTCTTAGGGCTACATGAAGGTACCCTCCAACATTTTACAGATCAAAATCAGGAAATGTCTCTTAGCAAAATGATGGTGTGCTCAAGATGGCAAACATTAATAATAAGGAAGAGCACACAAACCAGAGGAGAATGCAGCAATTTGCTTTTGCTTGTACCTCCTGGGAAAGGCAATGTTCTCCCACCACCCTTCTGCAGAATGTATTTTTTTTTAAATAGTTTTTATTGGTTTTGTGCACAGGACAGAACAATTAGATGTTAACAAAAAACGTCCATCCGGCAATAGGGGAGTGAGGGTAGGGTGGGAAGGGCGTGGGGAAGGGGGTGGGGGGTTAGGGGGTTATTGACTTCCCACATTTTCTCAAGGTAATCTTACAGAAATTGAATTGTTCACAAATATATGCACTGTTCTTTATCACACAATATTTTTTTTTTACTAAGACAGTAGCAGTTTGAAGCCCAGTCATATGTTCTCTAGCTTCACTGGAAAGGGTATTCCTTTATTCAACATATAGTCTCTGAAGCCTGACCATTCAGTCTTTTCTTTCTTCTCGGACAGTTTCTGTGATAGTATATCCATCTGGATAATGTCCAAGATCTTGCTGTTCCAGTCTTCTACGGTTGGTATCTTGCTTTCCTTCCATCTTTTTTGCCAACGTTAATCTGGCACTTTCGTACACAATAAGAATAACATTTTGTCCTGATTTTTACTTAAATTTGGGATTGAGAAACCTAATAGGTATACTTTTGGGTCTATTCTATATTTTGCTTTTATAATTTTCTGTGTCTCTGTATGTATTATTGCCCAAAATTTCTTCACCCGTTTACACTCCCACCATTGATGCATGTATGTTCCAAGCTCCTTATTACATTTCCAGCATCTGTTTGAACTTCCAATTGTAAACTTAGCTAGTCTAGCAGGATATAGATGCCACCTGAATTGCATTTTTAGCCAATTTTCCCGAATATCTGTCCCAGCTGTGTACTTTAGCTTTTTTCTCCAGACTTCCTCCCATTGATATTGGTACAGAGTGCATCTTAGATCTTGTGCCCATTTAATCTGGCACTCTCTAATTTGTTCCTCCTCCGTTGACCAGGTTAGTAATAATTTGTATATGGTACTTGTAGTTTTCCTCTTAGTTTCCATGATTCTGTCCCAATGGTCGTTTCCTTCCGAGAACCCCTGTTCCCGGTCCTTCTTATATGCCTCACATATTTGATAATACTGAAACCAGCTTATTGTCTCATTTATTTGCCTTAACTCTTGTATTGGTTTAATTTCCCAGTCTGTAGAACTGGTTTTTTAAAGTATTTGTTTGTAAGTTAACCATGCTTCCATAGCTAGCTCTTTTTTATGTAGCGCCTCTGGGGCGATATCCACAGGGGTTTTCCCTAACAATCTCCGTTTATATTTCTCCCATGTTTTAATAAGGGCTGATCTTATTATATGGTGGCTAAAGTTCTTTTCTACCTGTCTTTTATTGTACCATAAGTACCCATGCCACCCGAAGCGTAAGTCCTGACCCTCTATTTGTAACAAGTTTTGATTTTGTAATGTTGACCATTCCTTTATTGCTTCTAATTTAGTCGCTTCACAATATAGTTTCAAATCTGGCAATCCCATTCCCCCTCTATTTGTCTCATCGGTTAGTAATTTTAACTTTATTCTTGGTTTCCTATTTCTCCATACAAATTTTCTGATATCAGTATTCCATTTTGTAAAGAGGTATTCAGTCCTTATTATCGGTAGAGTCTGGAATAAGAACAGTACCCTCGGTAAGATATTCATTTTTATCGTCGCGATTCTTCCTAAGAGTGATATGTTCATATATTTCCACCTCTCTAAGTCTTTTTAATTTTCCTCCATAATTCCTCATAATTATTTTTAACTAACTGCGTGTTATTGGGTGTGATATAAATCCCAAGATATTTTATCTTCTTTACTATTTCTATCCCCGTCTTTGTTTGTAGGGTCTTTTTATCTTGGTTATTCACATGTTTAGTTATCATTTTAGTCTTCCCTTTATTCATCCGGAAACCTGTTAATTTTCCGAATTTGTCCAATTTTTCCAACCATTTGTCTACCTTTTCTATTGGGTTCTCTATGAAGCAGACAACATCGTCCGCATAGATCCTTAACTTATAATTTTGGGGGGGGAATGCGAGTGCCTTTCAATTCTTTATCGTTATTTATATCTAGCGTTAAGGGTTCCATTATCATTAAGAATAGTAGAGGGAAATAGGGCATCCCTGTCTGACTCCTCTGTTTATTGTTATCGTTTTTCTACTTTCTTGTCCATTTATCAGTAACCCAGCTTCCTGTTTGGAGTAGAGGGCCTTGATAATATTCTGAAAGTAGTACCCCATATCTACCTCCTTGATTAGCAACTTTGGAAGTCCCAGCTTACTTTGTCGAAGGCTTTCTCCGCGTCCATAAATAACAGTGCGATACTTTTTTTCGCTATGCTTTTCGTAGTATTCAAGATGTTTATCACCATTCTGGTGTTGTCTTTTAGGTGTCTACTAGGGAGAAAGCCAGACTGTTCCTGGGAAATCCATGTTGCCAAAAAAATTGTTTTAATCTGTCTGCCAATATTGTCGTAAAAATTTTGTAATCTGTATTTAAAGTGATATGGGTCTATAATTTTTAGGATTTGTTGTCTCGGTGCCCTCTTTATGAATTAGGGTGATATTTGCCTTTTCCCAGGATTTAGGGATCTCCTTCCCTTCTCTTATGCCATTAAATATTATCTCCATCAAAGGTGTCAGTTCTTTTTTGTAGGTTTTGTAAAAGATAGCAGTGAAGCCATCCGGGCCTGGGGCTTTGTTCCTTTTTAGTTTGTCAATTCCTTTACTGATTTCCTCCACAGAGATTGGACTATTAAGTAGTTCTCTCTGTTCTTCGGTTGCTCTAATTAGGTTTAATTTACTAAGATATTCTGTGATCGCATCTTTTGAGATCTTTTCCCCTGCATATAGTTCTCTATAGAACTTTTGGAAGGCCCCCGCTATCTTCTTACTTTCTGTATATATTTCCCCTTTATCCTCTATTTTTGTTATGAGTGTCTTTGTTCTTTTCTCCTTTAACTTGGTAGCTAACCATTTCCCTATTTTGTTAGTGTTTTGGTAGTATTTAGCTTTTACATACTTCATCTGCTTTTCCAAATTATCTGTTTCCAAAAGTTGTAATTGTTTTTTGAGGATATGGAGGTTCCTCAAGGCTTCTTTGTTTTTGGGTTTAGTCTTCAGTATATTTTCAGTCAGTTCAATATTGTCTATTATTTCCTGTGTTTTTTTCCGGAGGAGTTTATTTTTCCTGCTATTTAACTGTATGTAGTGACCTCTTATTACTACTTTCATAGCCTCCCATTGGGTGTTTTTACTAGTTTCCTCTCCGGAATTCAGACTCAGATATTCCTTCAGCAATACTCTGATTGCTTCAATATCTTCTGTCTTCCTGACTAACTGGTCTTTAAGCATCCACCTATACTGCTGGGTTTCCCCTTTAATGCACACCTCCATTGGGCAGTGGTCGGAGTGTAGGCTCGGTCTTATTCTCGGGTTTTGGCTCTTAAAGACATGGATTTTGAAATCCATATCATGTCAATCAGTCCAGATTTGGTGTCTTCCAGAGTGGAAGGTATAATCCCTTTCCGCACCTCTACTGTGTCTCCAGATATCTAAGAGGTTCATGCTTACTAAGTAGTTTAGGAATTGTTTTGGTAGCTGACCGGTAGCTTTGGGTGTAACTTTTGCTTGGTTAATTTTGGTGTCTTGTCTATCGTGGGGTCTACCACGCCGTTGAAATCTCCTGCTATGATTAGCTCATCATATTTTTGTTTTCCTATTTGGCCTTTAAGTTCCTTCAAGAATTTTATTTTCGGTCCGTTAGGGCAATAAATGTTACAGATCAGAATTTTTTTATTGTTTATTTCAATTAGTACTCCAAGGTGTCTTCCTTGCGAGTCTTTAAAAGCCAGTTCTGATGGTATGTTTGGATTGACATATGTGACTACCCCCTTCTTCTTCTCTTCATTCGTTGCATAATAAGCTTTCCCAAGTTTTGTTATTTCTAGGTGTTTCGCATGCCTATTGGCTATATGTGTCTCCTGCAGCATTATTACCGCATATTTTTCTTTTTCGCAAATGTTCCACTACTCGTCTTCTTTTATTGGGGAGTTGAGGCCGTTTATATTATTTGAATATATTCTAAGATCCATCATCGTGCTGCTCTTCTATGGCCTGTTCTTGGGGGGGTAGTAGCTGGTAGTTCTCAGGTGAGAACTCCCTTAACCTCTTTAGGTCTCTTCTCATTGATGTACCAGGGGAATCGATTTCCTCTAGATCTATTGCCTCCCCCTCTTCCTCTTCGATTTCCCTTCTTCATTGTCTTTCTGTCCTTGGTAGTCTTTGTAGAATTTCCTGGGTTTCTCTTTGGGATCTCTGTGGCTGCCTCTTGGGTGATCTTGTTTTTGTCTTTCTATGTGTTGTTGATAAAAGGCCTTGGCCTTTTCAACTGTGTTCAGCCAGTATCTGGTGTCCCTCCATGTCACCGTCAGACCTTCCCATTTCTCCCATCTATATCTGATGTTTCGTTTCTGGAGCTCTTCCGTCAGGACTTTATAATTTTTCTCTTGGCCAATGTTTGTCTGGAGACCTCCTTTAGTATTGTAATCTTTTTGTCCTTATAGTATATAGATTGTTTCGCATGCCTATGCAAGATTAAATCTCTGAGACATTTTTTTGAAAATGTTATTATTACATCCCGGTCCGTCTTATTTTTTTTGGAAAAATTAGTGGTGACTCGATAGGTCCTGTCTATATCATGTCCAACTATGTCAGGTTCTATCCCCGTCAATTCTGCGAGTATTTCTTTTTTCAAATTCTGATTGTCCGATTCAGCCAGATTTCTGATCCGTAACTGGAACTCCAGAGCTCTATTTTCTAGATTCTCCAACTGCTGTTGCATTTTTTGGTTTATTTCCTCCAGATGGTCCGTTTTGTATTCCAGCTTTGCTTGGGTTTTAACTAGCTTTTGGTTGTCTTGTTTGACTCTATCTATATCCTCTCTCATTAACTTTAAGTCCTCCTTGATTTCCTGTTTCATTATTTTGAGGTCTCTTTGTAATTCTGCATGTATTGTACTCAGAATGTATTGAGTACAAATGACTTTTGCACTTTGAACTCACTTTGAAGCCACTGGAGTTAGCTGGGACAAGGCCCTTCCACACAGTCCTATAAATTCATTTTTGGTTATATTCTCCCTTTCTCCAGTGAAATTCAGTTCTGGTAATACTAAACTATAGCATGATGAATGTATTATGGGATCACAAAATAGCGTACTTGGGAAGTACCAGATTCTCTGCCTATACTGTAAATTTCTAACCTATGACATAGATTTAACAGTTTAGTTGTGTACTTAGGAGATGCAGTCTTGGTCAGGGTGAGGCAAAAGACAGAAGTGGTCACAGTTGACTGAATATCTGGGCTGACCCCAATTTAGAATATAGATTTCAGCCAAAAATTAAACATGATATGCACAGAAAATAAGACACCAAAATACCGATTTTATTAGGGAGGCATTATTATTCAATGTATGCTGATCAACCAGAAGTTACATTCCACCAGCTATGAAAGAATGCCAGTTGACTTTGCTACCATGCCACACCATGGCTACTTTGCCAGAGCTAAGGAAAGGGCTGGGGTCTTTGTTTTGCTTTGGGGGGTAGTAGTTTTGCAGTACATATTTTGTCTTCCCTTTTTCCAAACAGGTATTCATGTGAGAGTATCCTTTATCCTAGGGTAGTCAACCCCTCAGAGGGGGAAATGATCCAGTTGAAATGGCTTCAGAAAGCTAGTCTCATGCTAAGTCAGTAACTGCTGCCAATTGAAGAACCCCACACCCAAAAGACACCTTCACAATTGATCAAGAATTGTTCTTAGAAATCTGAGGATAACTCCTTAAGAAATGGAAGTGAACTCTTCTCTTTTCAGCAGCCTGGGCTTTGTTTTTCTGAAAAGACTTATTTGCTACCCCCTTAACCCAAATTGGTATGCCTATCCTGCCAGATTTTTCCTCAGCTATGAAAGACAAAGATCTATTATTGAAGTGGATGCACAAACGCATCCAAATTCTAATCTACATCCTTGAGCTGTACATACTGATTTTCATCCAATAAATGTGGGATAGTCAGTACTTTGGATATTTCATGAGATTGATCTTCTAGTACAGTGGAGTCAATGCCTTGACAAATGCAAGTGATTTAATCCTTTAAAAGCCTAGCATATAACTCACAATAGGCCAAGGAGAGTTCAATCACTTCCTTTGGGTCAGTGTGTAATAGACCTTGTGGCAAATGAGAAATAGTCTGGGTAGAAAATTCTCTTGTTCTAAGTCTGGTTTTGCTCTAAGACAGCAGCTACAGCGAAAAGCTTCAGGCCTCCTCTTTCATGTCCTGCTCAAGCTGTTTCTGACCTGGTAACCTATTTGCTCTACCTGTGTAGTTATGCCTTGGGTTGCACCAAATCTTGAATCCAGACTGGAATTTGCTAAACTGTTATAACTTTCCTTACATGCATCTCATAACCAGATAAGCGCACACTAAAATCTCATAAATAACTGCATACCGTATATACTCAAGTATAAACCAGGTTTACAGCATATCTTTATGCTGAAAAAAGGTCCTCTCAGTTTATACTAACTAACTAGCTAACTTTATTTCTTATGAGTCGCCCTCCACGAAAGGTGCTCTGGGCGACTTACACAATTAAAATAAACAGGTTACATAGTCACCACTTGTTACTCAATCATAGGCTCTTCTGAAAAGCCATGTCTTAAGTGCCTCTAAAAATGTATGTAGATCAGGAGTGGCTCTTTGGTCTGCTGGTAGGGAGCTCCACAAGATTGGGGCTACAATGGAGAAGGATCTCTGTCTTGTGGACTCCAAATGAACCTCTCTAGGGCCAGGGACATAGAGAAGATTCTCATGAGCTGACCGTGGCAGTCTCTGGTGGTGGAGTGGCATTAAACGGTCTCTTAGATATGGAGGACCCTGACCTCAGAGGGCCTTGAATGCTAGGACCAGGGTCTTGTAGAGGACTCTGTGTTCAACCAGCAGCCAATGTCAGCGCTGCAGAGACGGCGTTATACTTGATTGAGGGTCCTGGAGAGAAGGTGTGGGACTGAAAAAAGCCCTTTGCAAGGCTTCTACTAACTGCACGCCTCCTCCCTTTTTGGCACAGCAACCTAACTGGGTCACTGTGCCAAGAGGAGAGGAAGATGCATGGCACACCATCCGCACACCTACCCGCTGGGCCAGGCCTAGGTTGTTATGCCGATAGGAGAAAAGAAGCTGCATGCCTTCCTCTTCTGCAATGACTGTGAAATCAGTGATGATGACAATGTCTATGCTATAACCTCACACCAGCTAAATCTGATGTATAGATGATGAGGAGAAATCCAGTTTTGAAGGATTGAAACATTTGTGTTTTAGCTTGGTTGCTGATTGAGCTACGTTTTTTGTACTTTTAAAGTTATTGTTGATACCATATATATTTTTGTTGACCCTCTTTCCCACTTACAGAGCTAGTTTGCTGTTTTTCTTTTAAATAAATATTCAAAAACATTTAACTACTGATGCATCAATTCAGTGATGAGCAACCTTTTGAGCTTGGTGTGTCAAAATTTGCCAAAAAACCCAAAACAAGCATAACTCGGGAGGGGTGTCACTTTGAGAGAGACAAAACTATAATTTTGTGATATTTATAGTTTAAATAACAAAAATGTATAATTATACATATACAAGATTTATTACATATAATTATAATATATGGAGGGAAATGGCACCCATAACTCAGGCCCTCACCTCTCCCAGCCCCCCCCCCCCCCAACTTATCTCAGTAATGATGGTCAATTAGAAATCCACGACACCACAGAACAGTAGATTGCATGATGGTTGCTGTGATTATGTGGTTGCTGGTAATGGCAATCACAGGGCCTCCAGAGATGTGTCCCCCATGGCATTCTGCTGCTCCCTGCTCCGCCAGCCCGAAGTGAAGTCAGAGATCCCTGAATGGCCTAACCAGAAGTCCCAGAACTAGACGCTCTGTGATGGAGTTCTGTTGTTTTGGCCTACAGACCTCAGGCACAGAGTGTCTGCACCACACTACAGCAAATGTTTCATCTTCAGCTTCTGCACCTGACCGTGCAGGAGCCTATGACACGTGTCATAGGTTCGCCATCACGACATCAATTAATGTAATTTTATTGGTATCCATTTTTATTTTGAAATTTACCAGTAGCTGCTGCATTTCCCACCCTTGGCTTATACTCAAGTCAATAAGTTTTCCCAGTTTTATGTGGTAAATTTGGATGTCTCGGCTTATATTCGGATCAGCTCATACTTGAGTACATAAGGTATATGAAACTTGCTAAGCATCTGTGGCTTGAGACAATAATCTATTGGCATTCAAAAGTAAATATTTTTAAAAGACCATCTCAGTCATCCTTCTAAAACTATCAATGCTGAAAAACAAGGTGTGCAGGGGAGAACTATAGCAGCTGTAACCTTTTATGTTTCTTGCCTTGATGCAAGAATATTATTTGGGTGGTTGTAATATTAAACCTCACCAGAAAAAAATTGCATTTCACTCTGTCTGTACCCCGCCTTTAAAACATTGTTATATATTCCAGGAGTATTGCTTTCTACTCCGTGGAGGAGGTACACACCCCACAGTTTGGGCCCTACCAATCCAGACAGAAGCATCAGGATGCAGAATGCACCTATCTCCTATTAACAGCTTGTTTGACAAAACAAATTCAAAGTGTACACCCAGAATAGTAGGAACCATGCCAGTTAGAATGATAGAAAATCATGTCAGAGAGATAAATGGATCATTAAAAGCGAGGCACTTGAATTTTCATTACAGATCACTGCACAATCACTAAAGGTTTCTGAACTTGTCCAGCTTGTTGATCTCTCCTGCTCCTCCTCCCACTGACGATTAGGCCTCATATCCATATTTTCGCATACCTTTTTGAAAACCGATATATTTCATCTGCTGAAGGCAATCATTAAAAGCTCTTTGTAACCATTGGAATTCATGAATTTTGATTCGCATCAGCCTGAATGGTGGCAGCAGAAGCAATAATATGATCATCATACCAAATGATTCAGAAGCAGCATGACATAAGTGATGATATTTGGGGCGGGGAGGAGAGAAGGGGGAAAGGACATATGGGTTTTAACTAGAACCTGGCAGAATGCAAGTTCTTTTTTCCCCCTGCTCAATTTGGCAAGAAGCTGGGAAACCAAAGACACATCCAGCCAAAGTTAAGCAGTTTCATCAATTTTAATGAGAGCGAATTTAAGCCTCAAGTCATTAGATACCAAAATAAGGACAGGCCACGTTGCCAATGTTTCATTCCCCAGAATTCCATTTATGCTCATCTCTCATCAGAGCTCTATTTTCTCTTCTCTATTTCAATTAGAGCTGTCAACTGATGGCTAAATTTTAGGATTGTTAGAATCATCTCTGGCATTTAAATTCCAAATTTATCATTATTTAGCACTATTCTATCAATCCATCCATAAATGTACACACACAACATACACAGTGCCTATCAGCTAGGTGACACCCATACATCTATTTCATCCTATATTTGAAGATCTCAGGGAGGAATGCAACAATTTAGAACAAAAAATAACAATATTTTTAAAAGAGCAAAAATATGCTAAATCATTTATTTTAAATCTGTTTGAATAGTGTAAAAGAATGCTAATGATGATACATGTGAAATCAAATAAAACCAGTAAGCCCCATAAGACTCTCACGGAAAGCCATGACTTCATTTGGCACCAGAAGGACACTATCGTTGGTGCCGGTAAGGCCTCTAAGGCAGTGTTTCTCAACCTTCTTAAAGCCACGACCCCTTAATACAGTTCCTCAGGTTGTGGTGATCCCAAACCATAACATTAATTTTGTTGCTACTTCATAACTGTAATGTTGCTATTCTTATAAATCTTAATGTAAATATCTGATATGAAGGATGTATTTTGATTCACGGGACCAAAGTTGGCACAAATACCCAATATGCCCTAATTTGAATACTGATGGGGTTGGGGGTGGTAATTTTGTCATTTGGGAGCTGTAGTTGCTGAGATTTATAGTTCACCTACAATCAAAGAGCATTCTGAACCCCACCAATGATAGAACTGGGCCAAACTTTCCACACAGAACCCCCATGACCAACTGTGCTTTCTGATGGTCTTTGGTGACCCCTCTGACACCCACTTGCAAACTCCCCGGGGTCCCAACCCCCAGGTTGAGAAAAGCTGCTCTAAGTGGAAGGTACTCCTTATGGGATGGCAACTGACATTTGTGCTTGTGTTCATCAATACGTGGACTGTGGACTACATGCATATCCCAGGCCAATTTTTGTATCCCCCCTCTAACCTAATTTGCCATTACTATTGAACCATGACCACCAAATTCAGTACCACTAACATAAGTGCATGGCTGATAATTACCCAGCAAAGCCCTGGAACCTTCCTGTACCATGGGGAATCATCACAGGTGCTGCTGAATTTTGGTGGAAATGATAGTAGTAGTCGGGATCTTGGTGGCAACAGCAGCAAACTGAATTTCTGCAGCCCCAGCATTGCAGCTCTTATTGAACTGAGCCTAGTGCCTCACATTTGCCCTCCTTTCTGCTAGAGATCCCTGTGTACAACTAGTGGGCCACTGTGTGACACAGAATGCTGGACTAGATGGGCTGAGGCCCGATTCAGCATGGCTCTTCTTATGTTCTTATGTTCTTATGTACATTGCAGAAATCTGCTTTACCTATGCGCGCGTGCACACCCACACAATATTCCATTGCCTCAATTGATAGCCTTTAATTTCCAGGTGCATTTGAACAATACTAGCTTGGATTGCTATTAAATCGAATTCAACAAATTTAGAGAAAATAGAGGTCTATCCATGGTTAATGCTCGTAATGATATGGAATGTGTAGGCAATCTGGAAATCAACTGCAGCTGATGGGAAATGGGCTGAATAACAAAGGCGCCTTCCACAGAGCTGAATAAAGTCTCACATTATTTGCTTTGAACTGGAATATATGGCATTGTGGACTCAGATAACTCAGTTCAAAGCAGATATTGTGGGATCTTCTGCTTTTATATTCTGGGTTATAAGGCTGTGTGGAAGGGCCCAAAGAATCATAGTTGATCTATTAAGGCTTTTCTTACTTTTTAAAGCTCATATTTTCTTTGGTGGAAACTTGAACTAACAGGTTTCAAGCCAAAATCCTACCAAATGTTGTTACTTATCCCATAGCTGTGGAAAGGAAACTTACTATATAAAGGCCCCTGATAATACCACTGCAGTACAGATTCTCTTGAGAGATATCTTGCTTCTTCTCATGTTTACGACGAACATTCTCTATTAGCTTTCCATCTTCTCTTCCAAACATGCCAGGCAGAGAGCAAGGCTCAGATAGGTATACGTGTTGTCAGCAAGCTGATATCCACTCTTCCTGATGGACATCTGAATAGGATAGAGACTTGATAAACTGCCCTAGAAGAAGGGGAGGTGGGGGAGAATAGAAAAAGCTAAGGAGTCGAATAAATAAGGAGGATCCAGCTCAGTTCAGCGATATAAGCAAGAGTGAGTTTAAACTGAGGAAATCTTTTGATCCTGAAAATTCAAAGTGACAAGGATTGTGTGTATGTTTCTTGATCTTAGTGTGCCAAGAATAAATTTTAGAACCCCTTCATTTAATTAATGGCACCAGACCAGTTATCTTATAATGTTTGCACACACAAATGTCATCTCCGTATCTGCATCTATGAGAGTGATGCAATGTGTAATCCTACCCGGGTGCAATACATGGCATTCAGACATGGTATCTCTCAATGCACAAAAAGATCCATTGAAACAAAACATGTGGCACAGTGGCAAAGTACACAAACCTTGCATGCATAAGGTCAAAAGATTAATCCTTTCTACTCTATATCCCCTGTATCTGTGGGGAATATGTTCCTGAATTTACCGTGGAAACAGGAAACTATGGATAATAGCAAACCCCTTTGAAATGAATGACTGTTGTCAGTAGTTACAGTTTAGACACATTGTCCTTTAGAGAGGGCAAATTTTGTCAGATGCAGCTAGACAAAACTATGGGTATTGTATGTTCTCAAGACAGAAACTGGCCTGTGATGAAAAATCCATTGAGCAAAACCTCGGCCTAGCTTGTTCAAAAGCAAAAGGGATGCAATGCAGAAATCATCAACAGTCTGGAGGGAGGCAAATGTTGTCCCCATCTTTTAAAAAAGCATGATGCCACCTGCTACTTGATGCCAATGCCATACAAGGATCTAGAATAGGTATTGACGCGTCCATAGGTGAGTGCTCAAAATCTGTCTATATCTATATATATAATTTTGACACGGTCGTGCATTGACGATCATAGACAACGAAACCATAAAACGCAGAAGCACTAAAATCGACAGCCTACACAACCATACAATAAGGTACCTAAAGGGCCCAAAAAACAGACCCTAGGTACCTCCCAACACCCCCAAAAACCAGCCCCCAAAAACCGCCAAGGGAATTCCCATCCCGGCCTCTTCGCTGCCAGCGCGAACGCGCATGGCAGCCAACACTCACCCTCGCCTCCTCCTCCTCAGGAACAGCGGCGGGGGCGCCGTGGATGGAGGGAGGGGGCCGGGCTAAGGAGAAACCGAGCCGGCTCCTCCTTAGCCCCGCCTCCTCCCTCCCTCCATCCATGGCACGGCCGCCGCTGTTCCGAACAGTGCTAAGGAGAAACTGCGCCTCGTGGATGCAGCAAGGGAGGGGGCCGGGCTGGAGAAACTGAGCCAGCTCCTCCTTGGCCCGCCTCCTCCCTCCCTCCATCCTCGCCACGGCCGCCGCTGTTCCGAACAGCGGCGGCTGCGCTGCTGTGCATGCAGCAAGGGGGGGGCTGGGCTAAGGAGAAACCGAGCCAGCTCCTCCTTAGCCGCCTCCTCCTCCCTCCCTCCATCCACGGCACGGCCGCCGCTGTTCCGGAACAGCGGCGGCTGCGCTGTGGATGCAGCAAGGGAGGGGCCGGGCTAAGGAGAAACCGAGCCGGCTCCTCCTTAGCCCCGCTTCCTCCCTCCCTCCCTCCATCCACGGCACGGCCGCGCTGTTCCGGAACAGCGGCGGACGCGCCGGGATGCAGCAAGGAGGGGGGCCGGGCTAAGGAGAAACCGAGGCCGGCTCCTCCTTAGCCCGCCTCCTCCCTCCTCTCCATCCACGGCACGGCCGCCGCTGTTCCCGGAACAGCGGCGGACGCGCCGGGATGCAGCAAGGAGGGGCCGGGCTAAGGAGAAACCCGAGCCGGCCTCCTCCTAGCCCCCGCCTCTGTTCCCTCCGGCTCCATCAGCACGGCCGGGCTAGAGAAACGCTGTTCCCTCCCTAGGAACAGCGGCGGCCGCTGCACCGTGGGACGCGCCGGGCAGCAAGGGAGGGGGCCGGGCTAAGGAGAAACCGAGCCGGCTCCTCCTTAGCCCCGCCTCCTCCCCTCCATCCATCCACGCACGGCGCCGCTGTTCCGAACAGCGGCGGACGCGCCGGGGATGCAGCAAGGGAGGGGGCGGGCTAAGGAGAAACCGAGCCGGCTCCTCCTTAGCCCCGCCTCCCTCCTCCCTCCATCCACGGCACGGCCGCGCTGTTCCGGAACAGCGGCGGCTGCGCTGTGGATGCAGCAAGGGGGGCCGGGCCCGGGAGAAACCGAGCCGGCTCCTCCTTAGCCCCGCTCCCTCCTCCTCCCTCCATCCACGGCACGGCCGCCGCTGTTCCGGAACAGCGGCGGGCGCGCCGTCCCTCCCTCCATGCAGCAAGGGAGGGGCAGCGGCTAAGGCTGAAACCGCAAGGCCGGCTCCTCCTAGCCCCGCCTCCTCCCTCCCTCCATCCACGGCACGGCCGCCGCTGTTCCAGAACAGCGGCGGACGCGCCGATGCAGCAAGGGAGGGGGCCGGGCTAAGGAGAAACTGAGCCGGCTCCTCCTTAGCCCCCGCCTCCTCCCTCCCTCCATCCACGGCGCCGCCGCTGTTCCGGAACAGCGGCGGACGCGCCGGGATGCAGCAAGGGCCGGGGGCCGCTAAGAAACCATCCACGGCACGCCGCCTCCTCCCTAGCCCGGCCGGCTAAGAGAACTGCCGGCTCCTCCTCCCTCCATCCATCGGCACGGCCGCTGTTCCGGAACAGCGGCGGCTGCACCGGATGCAGCAAGGAGGGGCCGGGCTGGGAGAAACCGAGCCAGCTCCTCCTTTGCCCCGCCTCCTCCCTCCATCTCCACGGCACGGCTGCCCCTCCGGAACAGCGGCGGCCGCGCCAAGGTGTAGCAAGGGAGGGGGCTGGGCTTAGGAGGAGAAACCGATCTGGCTCCTCCTTAGCCCCTCCTCCTCCCTCCTTAGCCCCTCCTCCTCCCTCCTTAGCCCCTCCTCCTCCCCTCCTAGCCCCTCCTCCCCTCCCTCCTTAGCCCTCCCTCCTCCTCCTTAGCCTCCTCCTCCTCCTCCTTAGCCCCTCCTCCCTCCTCCGCCGCCTCTCTGGGAAACAGGGTGGAGACAGGGCAGGAAGGGGAAGTGGCCGCGCGAGGGCCTTTTGGGAACTGAAGCGAGGGTGGATGAGGTAAGGAGCCGACCAGAGCCTTTGGTGGGTACAGGAAGGACCCACCTGTCTTCCCATCCTCCCACCTACGTTCCCTGCCCTGCCCCCACACCACAAGACAGACAGAGACACAGACAGAGGTAGAGAGAGAAACAGAGAGACTGAGAGAGAGAGACTGACAGAGACAGTCCTGAGAGACACAGAGAGATAGACAGACAGATAGAGAGAGAGAGAGTGAGATTGATACACAGACAGTGAGAGAGAGAGAGAGAGAGAGAGAGAGAGCCAAGGAGAGAGAGAGAGAGAGAAAGAGTGATAGAGAGAGAGAGAGACATAGAAAGACACAGACAGAGGCACACAGAGAAAGAAATAGAGAGAAAAACAGACAGAGAGCTACAGACAGACAGACAGAGGGAAAGAAACAGAGACAGAGTGAGAGACAGAAAGAGACAAATAAATAAGAAAAGCAGAGATACATACAGATAGAGAGACAGATCGATAGACAGACAGACAGACAGATACAGAGAAAGGTAGAGATACACAAAGAGCGAGACATAGAAAGAGAGATAGACAAACACAGACAGACAGAGATAGAAAGACAAAGAAAAACAGAAAGAGATAGATAGATAGATATAGATAGATAGACAGAGAATGGCATATGGCACAACAACGTGTGCCGGGCTCAGCTAGTACCTTAATAAAGCGGAATGTTTGTATGTATGTGTCCGGAGGGATATGTGGCAGCTTTCCGATTGGCTCCCACTGTAGGATCATTTGCATAAAGGACTCCCATTGGCCAGCCAACATGAACATTTCGATGCTCTAAAGTGCCAGAGGGGGGTAAGGAAAAGGCCTGAGACAGTCAGGCATGGTGGCAGTTTAAGTCCAAAACACTTTGCAGCCCCCAACAATGAGAATAAAGCAGAGTTGGTGCTTTTAGCAGAAGTACAGTCAGAGGAGAGTGATGCACAAGCACAATAGGCCTTAGAATAGCGAAGTAGCTTGCCAAGAAATCATGTTGGCAGCCAAGTCCGAGAATAATGCACTCTGATTGGTACGTAAGGCACCCGCAGTGATTTGCCAGGGAACATCATGTGCCTTACTGATAATACAAGCCTTGATTGGTTTAGCTAGCACCCAGCGTGGCATTGTTTACACTGTTGCTAATTGGTAGAAGCTGCGCGTGGGCAAATAAGGCCGCCCCTCCTGCTGGCACAGAGGGACGGATTAGAAATGTTTCAGATTTGGTACATCTTGCCCAAATGATGGGAATGAAGAATTAATAACTGCGTAGTGTGGGAATGAAGAATTAATAACTGCGTAGTGCTGTTTAACAAATGAGAATGCTGTTAGAAATGATGCTAAATAATGTGATGTTTAATTGGATAATAAAGATGTGTTAATGCTATGAACCAATGAAAAATGATGAAGATGGGAGTGGACGGACCTGCCGCCATTGGATGTATAAAAGTAACAGTTAGATTGATCGGGCTCTTGCCCAGAGGCAGCAAGTTCTGTTGGGCAGGTCCCGTCAGCTGATCGAAGTGTGCGAAATAAACCTTTGGCTTCATTTCAAATGCAGTAGGTTGTTGCGTCTTCTCTCGTTCGTGTGGCTGCACGTTTACGCCGCTTGAGGTAAAAAGGTAAACATCTGGGGAGTTTTGGGACTCCAGATTAGCTGCTACATTTGGTGACCCCGACGTGATCTAAGAGGCGATAAGACGGGTCTGTAACGCAGAGGACGCAATCTAGTTGCCTAGTCGGCTCCCGTCGTAGCGGAGAGCTGAGGCGACCCAGGAGGGCTGAGAAAGGGCCCCAACCACCATACGACCGGCTGCCTGGCTCGCCCAGACCGTCGCCACAGACCGGAGAGACCGCAACCGTTATTACTGCCAGTGAACCCAAAACCCAGAAGGAAGACCGGGGTGCAGTCTGCTGATCTGCATCTAGTGAGCAATCCGCAACCAGGGAGCGCGCAAGGAGAGTCGGGGTGCAGTCTGCGACCGCATCTAGTGAGCAATCCGACGACAATCGAGTGAGGACGCGGGAAGTGGTCCCGGGTCAGCTGGAATTGGCAAGTATAGAGCTCTGCAACTAACACGTAGGGAACATACACTCATTGGGAGGCGGGCAAGCACTGAAGTGTTTTTGGCCGTGGAAAATGGGTGGAGGGGATCAAAAGAGAGAAAGGAGACCTCTGAAATGTGTGTTAGACAACTGGGATAGGTTCTGCTTGCTAG